>LR738712.1:102660141-102686343 GCA_902687465.1 Secale cereale
GCCCCCCGAGGCTCCGCTGATGCCCCCCCTTTGGCATATATTTAAAGCGTCTCCCGAAACCCTCGAGCCGGGAACTCTTTTTCGTGATCTCATCTCTGTTCCGCCGCCGCCGCTGCTTCCAAGATCGGGAGCACCAGGAGAACTCTTCCCGGCACCCTGCCGGAGGGGAGGATCACCACCGGGAGCTTCTCCACCACCATGGACGCCTCCCGGATGAGTTGTGAGTAGTCTCCCTTGGACCATGGGTCCATGACCAGTAGCTATGTGATGTTCTCCTCCCGTTCTTGTGCTTCACTAATTAGTCCTCGTGAGCTGCCCTACATGATCGAGGCACCTATGTAATCCTTATGTTGTTGCTATGATGAGTTTGCTGGGATCCGATGGATTATGAGATTATGTTCAGATTGTGTTTGAGTAATATATTTTATCTACCTCTTTTATATTTATGTTCGTAAGTAATTCTTGCATGTTTTCTGTTGTTATTTATTGCTTTGGCCAAGTAATAGGTAGTGACTCCAAGAGGGAACGTTATGCTTGATTGTGGGTTCATGCCCCTCGATGACTAGTTTGAGTGACAGAAACATGAGTCTAGGGGATGTGCTGTTGCCACAAGGGGGAAAACAACGGTGCTTGTGCCCGCGGGTGCAAGGATTGTTTACTTTACGCAAAGTTCTTTTAATGCAGTTGTCTGTTGCTTTGAGTTTACACTATGGGTGGGACTCGCAACTTAATACCAGTGAGATGTTCTGGATAGATATCTCAAGGTGGATGATTAGTAGTAGATATTGATGGATTTCGGTCTGCTTACCTTGGCGTACCGCCCATGCTTTGAACCTCTACCTTTCTTGCAACTTAGTCAACATTGGTCCTATCAATTGCCCAGCTGTAATTCGTTTACCTCACATAGCTGTTTTATCGTCTTTTGGGAGAGAGACATCACTAGTGAACATCATGAGACTCCGGTCCATATTACCATCATTGATCACATCCGCTATTTACTTTTCTACATTTTACTTACTATTGCAATTATATCTATCACTACTATCATTTGCGTTTGATCCTTTGTAAACTACAAGGCCGGAGGGATTGACAACCTCTCTGTACTCGTTGGGAGCAAAGTTATTTGTATCTGTGTGCAGGTCCACGTTGATTGCTAATATCTGGCGCCGTTAGCAGTTGACACCTTCTTGTTGAAACTGGGAGTCTCAGGGAAATCGATCCTTGGTATTGCCAAGGGAAATCTTCTGCTACACTGCATCTCTAACCTTACACTTGGGGTAACCAACGAGGGGCGAGAAGCCTAGCAGTGTGCGCGCGTGCAGCAGGAGGGGGGGGTCCTAGGGCGAGCAGCACATGCAGGAGCCGAGCTCGGCGTGGGCAGAAACAGGCGGCGCGAGTGCCGGGCGTGCGGTGCGGTGAGAAGGGGAGGTGGGGCGCGTCGCTCAATCCGTCAGGGGGAAAGGGGAAGGGAAGAGGGCTCACAAGGCCCTATAGAGGTGCTATGGTGGGCTCGGGGCGACGACAAAGCATGGGCGGCTGTGGTCGACCACGAGAAGGCGGCGTCGGGCGATGGCGCGCATCGAAGACGGGGTGTCGAGGGCGAGGAGGAGGCCGGGGAGGCTCTTGCGGTCCGGCGGGGAGGTCCATCAAGGGGGAGGGGTGGAACTCCGGGCGCCGGCAACGACGATGCCCCGATCCAGATCAGGATTGGGGGTGTAGGGAGCGAGCGAGAGAGAGGGGGAGTGTGGTGGACCGACTAGGGTTTCGGTCAGGGGGAGAGGGGTTAAGGGGATTGGGGCATGGGGCATGGGCCGACCAGGTTAGTCGGTCGGCTGGCCGGGCTGTCTAGCCCAGTAGGCCAGTGGGGTTTCCCCCCTTTTTTATTTTTTTCTGATCTTTTCCTTTTTGTTTTTCTTTGGTTTCTTTTTATTTTACTTTCTTATCTGGTTAGTTTTCTTTTACTTAATACCTAAAATGACCCCTAAATTAGTAATAACTCAAAACCCTCTGCAACCAAAAGGTTTTACCCCAAAACCAGTTAGTTTATCTTTTATTAATTATAAAAGCATTTAAATATTGGTTTATGCTACTTTGTTATTCACGTTAGAGTATTTAAACATTTTATAAAATTGTGGTTTCTCCACCATAATTGTTTATGCATTACTTGGTTCACTCTGAACATTTTAGTTTTAATATTTGAAAACTTTTATTGTTTGCTTGATTTTTAAATTTGAATTTGAATCGGTTCCGAACTAACGCGAGATTAGCAACAGTAATCGTGGTGACGTGGCATCATCAGCAAAGGTTTACTGTAGCTTGATTACCCGGGCGTCACAATTCTCCTCCAGTACAAGAAATCTCGTCCCGAGATTTAAGCGGTGGAATAAGGGGGAAAGTTCTAGTTACGAAATTCTAACGAGTCTTCTCGGTCTTGACTGCCCTTTCGAAGAGGTTGATCCCTTTCGTTGATGTCTTCATTTCTCTGCTTCAAGTCATCGTGATCATCATCATTTCTTCGGAATCTCCATCGTCCTACGAACGCGACCAGGGGGGAAAACTCTCGAAGAACGCATCTCCACAAAGCTGGGCACCTGACGATGAACTCAATGGGAAATACACGAGGTACCCCACGAGTTTTATTTCAGTGAATTCATTGAGTGCAATATACGTCGGTACCAAAGTTTCAATTGGGTAGGCAAACATTTGATGCCTATACAGAAGCTGGAATCGGGGCTTGAACAATGGGAATAACAAGGTGTTTGATTCCAGGATGAATAATGGTACAGAATTTAGCTTGTGAATCACATATGAAGCCAGGTGCAAAAGATACATTATAATCCGGGTTGTAAAGAAGAGTCAGGTTTCGATCCAGTGGACCTGTGGGTTATGGGCCCACCATGTGGGTTGAAAATAGGAAGGGTGGTGACATCTTGCACAGTCGCAACAGGGAGGTATGTTAGTGGATAGCTTGTCAGCTATGTCGGCAACAATGTCGGTACCAAGGACGGGGAACGAAGAGAACCGTTTCCCCGCTCGTTGAAACATGGCGGACCGGTAGACAAAGTTTTCTTCCATCGGTGGTTACCGGAATGTTACCATCCATAGTAACAGGGTCTTACCGACAGAGTTGTACCACGAGGTGTTTACATAAGCAGAGAATTATTACTGCTTATACTTTATGTAGATCAAAGAAAGGTTAAACAGACAAATGGAAAGGAAAATTGTGATTACACACAATTATTAGGAGTATATCCTTCCCATGGACAAGAAGAACATGGCATACAGGGTAGGAGAGCAAGTACCCAACCATTCAGATAAAGAGGCAAGGATTAATCAAGATGTTACCCATACAATGGTGTTGGGATAACTAACCAAGAAACATTTAGCATCGCGCCTCCAATGTTCTTGTTGATGAGCGGGGTATCATAGTCATGCTTCGAGGTAGCAATGATATGGTGTTTCAATCAAGGGCCAGACTTTTGATACACAAATGATCCATCAGGAGCAACTTATAAAATAAGTCTTACCATTTCCTCCTGGAAGAATGGTTATCCTTGCAAAAGAAATTATAATGATAGGTCCTCCAGCCAGGGGTGCTAGGCATGACATCATATTACCGGGTCATCAGAGGACCAACATTATAACTACTGTAAAGTTGTCCCAACCATCATATTTGTCCGAGGTTTAGATCCGATTGGTGTCATGATACGTCAGACTCAGGATGTTCGAGAAGAAAAGGTGCAACACAAATCGACGAAATGACATTGCAAGATTCTCGGGAATTGAACTATGGGGGCGGGTCACGAAACAATAGTCCATCATTAAACCAAGGAGAGGATGAGGAGGTGGCTGATGGGCTCAGCGACAATTCATCGCAAATTCCAAACAGATGGATTTCCACAATAATGTGAACAAGAAGACGACACTTGTTAATTCAAATGATATAATGTTGTATGCTCGAGGAAAACATACACCATTAATCATTAGTTGAAAGGTGTGCCCGAAATATGTCCTTAGGCAGCAAGATCAATGTTAGAGTGACGATTCAATAACCAACAGTCTAAGAACGAACGGTCGATCGTTTACTTCATAACAATAGGGTTGCTAGAAGTATAGAACTCAAGCAGCATCGTTAGCATATTGGTATCCCGGTTAAAAACAACACCGGAACCAAGGAAGAATGGTGATGATGAGAAGTATCTTCATACCGAGAATTTCTAAGAGGTGGAGCAATCCCCACAACATTCTCGACATAGAAGACAGTAATACTTTAATGCAGAACACAACACTAGCAGGAGAGCAAGCTGTATTCATAATGTGGACAAGTTTACGATGAAAGGAAGTCAATGGTGTTGCCGATGATAACAAAAATCATCGATGGCAAGGAGAGTATTTCTCATCATGAACACAGTTGACATCTTGAAAGAAGTCAAAGTGCTGAAGGTGATCTGACACATTTGCCGGGAGGTTTCAAGAGGATGCAATCAAACAACAATGGCAACAAGCAAGGGAACGACGAAGTGGTAAGTTATAGTATCAATATATAAGATGCAAGCTCGGAACCAACGTTGCCTTTCAAGACAAGCAACATGACGTTGAAAGCTCGATGTAAGTCGTGCTCACACACTGAAGAATTCATGCACCATAGAAGGACGAGGTAGCACAGTCAAAGATAGCAAGACCAGGATGTTTAGAACTTCCCAGTAAAAATACTAGTGGTATTTGATTAGTAGTGCGGAACAATTTCACTAGTCAGCGTCCTCGGTTGACAACAACCCAGAACCCGTAGAGTGATTACGACACGGAAAGGCATTACTTCAACCAAGTTAGTAAGATGTGGTGCAATGGCAAGACATCTTTGAGATACCAGGGGGTAATACTCGAAGGTAGAACATGATAGAAGTAGAAACGGGTCATTGACCTATGACAGTAGATACCTCAACCTTGCCAAAATAGACGAGGCACTGGAATTAATTCCCATCAGATATATCAGATCAGGACATCATGGTCGTAACCATAACTGTAAGGAATCAATTCAAGAATAATGAAAGAATTATACAGCTGAATAATCATTTTGCAAGAAGCTTCCGAGATGGTCTACATCATTTTCATGGGCATGAACACAAGTTCAAGGTCGACTCCCACTTCTTTAAGGCAAATCATTTCATTCACCTCTCGCTTTGATAAAATTGTAGTGTTGGAATTTCATTTGGTCGGACACCGGAAGAGTATGAATTGTGAAAACTTTCGGGTTCTCACGGATTAGGGGAAGGCATAGGTTCAACCCATCAGGCATCTTAGTAACATATACCACAAGTTTCAAAAATAAATACACTAGCTCGAAAGCAGAGCATGGTTGGCCAAGCAGAGGATACAATTTACCAAAGTCATTATGTATCAGGGGAAGAACTCGCAAGGTGATAGAATACGAAGGACACTGTCGGATAACAATCCAACAATGGATCGGGCGATCCACAACAGAGCTGATGTGACTATCGGTACTCACTCAGAGGAAGAAAGAATGCAGAGGCATCAGATTCAAGAATCAACTAATTAGTCTGATGCTTAGATAGAAAGGAATTATGGTTTCCAAAACAAGGATCAGAAGCAGACGCTCCGATCAAGGATGGATAAGTTGAAAACACTTAGTTGGACAATCAATAAAGGTTTGAATTGCCGAGAACCAACTCATGTTCGGAATGACGTCTGAGCCAGAAGGATAATTTTAAAAAGGATAACCTGATGACTGCGTGCATACGCACATATTGAATCAATAGGCTCAAAATGGCTAAGACAAGGGATGTTAACGAAGACTACTAGTCATATGGAATTAACCATAATGCAAGCACGCAAGAATTTCAAGAGTAACAGGCTGCAGAAAATTTTCGAAAGATCGAAAAGTATTCCGAAGAATTTTGTTAGACACATGAACAATTGAGAAGAACGGATCCTCTATAACTGTGAGGAAATAACCGTAAGGGTTTTCATGCGAAATAAAACTACAAGACAGTAAACTCAAAGGATTCTTGAAACAACGGAGAATATTTCGAGGCATATTGTAACAACAAGAGCGACGAGTAACGATCATGACAATGACAAATGCACACAGATATCAGTAGGGATATATCGGTGGCAGTGAATTGCAAAGGCGATGAGCATAAGGGTCTCGGGAAAATATCGAGGGATATCCTCAGAATCTTCTGACGAAGCAGGTGATCTTTCGGAATGAGGACTCTCCGGGAGAAATAGTTACGAGAACCTAGAGTAAGAGTTAGTAATAATTTTTAATCTGAATAGAAGAGAGATCAGAGTCCCAGAGCATAGAAGAGGAATGAAAGATCCTAACACCACCCATCAATGTTGCGGGCTCGTAAGCCACACAACAAGTTAGTAAATTTGTTTTTCAAAGACTAGACTCAACTTCGGCCAAGGAGTTGGAAAGGGGGATTCCTATAGGCAGTCGGCTCTGATACCAACTTGTGACGCCACCGATTTGACCGTACACTAATCATACACGCAAATGTGTACGACCAAGATCAGGGACTCACTAGAAGATATCACAACACAACTCTAGACACAAATTAAAATAATACAAGCTTTATATTACAAGCTAGGGGCCTCGAGGGCTCGAATACTTAAGCTCGAAACACAAGAGTCAGCGGAAGCACCAATATCTGAGTACAGACATAAGTTAAACAAGTTTGCCTTAAGAAGGCTAGCACAAATGTAGCAACGATCGAAAAGGCAAGGCCTCCTGCCTGGGACCTCCTAACTACTCCTCGAAGCCGAACTCCACGTAGAAAAATTCTCGGGATCCTCTGGGTCCTGGACTCCACCATCTGCTTGCGTCATCCGAGAAGAAGGGAAAAAAGGGAAAAAAGGGGGGGAGCAAAGCAACAATGAGTACTCATCCAAAGTACTCGCAAGCAAGGATCTACACTACATATGCAATGATATCTGTGTAAAGGGGTAATATCTGTGGGTTAAACTGCAGAATGCCAGAATAAGAGGGGGATAGCTAATCAAATCGAAGACTGCGCTTTTGGCCACCTCATTCTTGCAGCAGTAGAAGAGAGTAGATCGAATAGTAACAAGTATCAAAGCTTCTGGCAGCCTCTGTCTTCAGTAGCTGGAAAGTTCACCAAGTAACATCGTATAGCATAATCCTACCCGGCGATCCTCCCCTCGTCGCCCTGGGGGAAAGCGATCACCGGGTTGTATCTGGAACATGTCTGGGTGTGTTTTATTAAGTATCCAGTTCTAGTTGTCATGATGTCATAGTACAACTCCGGGTCGTCCTTTTACCGAGGGACACGGCTATTCGAATAGATTAACTTCCCTGCAGGGGTGCACCACATAACCCAGCACACTCGATCCCATTTGGCCGGACACACTTTCCAGGGTCATGCCCGGCCTCGGAAGATCAACACGTCACAGCCCTACCTAAGCACAACAAAGAGGTCAGCACGTCGGTCTAAGTCCTAAGCGCGCAGGGGTCTGGGCCCATCGCCCAACGCACACCTGCACGTTGCGTACGCGGCCGGTGAGCAGACCTAGCAACCTCCATTACTAAGGAAGTTACATTACGCGGTCCAACCCGGCGCGCGCCGCTAAGCCGCTAACGTCAAGAAGGCTTCGGCTGATACCACGACATTGAGTGTCCATAACTATTCCCACGTAGCTGGTTAGTGCGTATAGGCCAATGGCCAGACTCAGATCAAATACCAAGATCTCGATAAGCGTGTTATTATGAAATCACCACAGATAACGACCAGGGCTAGGCCACCTCTCCACTGGGTGTCTCAACCTGCCATGTCGCTCCGCCACAAAGATCCACTCGGGGGGCCGTCGGGAACTCAGGCCCATCACTACCTGGATGGAGCCACCTGTCCTTTCAGCCCCCACATCGTATCACTTGCGGGTACTCAATGAGCCGACCCGACTTTAGTCACATCATGTGTCATGTAAAGTATGAGTATAGTATATACCCATGATCACCACCCGAGGTGATCACGGCCCGATAGTATAGCATGGCAGACGGACAAGGATGTGGGGCCACTAATGGAATACTAGCATCCTATACTAAGCATTAGGATAACAGGTAAAGGTATCAACAGTGGTAGCAACAATGACAGGCTATGCAGCAGAATAGGAGTTATCGAATCATCAACAGTAGCAAATCTAATGCAAGAATAAGAGAGAAGAGAATGGGCGATATCTGGTGATCAAGGGGGGTTGGCTTGCCTGGTTGCTCTGGCAAGGAGGGGTTGTTGTCGACGCAGTCGATTACCGTGGCAATGTTTGTGGTCTCAGTCCCGGTGTCTATCGGAGAGAAGAGGGGAAAGAAACAATAAATATAAAGCAAGCAGTTGTAACACAAAGTATGACATGGCGATACGATGTGCCGGGTGTGCCCTAACGCAGTGTTACAGGTTACCGATAAAGGAGGATCCCATCCGAGAAAGTTTTCCTGGTTCGGGACATTTGTCAAACAGATGACCGGAGGGGGAAAGTTACATGTTCAGGTATTTAGAGGCACCACACGAATATGCGGCTAACGTATCCGGGTTCGTCTCGTCGTTCTGAGCAACTTTCATATATAAAACTTTTTCACCCGAGTTACAGATTATTTTATATTAATTTTCAAAGTTTTAATTCTTTTTTTGAATTAACAGAATTAATTTAATTAGAAAATGCAATTATGACGTCATCATGATGTCAGCAGTCAACCAGTCAGTTGACTGAGTCAAACTGACGCGTGGGGTCCGCATGTCATTGACTGATTAACTAATCGGGATTAATTAGGTTAACTAGTGTTTAGGTTAAGCTAACTAAGATTAATTAAGTTAATTAATTATATAATTAATAAATTAATTAATATTTTATTATTTATTTATTCAATTAATCTTTTTTTAATTATTTTTTATTTATGTGTAAACGTTTTTGGGCCTGGGCCCCACTTGGTAGTGGGCCAGGGGGCCTAACGGGCGGTGGGTAAACGGTCGAGCGGGCACTGGGCGTGCTAGCGGGCGTTCGGGGCCACTCGCCCAGGCCAGCCGCGATGCGCGGGGCGCGGCGCCAGCGGGGCGTGGCGCCACTGAGGCGCCGGCGGCCAGGCGCAAAGCAACCGAGGAGGCCGCGGGGCTCGACGATGCGGCGTAGGGCGGGGCCAGGCTACGCAGGCGTGGTCGGCGGCGGAGGCAATCGCCGGGGGCGCGTCGCGCGATGATGGTGGCGGGCGCCGGAGCTGGCTACCCGAACGGGCGCGGGGCAGCCACCGGCGGAGGCAACGGCGGGGTGGCGGTAGGCCAGAGCGGCGGCAGCCGCCGTGGCTGCGGCTGGATGGCGCGGGTCGCGCTCGCGGGGGCGCACGGGAGCGCGTGGGCGCGTTCCAGGTCAAGCAGGGCGAACAGGGCAGCGGCAGCGGGCATGCACGATGGCGGTGTGCGCGCGTGCAGCAGCAGGGGATCCAAGGGCGAGCAGCGCATGCGGGAGCCGAGCTCGACGTGGGCAGAAACAGGCGGCGCGAGCGCCGGGCGTGCGGTGCGGTGAGAAGGGGAGGTAGGGCGCGTCGATGAATCCATCAGGGGGGAGAGGGGAAGGGAGAAGGGCTCACAAGGGCCTGTAGAGGTGCTATGGCGGGCTCGGGGCGGCGTCGAATCTTGGGCGGCGGTGGTCGACGACGAGAAGGCGGCGTCGGGCGATGGCGCGCATCGAAGACGGTGTGTCGAGGGCGAGGAGGAGGTCGGGGAGGCGCCTGCAGTCCGGCGGGGAGGTCCGTCGAGGGGGAGGGGTGGAACTCCGGGCGGCGGCGACGACGATGCCCCGATCCAGATCGGGATCGAGGGGAGTAGGGAGCGAGCGAGAGAGAGGGGGAGTGTGGTGGACCGACTAGGGTTTTGGTCAGGGGGAGAGGGGTTAGGGGGATTGGGGCATGGGGCATGGGCCGACTAGGTTAGTGGGCCGGCTAGCCGGGCTGTCTAGCCCAGTAGGCCAGTGGGGTCTCCCCTTTTTTATTTATTTTTCTTCTGTTCTTTTCCTTTTTGTTTTTTCTTTGGTTTCTTTTTATTTCACTTTCTTATCTGTTTAGTTTTCTTTTACTTAATACCTAAAATGACCCTTAAATTAGTAATACCTAAATTGACCCTTAAAATTACCCCAAAACCAGTTAGTTTATATTTTATTAATTATAAAAGCATTTAAATATTGATTTATGCTACTTTGTTATTCACCTCAGAGTATTTAAACATATTATAAAATTTTGGTTTCTCCACCATAATTGTTTATGGATTACTTGGTTCACTCTGAACATTTTAGTTTTAATATTTGAATTTTTTTATTGTTTGCTTGATTTTTAAATTTGAATTTGAATCGGTTCCGAACTAACGCGAGATTAGCAATAGTAATCGTGGTGACGTGGCATCATTAGCAGAGGTTTAATGTAGCTTGATTTCCCGGGCGTCACACCAATTTACCACTATCGTTTTGGGATTATGCATTAGAGACAGCTACATTCACGTTAAATAGGGCGCCATATAAATCTGTTGAGACGATGCCTTACGAACTATGAGGAAGTGATGATGAGCCCAGATTCCGCAAAATGGCTTGAGGCCATGAAATCTGAGATGGGATCCATGTATGAGAACAAAGTGTGGCTTTGGTTGACTTGCCCGATGATCGACAAGCCATTGAAAATAAATGGATTCGGAAGAAGAAGACTAATGCCGATGGTAATGTTACTGTCTACGAAGCTCGACTTGTTGCGAAAGGTTTTCGACAAGTTCAAGGAGTTGACTACAATGAGACTTTCTCACCCGTAGCGATGCTTAAGTCTGTTCGAATCATGTTAGCAATTGCCACATTTTATGATTATGAAATCTGGCAAATGGATGTCAAAACTGCATTCCTTAATGGATATCTCAAAGAAGAGTTGTATAGGATGCAACTAGAAGGTTTTGTCGATCCTAAAGGTGCTACCAAAGTGTACAAGCTGCAGCGATCCATCTATGGACTGGTTCAAGCATCTCGGAGTTGGAATATACGCTTTGATGAGGTGATCAAAGCATATGGTTTTATACAAACTTTTGGAGAAGCCTGTATTTACAAGAAAGTGAGTGGGAGCTCTGTAGCATTTCTGATATTGTATGTGGATGACATATTGTTGATTGGAAATGATGTAGAACTTCTGGATAGCATAAAAGTTTACGTGAATAAGAATTTTTTAGTGAAAGACCTCGGTGAAGCTGCTTACATATTGGGCATCAAGATCTATAGAGATAGATCATGACGCTTGATAAGGCTTTCGATTAGTACATACCTTGTTAAGATTTTGAAGTAGTTCAAAATGGATCAGTCAAAGAAGGAGTTCTTGCCTGATTTGTAAGGTGTGAAGTTGAGTAAGACTCAAAGCCCTACCACGACAGAAACATATAGATAGAAAGAAAGTCATTCCTAATGCCTCAGCCATAGGTTCTATACAGTATGTCGTGTTGTGCACCAAACCTGTTTTGTACCTTGCCATGAGTTTGGCAAGGAGGTACAATAGTGATCCAGGAGTAGATCACTGGACAACGGTCAAAATTATCCTTAGTAACTGGAGGACTAAGGAAATGTTTCTTGATTATGGAGGTGATAAAGAGTTCGTCGTGAAGGGTTACGCCGATGCAAGCTTTGACACTAATCCAGATGACTAAGTATCAATCTGGATGCGTATTGAAAGTGGGAGCAATTAGCAAGAGTAGCTCCATGCAGAGCATTGTAGACATAGAAATTTGCGAAATACATACGGATCTGAATGCCACAGACCCGTTGACTAAACTTCTCTCACAAAGCAAAACATGATCACACCTTAGTAATCTTTGGGTGTTAATACCATGGCGATGTGAACTAGATTATTGACTCTAGTAAACCCTTTGGGTTTTGGTCACATGGCGATGTGAACTATGAGTATTAATCACATCTCGATGTGAACTATCGGTGTTAAATCACATGGCGATGTGAACTAGATTATTGACTCTAGTGCAAGTGAGAGGCTGAAGAAATATTCCCTAGAGGCAATAATAAAGTTGTTATTTATATTTCCTTATATACCATGATAAATGTCTTTTATTCATGCTAGAATTGTATTAACCCGAAACTTGATACATGTGTGAATACATAGACAAAACAGAGTGTCCCTAGTATGCCTCTACTAGACTAGCTCGTTAATCAAAGATGGTTAAGTTTCCTAACCATAGACATGTGTTGTCATTTGATGAACGGGATCACATCATTAGGAGAATGATGCGATGGACCAGACCCATCCATTAGCTTAGCATTATGATCATTTAGTTTTATTGCTATTGCTTTCTTCATGACTTATACATGTTCCTCTGACTATGAGATTATGCAACTCCTGAATACCAGAGAAACACCTTGTGTGCTATCAAACATCACAACGTAATTGGTTGATTATAAAGATGCTCTACTGGTGTCTCCGAAGGTGTTTGTTGAGTTGGCATAGATCGAGAATAGGATTTGTCACTCCGAGTGTCGGAGAGGTATCTCTGGGCCCTCTCGGTAATACACATCATAATAAGCCTTGCAAGCAAATGACTAATGAGTTAGTCACGAGATGATGTATTACAGAACGAGTAAAGAGACTTGCCTATAACGAGATTGAACTAGGTATGAAGATACCGACGATCGAATCTCGGGCAAGTAGCATACCCATGACAAAGGGAATAACGTATGTTGTTATGCGGTTTGACCGATAAAGATCATCATAGAATATGTAGGAGCCAATATGAGCATCCAGGTTCCACTATTGGTTATTGACAGGAGATGTGTCTCGGTCATGTCTACATAGTTCTCGAACCCGTAGGGTCCGTACACTTAACGTTCGATGAGGATTTGTATTATGAGTTATGTGTTTTGGCGACCGAAGTTTCTTCGGAGTCCCGGATGAGATCACGAACATGACAAGGAGTCTCGAAATGGTCGAGACATAAAGAATGATATATTGGACGACGCTATTCGGACGCCGGATGAGTTCCGAGGGGTACCAGATAACTACCGGAGTGTTGGAGATATGCCCTAGAGGCAATAATAAAAGCATTATTATTATATCTCCTTGTTCATGATAATTGTCTGTTATTCATGCTTGAATTGTATTGTACGGAAACAACGATACATGTGTGAATACACAGACCACAATGAGTCCCTGGTAGGCCTCTAGTTACCAGCTCGTTGATCAACAGATGGTCACGGTTTCCTGACCATGGACATGAGATGTCAGTGATAATGGGATCACATCATTAGGAGAATGATGTGATGGACAAGACCCAAACTTGAGCATAACACGAGATCGTATAGTTCGTAATGCATAAGCTTTTCGGTGTCAAGTATTTATTCCTTAGACCATGAGGTTGTACAACTCCCGGATACCGTAGGAGTACTTTGGGTGTGCCAACCGTCACAACGTAACTGGGTGGCTATAAAGGTACGCATCGGGTATCTCCGAAAGTGTCTGTTGAGTTGGTACGAACCGAGACTGGGATGTTGTCACTCCGTATAACGGAGAGGTACCTCTGGGCCCACTCGGTAAGACATCATCATAATGAGCTCAATGTGACTAAGTGGTTAGTCACGGGATGATGGATTACGGATCGAGTAAAGAGACTTGCCATAACGAGATTGAACAAGGTATCGGGAATACCGACGATCGAATCTCGGGCAAGTACCGTACCGATGGACAAAGGGAATAACATACGGGATTGAGTGAATCCTTGACACGGTGGTTCATCCGATGAAGATCATCGAGGAACACGTGGGAACCAACATGGGTATCCAGATCCCGCTATTGGTTATTGACCGGAGAATGTTCTCGGTCATGTCTACGTGTCTCCCGAACCCGTAGGGTCTACACACTTAAGGTTTGGTAATGCTAGGGTCGTAGAGATAAATGCACGTGGAAACCTGAAAGTTGTTCGGAGTCCCGGATGAGATCCCGGACATCACGAGGAGTTCCGGAATGGTCCGGAGGTAAAGATTGATATATAGGAAGTCCAGTTTCGGCCAACGGGTGATCTCCGGGGGTCACCGGGAGCGTCCCGGGACCACCGGAGGGGCCCCGGGGGTCCACCGGGTGGGGCCACCCATCCCGGTGGGGCCCCTAGGCCGCAAGGGGAAGTGTCCAGCCCTTAGGGCTGGCGCACCACAAGGGTGCCCACCTCCCCATGCTCCTAGGGTTAAAACCCTAAGGGGAGGGGGGCCACCACATGCCTTGGGGGGCAAGGACTCCCCCCTGGCCGCCGCCCCCCCTTGCAGATTGGATCTGCAGGGGGCTGGCGCCCCCCTGGCCCCCTATATATATGTGGGGGGGGGAGAGGGCAGCCGCACCCAAGCCCTGGCGCCTCTCCCCCTCCCGTCACACCTCCATACTCCCAACGCAGGGCGCCCGGCGAAGCCCTGCTGCGATCTCCACTGCATCCGTCATCACGCCGTCGTGCTGCCGGATCTCTGACGACTTCTCCTCCCCCCTTGCTGGATCAAGAAGGAGGTGACGTTGCTGCACCGTACGTGTGTTGAACGCGGAGGTGCCGTCCGTTCGGCGCTAGATCATCGGTGACGAAGAACGTGAAGAGTTCGACTACTTCATCCACACTTCGTTGAAAGCTTCCGCACGCGATCTACATAACGGTATGTAGATGCACTCTTACTTGCTCGTTGCTAGATGTCTCCATAGTTGGATCTTGGTGAAGACGTAGAAATTTTTTGAATTATGCTACGTTACCCAACAGTGGCATCTGAGCCTAGGTTTTATGCGTAGCATCTTGCACGAGTAGAACACAAAGCAGTTGTGGGCGTATGATCTTGTTCAACTTTCTTACCGTTACTAGTCAATCTTGATTCGGCGGTATTGTGGGATGAAACGGCCAGGACCGACCTTACACGTACGCTTACGTGAGACTGGTTCCATCGACAGACATGCACTAGATGCATAAGGTGGCTGGCGGGTGTCTGTCTCTCCTACTTTAGTCGGATCGGATTCGATGAAAAGGGTCCTTGTGAAGGGTAAATAGAAGTTGACAAATCACGTTGTGGTTTTGGCGTAGGTAAGAAACGTTCTTGCTAGAAATCCTATAGAAGCCACGTAAAACTTGCAACAACAATTAGAGGACGTCTAACTTGTTTTTGCAGCATGTGCTATGTGACGTGGTATGGCCAAGAACGAAGATGTGATGAATGATATATGTGATGTATGAGATTGATCATGTTTTTGTAATAAGGAATCACGACTTGCATGTCGATGAACTTGACAACCGGCAGGAGCCATAGGAGTTGTCTTAATTATTGTATGACCTGCGTGTCACTGAATAACGCCATGTAATTACTTTACTTCATTGCTAAACGTTAGCTATAGTAGTAGAAGTAATAGTTGGCGTGACGACTTCTTCAAGACACGATGATGGAGATCATGATGATGAGGATCATGGTGTCGAGCCGGTGACAAGATGATCATGGTGCCCCGAAGATGGAGATCCAAGGAGCAAGATGATATTGGCCATATCATGTCACTTTAATTGATTGCATGTGATGTTTATCATGTTTATGCATCTTGTTTACTTAGAACGACGGTAGTAAATAAGATGATCTCTCACTAAAATTTCAAGTATTGTGTTTCCCCTAACTGTGCACCGTTGCTAAAGCTCGTTGCTCCGAAGCACCACGTGATGATCGGGTGTGATAGGTTCTAACGTTCACATACAACGGGTGTAAGATAGATTTACACACGCGATACACTTAGGGTTCACTTGATGAGCCTAGCATGTACAGACATGGCCTCGGAACACGGAAGACCGAAAGGTCGAACACGAGTCGTATAGAAGATACGATCAACATGAAGATGTTCACCGTTGATGACTAGTCCGTCTCACGTGATGATCGGACACGGACTACTCGATTCGGATCGTGTATCACTTAGATGACTAGAGAGATGTCATTCTGAGTGGGAGTTCATTATAATTTGATTAAGATGAACTTAATTATCATGAACTTAGTCTAAATTCTTTACAATATCTCTTGTAGATCAAATGGCCCACGCTCAGGTTTCCGTCAACTTCAACGCGTTCCTAGAGAAAACCAAGCTGAAAGACGATGGTAGCAACTATACGGATTGGGTCCGTAACCTGAGGATTATCCTCATAGCTGCCAAGAGAACTTATGTCCTAGAAGCACCGCTAGGTGATGCACCCGTTTTCCCAGCGACTCAAGACGTTATGAACGCCTGGCAGTCGCGTTGTGATGATTACTCCCTGGTTCAGTGCGGCATGCTTTACAGTTTAGAATCGGGGCTCCAAAAGCGTTTTGAGCACCATGGAGCATATGAGATGTTCGAAGAGCTGAAAATGGTTTTCCAAGCTCATGCCCGAGTCGAGAGATATGATGTCTCCGACGCATTCTACATCTGTAAGATGGAGGAAAACAGTTCTGTCAGTGAGCACATCCTCAAGATTTCAGGATTGCATAACCGCTTGTCTCAGCTGGGAATGAATCTCCCAGATGAAGCGGTCGTTGACAGAATCCTCCAGTCGCGCCCACTGAGCTTCAAGAGCTTTGTGTTGAACTTCAATATGCAGGGGATGGAGAAGTCCATTCCCGAGGTGTATTCGATGCTGAAATCAGCGGAGGTGGATATCAAGAAAGAACATCAATTGTTGATGGTCAATAAAACCACTAAGTTCAAGAAAGGCAAGGGTAAGAAGAACTTCAAGAAGGACGGCAAGGGAGTTGCCGCGCCTGGCAAGCCTGTTGCCGGGAAGAAGCCAAAGTACGGACCCAAGCCTGAAACAGAGTGCTTTTATTGCAAGGGAACGGGTCACTGGAAGCGGAACTGCCCCAAATATTTAGCAGACAAGAAGGTCGGCAACGTCAAAGGTATATATGATATACATGTTATTGATGTGTACCTTACCAGCACTCGTAGTAGCTCCTGGGTATTCGATACCGGTGCAGTTGCTCACATTTGTAACTCAAAACAGGAGCTGCGGAATAAACGGAGACTGGCGAAGGATGAGGTGACGATGCGCGTCGGGAATGGTTCCAAGGTCGATGTGATCGCCGTCGGCACGCTACCTCTACATCTACCCTCGGGATTAGTTTTAAACCTCAATAATTGTTATTTAGTACCAGCTTTGAGCATGAACATTGTTTCTGGATCTCGTCTTATGCGAGATGGCTACTCTTTCAAATCAGAGAATAATGGTTGTTCTATTTATTTGAGAGATATGTTTTATGGTCATGCCCCGCTGGTCAATGGTTTATTTTTTGATGAATCTCGAACGTAGTGATACACATATTCATAGTGTACATGCCAAAAGATGTAAAGTTGATAATGATAGTCCCACATACTTGTGGCATTGCCGCCTTGGTCATATTGGTGTCAAACGTATGAAGAAGCTCCATTCAGATGGACTTCTAGAGTCTCTTGATTATGAATCATTTGACACGTGCGAACCATGCCTCTTGGGCAAGATGACCAAGACTCCGTTCTCCGGAACAATGGAGCGAGCAACCAACTTGTTGGAAATCATACATACCGATGTGTGCGGTCCAATGAGTGTTGAGGCTCGCGGAGGCTACCGTTATGTTCTCACCCTCACGGATGACTTGAGTAGATACGGGTATATCTATTTGATGAAACACAAGTCTGAGACCTTTGAAAAGTTCAAGGAATTTCAGAATGAGGTTGAGAATCAACGTGACAGAAAAATGAAGTTCTTGCGATCGGATCGTGGGGATGAATATTTAAGTCATGAATTTGGCACACACCTTAGGAGCGGTGGAATTGTTTCACAATTGACACCGCCCGGAACACCTCAACGTAACGGTGTGTCGGAATGTCGAAATCGTACTCTATTGGACATGGTGCGATCTATGATGTCCCTCACCGATTTACCGCTATCTTTTTGGGGTTATGCTTTAGAGACTGCCGCATTCACTTTAAATAGGGCTCCGTCGAAATCCGTTGAGACGACTCCGTATGAACTTTGGTTTGGCAAGAAACCGAAGCTGTCGAAGCTGTCGTTTCTAAAAAGTTTGGGGTTGCGATGCTTATGTCAAGAAACTTCAACCTGAAAAGCTCGAACCCAAATCGGAAAAATGCGTCTTCATAGGATACCCAAAGGAAACAATTGGGTACACCTTCTACCACAAATCCGAAGGCAAAGTCTTTGTTGCCAAGAATGGATGCTTTCTGGAGAAAGAGTTTCTCTCGAAAGAAGTGAGTGGGAGGAAAGTAGAACTTGATGAGGTGACAGTCACCCCTCTTGGACTGGAAAGTAGCGCAGTGCAGGAAACTGTTCCTGAGGTGCCTGCACCGACAAGGGAGGAAGCTAATGATAATGATCATGAAGCAGATCAAGTTACTACTGAACTTCGAAGGTCCACAAGGGCACGTTCCGCACCAGAGTGGTACGGCAACCCTGTACTGGAAATCATGTTGTTAGACAACGGTGAACCTTCGAACTATGAAGAAGCGATGGCGGGCCCGGATTCCAATAAATGGCTTGGAGCCATGAAATCCGAGATAGAATCCATGTATGAAAACAAAGTATGGACTTTGGTGGACTTGCCTGATGATAGGCACGCCATAGAAAACAAATGGATATTTAAGAAGAAGACAGACGCGGATGGTAATGTGACCATCTATAAGGCTCGGCTTGTCGCTAAGGGCTATCGACAAGTTCAAGGGATTGACTATGACGAGACTTTCTCTCCCGTAGCGATGCTGAAGTCAGTCAGAATCATGTTAGCTATTGCCGCATTCTATGATTATGAGATATGGCAAATGGACGTCAAAACAACATTCCTTAACGGCTTCCTCAAGGAAGAGTTGTATATGATGCAACCGGAAGGTTTTGTCGATCCAGAGATCGCTAACAAGGTATGCAAGCTCCAGCGCTCGATTTACGGGCTGGTGCAAGCATCTCGGAGTTGGAATATTCGCTTTGATGAAGTGATCAAAGCGTTTGGATTTATACAGACTTATGGAGAAGCCTGTATTTACAAGAAAGTGAGTGGGAGCTCTGTAGCATTTCTCATATTATATGTGGATGACATATTGCTGATGGGAAATGATATAGAATTCTTGGAAAATGTAAAGGCCTACTTGAATAAAAGTTTTTCAATGAAGGACCTTGGAGAAGCTGCTTACATATTAGGCATCAAAATCTATAGAGATAGATCGAGACGCCTCATTGGTCTTCCACAAAGTACATACCTTGACAAAATATTGAAGAAGTTCAATATGGATCAGTCAAAGAAAGGAATCTTGCCTGTTTTGCAAGGTATGAGATTGAGCAAAGCTCAGTCGCCGACCACGGCAGAAGATAGAGAAAAGATGAGTGTCATTCCCTATGCCTCGGCCATAGGTTCTATCATGTATGCCATGCTGTGTACCAGACCTGATGTGAACCTTGCCATAAGTTTGGTAGGGAGGTACCAAAGTGATCCCGGTACGGAACACTGGACAGCGGTCAAGAACATCCTGAAGTACCTGAAAAGGACTAAGGATATGTTTCTCGTTTATGGAGGTGACGAAGAGCTCGTCGTAAAGGGTTACGTCGATGCTAGCTTCGACACAGATCTGGATGACTCTAAGTCGCAAACCGGATACGTGTATATTTTGAATGGAGGGGCAGTCAGCTGGTGCAGTTGCAAGCAAAGCGTGGTGGCAGCATCTACATGTGAAGCGGAGTACATAGCTGCTTCTGAAGCAGCGCAGGAAGGAGTCTGGATGAAGGAGTTTATCACCGACCTAGGAGTCATTCCAAGCGCGTCAAGCCCGATGACTCTCTTCTGTGACAACACTGGTGCTATTGCTATTACCAAGGAGCCCAGGTTTCACAAGAAGACCAAGCACATCAAGCGCCGTTTCAACTCCATCCGGAATTATGTTCAGGATGGAGACATAGATATTTGTAAAGTGCATACGGATCTGAATGTAGCAGACCCGTTGACTAAACCTCTTTCACGAGCAAAACATGATCAACACCAGAACTCTATGGGTGTTCGATTCATCACAATGTAACTAGATTATTGACTCTAGTGCAAGTGGGAGACTGTTGGAGATATGCCCTAGAGGAAATAATAAAAGCATTATTATTATATCTCCTTGTTCATGATAATTGTCTGTTATTCATGCTTGAATTGTATTGTACGGAAACAGCGATACATGTGTGAATACACAGACCACAATGAGTCCCTGGTAGGCCTCTAGTTACCAGCTCGTTGATCAACAGATGGTCACGGTTTCCTGACCATGGACATGAGATGTCAGTGATAACGGGATCACATCATTAGGAGAATGATGTGATGGACAAGACCCAAACTTGAGCATAACACGAGATCGTATAGTTCGTAATGCATAAGCTTTTCGGTGTCAAGTATTTATTCCTTAGACCATGAGGTTGTACAACTCCCGGATACCGTAGGAGTACTTTGGGTGTGCCAACCGTCACAACGTAACTGGGTGGCTATAAAGGTACGCATCGGGTATCTCCGAAAGTGTCTGTTGAGTCGGTACGAACCGAGACTGGGATGTTGTCACTCCGTATAACGGAGAGGTACCTCTGGGCCCACTCGGTAAGACATCATCATAATGAGCTCAATGTGACTAAGTGGTTAGTCAGGGGATGATGGATTACGGATCGAGTAAAGAGACTTGCCATAACGAGATTGAACAAGGTATCGGGAATACCGACGATCGAATCTCGGGCAAGTACCGTACCGATGGACAAAGGGAATAACATACGGGATTGAGTGAATCCTTGACACGGTGATTCATCCGATGAAGATCATCGAGGAACACGTGGGAACCAACATGGGTATCCAGATCCCGCTGTTGGTTATTGACCGGAGAATGTTCTCGGTCATGTCTACGTGTCTCCCGAACCCGTAGGGTCTACACACTTAAGGTTCGGTAACGCTAGGGTCGTAGAGATAAATGCACGTGGAAACCCGAAAGTTGTTCGGAGTCCCGGATGAGATCCCGGACGTCACGAGGAGTTCCGGAATGGTCCGGAGGTAAAGATTGATATATAGGAAGTCCAGTTTCGGCCAACGGGTGATCTCCGGGGGTCACCGGGAGCGTCCCGGGACCACCGGAGGGGCCCCGGGGGTCCACCGGGTGGGGCCACCCATCCCGGTGGGGTCCCTAGGCCGCAAGGGGAAGTGTCCAGCCCTCAGGGCTGGCGCACCACAAGGGGGCCCACCTCCCCATGCGCCTAGGGTTAAAACCCTAAGGGGAGGGGGGCCACCACATGCCTTGGGGGGCAAGGACTCCCCCCTGGCCGCCGCCCCCCCTTGCAGATTGGATCTGCAGGGGGCTGGCGCCCCCCTGGCCCCCTATATATATGTGGGGGGGGAGAGGGCAGCCGCACCCAAGCCCTGGCGCCTCTCCCCCTCCCGTCACACCTCCATACTCCCAACGCAGGGCGCCCGGCGAAGCCCTGCTGCGATCTCCACTGCATCCGTCATCACGCCGTCGTGCTGCCGGATCTCTGACGACTTCTCCTCCCCCCTTGCTGGATCAAGAAGGAGGTGACGTTGCTGCACCGTACGTGTGTTGAACGCGGAGGTGCCGTCCGTTCGGCGCTAGATCATCGGTGACGAAGAACGTGAAGAGTTCGACTACTTCATCCACACTTCGTTGAAAGCTTCCGCACGCGATCTACATAACGGTATGTAGATGCACTCTTACTTGCTCGTTGCTAGATGTCTCCATAGTTGGATCTTGGTGAAGACGTAGAATTTTTTTTGAATTATGCTACGTTACCCAACACGGAGTGCCGAAGGGTTATCGAAACCCCCGGGGGAACTAATGGGCCTTCATGGGCCTTAGTGGAGAGAGACGAACGGCCACAAGGGGCCGGCCGGCCTCCTCCTCCCCCTTCCTTTATATACGTGGGGAGGGGGCACCCGAGAACAAACAAGTTGATATTTTAGCCATGTGTAGTGCCCCCCTTCCACAGTTTTCCACCTTGGTCATATTGTCGTAGTACTTAGGCGAAGCCCTACGCAGATCACATCATCAACACCATCAACACACTGTCGTGCTGCCGAAACTCTCCCTCGAGCCTCTGCTGGATCAAGAGCTCATGGGACTTCATCATGCTAAACGTGTGCTGAACACGGAAGTGTCGTACGTTCGGTACTTGGATCGGTTGGATGGTGAAGACGTTCTACTACATCAACCGCGTTACTAAACGCTTCCGCTTTCGGTGTATGAGGGTACGTGGACACACTCTCCCCGCTCGTTGCTATGTTTCTCCTAGATAGATCTTGCATGATCGTAGGATTTTTTTTGAAATACTACGTTCCCCAACACATACGATGTCGTCTCAACGGATTTAGACAGTGCCCTATTTAACGTGAATGCAGCTGTCTCAAATGCATAACCCCAAAATGATAGTGGTAAATCGGTAAGAGACATCATAGATCCCTCCATATCTAATAAAGTACAGTTACGACGTTCGGACACACCATTACGCTGTGGTGTTCCAGGTGGCGTGAGTTGTGAAACTATTCCACATTGTTTTATATGAAGTCCAAACTCGTAACTTCAATATTTGCCTCGATTAGATCGTAGAAACTTTATTTTCTTATTACGATGATTCTCTACTTCACTCTAAAATTCTTTGAACTTTTCAAATGTTTCATACTTGTGTTTCATTAAGTAGATATACCCATATCTGCTCAAATCAGCTGTGAAGGTCAGAAAATAACGATACCCGCCACGTGCCACAACACTCATCGGACCGCATACATCGGTATGTATTATTTTCAGTAAGTCATTGGCTCGCTCCATTATTCCGGAGAACGGAGTTTTAGTCATCTTGCCCATGAGGCATGGTTCGCGAGTATCAAATGATTCATAATCAAGTGATTCCAAAACTCCATCTGCATGGAGTTTCTTCATGCGTTTTACACCAATATGACCTAAACGGCAGTGCCACAAATATGTTGCACTATCATTATCAACTTTGCATCTGTTGGCATCAATATTATGAATATGTGTATCACCACAATCGAGATTCAACAAAAATAGACCACCCTTCAAAGGTGCATGACCATAAAAGATATTACTCATATAAATAGAACAACCATTATTCTCTTATTTAAATGAATAACCATCTCGCACTACACAAGATCCATATATAATGTTCATGCTCAACGCTAGCACCAAATAACAATTATTCGGGTCTAAAACTAATCCCGAAGGTAGGTGTAGAGGTAGTGTGCCGACGGTGATCACATCGACCTTGGAACCATTCCCGATGCACATCGTCACCTCGTCCTTACCCAATCTTCGTTTAATCTGTGGCTCCTATTTCGAGTTACAAATATGAGCAACCGAACCAGTATCAAATACCCAGGAGCTACTACAAGCATTAGTAAGGTACACATCAATAACATGTATATCAAATATACCTTTGTCTACTTTGCCATCCTTCTTATCCACCAAATACTTGGGGCAGTTCCGCTTCAAGTGACCAGTCCCTTTGCAGTAGAAGCACTCAGTTTCAGGCTTGGGACCAGCTTTGGGCTTCTTCTCGGGAGTGGAAACTTGCTTGCCATTATTTTTGAAGTTTCCTTTCTTTCCCTTGCCCTTTTTCTTGAAACTAGCGGTCTTGTTAACCATCAACACATGATGCTCCTTCTTGATTTCTACCTCCGTAGCTTTGAGCATTGCGAAGACCTCGAGAATTGTCTTCTTCATCCCTTGCATATTATAGTTCATCACAAAGCCTTTGTAGCTTGGTGGTAGTGATTGAAGAACTCTGTCAATAACACTATCATCTGGAAGATTAACTCCCAGCTGAGTCAAGTGATTATGATATCTAGACATTCTGAGTATGTGTTCACCGACAGAACTGTTCTCCTCCATCTTGCAGCTATATAACTTGTTGGAGACTTCATATCTCTCAAATCGACATTTTCTTGAAATATTAACTTCAACTCCTGGAACATCTCATATGCTCCATGACGTTCAAAATGTCTTTGAAGTCCCGATTCTAAGCCGTAAAGCATGACACACTGAACTATAGAGTACTCATCTGACCGCGTCTGCCACACGTTCACGCGTCTAGGTTAGCAGAAGGGGGCTTGTCACCTGGCGGTGCATCAAGGACATAATTATTCGGTGTAGCAATGATGATAATCCTAAAGTTACGGATCCAGTCCGTGTAGTTGCTACCATCATCTTTCAACTTAGCTTTATCTAGGAACGCATTAAAATTCAGGGGAACGGTAGCATGGGGCATTGATCTACAACATAGATATGCAAATACTATCAGGACTAACTTCATGATAAATTAAGTTCAATTAATCAAATTACTTAAGAACTCCCACTTAGATGGACATCCCTCAAGTCATCTAAATGATACGTGATCCAAATCAACTAAACCATGTCCGATCATCACGTGAGATGGAGTAGTCATCAATGGTGAACATCTCTATGTTGATCATATCTACTATATGATTCACGGTCGACCTTTCGATCTCCAGTGTTTCGATGCCATGTATGTACATGCTAGGCTTGTCAAGTTTAACCCGAATATTCTGCATGTGCAAAACTGTCTTGCACCCATTGTATGTGAACGTAGAGTCTATCACACCCGATCATCACGTGGTTTCTCAACACGATAAACTGTAGCAATGGTGCATACTCGGGGAGAACACTTTTACCTTGAAATTTAGTTAAGGGATCATCTTATAATGCTACCGCCGTACTAAGCAAACTAAGATGCATAAAAGATAAACATCGCATGCAATCAAAATATGTGACATGATATGGCCATCATCATCTTGTGCTTTTGGTCTCCATCTACAAAGCATCGTCATGATATACATCGTCACCGGCTTGACACCTTGATCTCCATCACAGTGTCGTGGTCGTCTCGCCAACTATTGCTTCTACGACTATTGCTAACTCATAGCGATAAAGTAAAGCAATTACATGGCGCTTGCATTTCATACAATAAAGAGACAACCATAAGGCTCCTGCCGGTAGTCGATAATTTACAAAACATGATCATCCCATACAATAACGTATAACTCATCACGTCTTGACCATATCACATCACAACATGCCCTGCAAAAACAAGTTAGACATCCTCTACTTTGTTGTTGCAAGTTTTACGTGGCTGCTACGGGCTTCTAGCTAGAACCGTTCTTACCTACGGCACAAAACCACAACGGTGTTTCGTCAAGTTTGCTGTTTTGACCTTCTCCAAGGACCGACCGCAGTGAAATTCCATTCAACTAAAGTAGGAGAAACAAACACCTGACAACCACCTTTATGCAAAACTAGTTGCATGTCTGTCAGTGGAACCGGTCTCATGAACGTGGTCATGTAAGGTTGGTCCGGGCCGCTTCATACGTCTCCAATGTATCTACTTTTCCAAACACTTTTGCCCTTGTTTTGGACTCTAACTTGCATGATTTGAATGTAACTAACCCGGACTGACGCTGTTTTCAGCAAAATTGCCATGGTGTTATTTTGGTGTAGAAATAAAAGTTCTCGGAATGACTTGAAAATCCACTGAGAATATTTTTGGAATATATAAAAAATATTGGCGAAAGAATCAAGACCAGGGGGACCACACCCTGTCCATGAGGATGGGGGCGTGCCTGCCCCCCTGGGCGCCCCCCTATCTCGTGGGCCCCCTGAGGCTCCACCAACCCCGAATCCAACTCCATATATTCACTTTCGGGGAGGAAAAAATCAGAGAGAAGGATTTATCGCGTTTTACGATATGGAGCCACCGCCAAGCCCTAATCTCTCTCGGGAGGGCTGATCTGGAGTCCGTTCGGAGCTCCGGAGACTGGAGATCATCGTCGTCGTCATATCAACCTTCCTCCATCACCAATTTCATGATGCTCACTGCCGTGCGTGAGTAATTCCATCGTAGGCTTGCTGGACGGTGATGGGTTGGATGAGATTTACCATGTAATCGAGTTAGTTATGTTAGGGTTTGATGCTAGTATCCACCATGTTCTAAGATTGATGTTGCTATGACTTTGCCATGCTTAATGCTTGTCACTAGGGCCCGAGCGCAATGATTTCAGATCTGAACCTGTCGGAGATATTGACCACGGGTGTCCTCAGAGACCACCCATGGTATTTCGCCAATATTTGGGGCCGCTTGTTACCCCCCC
>LR738712.1:102686403-102720689 GCA_902687465.1 Secale cereale
CCCCCCCCCCCCCCCGGCCGTGTGCTCATCGGGCCGCCTCATAGGACAGCTTTCCCTAGGAGCCGGCTGCCAGCAGGCGACAGGGGCCCAAACAGGCGACAGCTCCACAGCCAGCACCTAGCATACGGTCCTACGCCCCTCCCTCGGGATGCGGGCTGGGGGACCACCGCGCAGTTGAGGCATGGCAATAGTTGAGCGCGTCCTCAGAGAATATATAAGGGCATGGCTACAGTGAACGTGTACCCTATGGCCGTCTCCTGAGCGGCGAGTCACTGTAGCCATGCTGCTAGTGACCAAGCTTCGGTCAGAGGAAGCCACGATCCCACTACCCGCAGACGGCGGGGCCAGCAGGCGGCTGGCCCCACCGGCCAGTGGGTAAGTCATGGACAAGCCGCCCCTGGCAGGCGGCCAAGGGAGGCGGCCGCCTGGTGACAGACGGCGAATCCTGCCCTGGAAGTCTGAACCTCATCAAGATGACAAGACAGGGCGTGGCGGCAGTGTCCGACAGGAGACGGCGGCACTGTAGCCACTACCCCCCTGACGATGCTGCCGGCAGCAAAAGCACGCCTACAGTGAAAGGCAATCACATGGGCCCGCAGGCGGCGGGCCCCAGCAGACAGGCGGCGAGGCCGGCACCAGAAGACGCAGACAGCTGGGGGTCACTCCATCGAGATTACAATTGTACCCCTGGGGGTAGGCCTATATAAACCCCCAAGGTCCTCCATGAGGAGGGGTTGGAAGATTAAGCCTTAGAAGAAGGAGAGCACGTAGAAAGAGAGAGTGTGGGAGAGAAACCCTAGCAACCACCCCGATCCCTAGAGCGAGGGTAGTGAGCTGGCCTTGTTCATCTTCCTCCTCTAGACGACATAGCTCGAGGAGCAACCTTGTAGCTACCATAGTGACATTAGTCATCACGCGGAGTCCCCGCAGAGCAGGACTAGGGGTGTTATCTCCACAGAGAGCCCCGAACCTGGGTAAGATCCGTAGGCGTCCTAAGTTTCGCCTTATCCCGCTTCCAAGGCCCGGCGACGCTTTATTGTCCCCATGCATGATAAGCCATCTGTTGGCATATGTCGCCCCGAAACCCCGACATTTGGCGCCAATCGTGGGGCTAGGTCCACCGTCGTCCGGAGACATGTTCTGGACGGGAACTTTGTTCCTTCCTGGCGAGCACAGCCAGCCCGGCATGCCTGCAGGCATGGAAACCGGGATGCTTCGCGGCGCTGAGGCTGCATGCGCCGCGAATGGACTCGCCGACCTTCTCAGCGGTGTCCACATTCATGACGAGCCCTCTACTGCGGCCGAGCCAGTAGCTTCGGAGAGCTGCCTCGTCGAGCTCCTCGACAAGCTCCATATCGTTGATGAGCGCGCCTCTGACGTGGAGTCAGTGGACTCTTCTGACCCACCAGCAGACATGATCATAGACCTCGACGCAGAGCCCGTCGATTCCTTCCCCGGGCACGTGGTGATCATCGACGACCCCGTCCTTGCTCCAACGGGCAGTGGCACCATCAGCACCGTCACGGAGGTGCTCACCACCAACCACGACGAACCGTCCGACGTGGCGGACCAAGACCTGCTCGAGGCCGCTCTGCAAAACCTCGCCGCACCTGTTGTGCCGGGGGCAGACGGCGCGGCGTTGGAGGCACTCCGCGTCTCGCTCCTTGACAGCGCCAACAAGCTGGCTGCCTCCCGACGCCTCACTGAAGCCTACCGCCGCGAGATGGACCGTGCCATTTGCGGCACGCGAGCTGCTGGCGAGCCTAGCCGGCTGGCGCCGTTCGCGATCGCGGCGGGCTACTAGCAGACATGCTGGGAGCCCCGCGGCCTGTGTACCTCACTCCATCGGAGAACCTAAGGGCTGCCCAGGCGGCAGTCGATGAGATGGGCCACTTGGAGGGAGACGAGCTTCGTTGCGTGACTCAGCGCGCCCGCCAGCTCCTCGACGCTGCTGCCGCGCAGCAGGAGGCCCGTCGCCGAGTATCAGAGGCCGGCGCGCACGCTGACAATCGCCCCCTTCGGCGGGAGCAAGGAGCCACGTCTCGCTCTCCAACAGTCGGCGCCCCCAACCGGCGAGACCCAGAGCCGGCTGCTAGCCGCAGCTGGTAGACTCGTATCACCATCGAGCGCGACGAAGACGGCCGCCCAAGGGCTGTAGAGAGGCGAGGGGAACATCCACCTCCTCCTAGGTGGGAGAGGCACGTGTCTCCTCCGCCTGTTGACCACCCCTCTCTGGCAGTCCGCTTGGGCCGCCGCGAGGGGGTTGGGGAGAACGACGCCCGCCATCGCCTAGACCAACTGGCTCGGTCCCAGGCGGTCAAAGAAGAAGATGACCTCGGCCCGGCTGTTTTGGCCCCCGCATCCGCAACGAGCCTTACCCCAAGGGCTTTTCGCTCCCCCGAGATACCCCCAAGTACAACGAATCAGTGAAACTAGAGGACTAGCTGGTGGATTACTCCACATCCGTCAGCATAGCGACCGGCAACATGCGTGTTGCTGTGAAGTACGTGCCTCTTATGCTCCAAGGCATGGCCCGGACGTGGCTGAACAGCCTCAAACCCAATAGCATCAACAGCTGGTTGGACTTCACCGACGCCTTCACTCGCAACTTCACCAGCACCTACAAGCGTCCTCCCAAGCCGCGCCAGCTCTCCCTATGTGTCCAAGGCCCAGATGAGTCAGCCTGCGATTATCTGACGCGTTGGCCAGAGCTGCGAAACTCTTGTGAAGGAGTGCACGAGGTACAAGCCATCGAGTATTTCACGGCCGGGTGCAGAGAAGGCACCTTGCTCAAGCACAAACTCCTTGGTGACGAGCCGGCCACGCTGGACGAGCTGTTGAGCATAGCAGACAAGTACGCCACCGTCGACTCCTCCATGAAGACCGATCTGCAAGTGGATGATTATGACAAGATGACTCCTCCAACTCCCAAAACGCCGGTTGGAGAGTCTAGCCGACGCCAGCAGCCGAACAATCACAAACGCAAGACCCACACGCCGGCTGCCAACAGCCGGCTGGTGGCAGCAGTTGATAGCCAGCAGCCAGAAGCTCAAGCAGGACCCAAGCGCCAGAAGGGCGGCAAGCCAGCCTGGCAGCCAGCTTTCTCCTTGGACCTAGATCTGGACGCCCCCTGCAAGTTTCACAGTGGCGCGAAGCCCTCCAACCACACCACACGAAAGTGCCATTGGCTCACAAGGATTGCCAGAGGAGAAGCTCTGCCACCGCCGCCTGCTGGGCAGGCGGCCCCGCCTCCCAATCCGCCGGTTGCTCGTCCGGGTGGCCAGGTCCAGGATGAATTCCCAGAAGAGAACGGGGCCTATGCCGTCTTCACCAGCCAAGTGGACGATAGGCACAGCCGGCGCCAGCAGCACAGAGAAGTCAACACCGTTGCCGTCAAAGACCCATAATTTATGCACTGGTCTGAGAAGCCCGTCAGCTGGAGCCGAGAAGATCACCCGACTATCATGCCATCGCCAGGGGCCTACGCCTTGGTCCTAGATGCTACTCTCTCCACCGACAGGCGGGCCCGTCGTTTCTCCCGAGTGCTGGTAAACGGCGGCAGCAGCATCAACATCATGTACCGCGACACCATGGAGAAGTTGGGCATCAAAGAAAAGCAGCTTCAGCCTACCAGGACTGTGTTCCACGGCATTGTGCCAGACCTCTCTTGCTCACCAATCGGCAATGCCAAGATTGATGTCCTGTTTGGTGACAAGACGCATTTCCAGAGGGAGCCAGTCTGGTTTGAAGTAGTGAACCTGGAAAGTCCCTATCACGTGATCTTGGGCCGGCCTGCTCTTGCAAAGTTCATGGCAGTACCCCATTATGCCTACCTCAAGATGAAGATGCCGGGCCCCAAGGGAATAATCACCATAGCCTGGGACTACGAGAAGTCCATCGCATGTGCAACAGCCAGCAGCCGTCTGGCCGAGTCCCTTGTCGTAGCTGAAGAAAAGCGCCGCCTGGAACGGCTGGTGGCAATGGCTGGCGAGCAGCCAGCCATACCAGCCGATCCTGGGGAGGCGGAGCCGCAAGGCTCGTTCCAGCCGGCCAAGGAGACAAAGAAGATTTCCTTGGGCCCATCTCACCCAGAGCAGATGTCATAGGGTCAAACCTAGACAGCAAATAGGAAAGCGAGCTCGTCGATTTCGTCCGTGAGAATCGGGACATCTTTGCATGGTCCCCCAAAGACATGCCGGGTGTCCCGACGGATTTCGCCGAGCACAAACTCCATGTGAGAGAAGATGCAAAGCCTGTCAGGCAGCCGCTACGCCGCCTGTCAGAAGAGAAGGAAGATTTGTTGGGGAAGAAGTTGCCCGCCTGCTAGCAACCGGCTTCATTATGGAAGTTTTTTTTATCCAGAATGGCTCACAAACCCAGTCCTAGTGCTGAAGAAGAAGAACAAATGGCGCATGTGCATTGATTACACCAGCCTCAACAAAGCCTGCCCTAAAGATCCATTTGCTCTGCCGCGAATAGATCAAGTGATTGACTCCAGAGCCGGATGAGAGCTGTTGTCATTCCTTGATGCTTATTTCGGGTATCACCAGATCAAACTTGATCCGGCTGACCGTTTGAAGACCGCCTTCCTCATGCCATTTGAGGCCTTCTGCTACCTGACCATGACGTTCGGCCTGAGAAATGCCGGCGCCACATTTCAGCGTTGCATGCAGAAATGTCTCCTCAAGCAACTTGGCAGAAACGCCCATGTTTATGTGGATAATATCATGGTGAAGACGGAGAAGAGAGGAACTCTTTTGGAGGATCTCCAAGAGACATTTGAAAACTTGCGCCGCTTTCGGATCAAGCTAAACCCGGAGGAATGCGTCTCCGGGGTACCAGCCGGCCAACTCCTTGGCTTCCTGGTATCTGAACGCGACATCGAGTGCAACCCTGCAAAGATCAAGGCCATTGAGAGAATGGAGCGGCCAACTCATGTGCGAGTTGTCCATAAATTCACGGGGTGCCTGGCCTCTCTCAGTCGTTTCATCAGTCGGCTGGGAGAAAAGGCACTCCCCCTGTATCAACTGATGAAGAAGACCACTTGCTTCGAGTGGAACGACCAGACAGACGAAGCTTTCCAGCAGCTCAAGAGACTGTTGTCCACCCCGCCTATCCTGGCGGCGCCAACAGATAATGAATCGATGTTCCTTTACAGAGCCGCCACCAGCCGGGTGGTCAGCACGGTCGTTGTGGTCGAGCGCTCGGAAGACGGCAGAGCCTTGCCCGTCCAAAGGCCGGTCTACTATCTGAGCGAGGTGCTGTCAGCGTCCAAGCAGAACTACCCCCACTACCAGAAGATGTGTTACGGCGTGTACTTCACCGCCAAGAAACTCAAGCAGTACTTCCAAGAACATTCGATCACGGTTGTCTACACGGCCCCGCTTGCTGAAATCATGGGCAACAGAGATGCTTCAAGAAGAGTGGCCATGTGGGCCATAGAGCTGGCCCCCTTCACCATCTTCTACCAGCCGCGCACCACCATCAAATCGCAAGCATTGGCCGATTTCCTCGTCGACTGGGCCGAGACCTAGTACCTGCCGCCTGTTCTAGACTCAACCCATTGGCAGATGCACTTTGACGGGTCAAAGATGCGCACTGGCTTGGGAGCCGGCGTCGTGCTCACTTCCCCCAAGGGCGACAAGCTCAAGTACACCCTGCAGATCCACTTTGCCGCCTCTAACAACGTGTCCAAGTATGAGGCACTCATCCACGGGCTCCGGATGGCCAAAGATATTGGTATCCGCCGAGTGCTGTGCTATGGTGACTCAGACTTGGTTGTCCAGTAGTCATCTGGGGACTGGGACGCCAAGGACGCAAATATGGCAAGTTATCGTTTCCTTGTTCAGCAGATCAGTGGGCACTTTGATGGCTGCAAGTTCCTCCACGTGTCACGAGCCGACAACATGCAAGCCGACACCTTGGCACGAACCGGCTCCACCCGCCAAGCAATACCAGCCGGCGTGTCTCTTCAATGCCTGTGCAAGCCTTCTATCAAGCCTTCACGAGAATCGGAGTCAATCTTCATACCAGCCAATCCTAGAGCAAACGGCCCGGCAGCTTCAGCAGTCGGCCCGGAGACTGCTCCAGCAGGCGGCCATGATACTCCAACTCCAGCAGTCGCTCCAACAGTCGTTGCGCCGGTTCCTAGCCCGGCGCCAGCTCCAGCAGACGGCCAGGAGGCACCAGCCCTGGCAGACGGCCCGGGGACCGCCGCAGCCGGCTCGGGGACTTTGGAAGCACAACAGGCAGCCCAGCCCAGCCCTCCACCTCCCAGCCCAATCACCTTGGTCTCTTTGGCAGAGGCAACAGGAGTCTCAGCGCCATCTTGGGCACATCCAATCCTCACCTTCCTGCTCAAAAGAGAGTTGCCAGCAGATGAAACCTTGGCACGGCAAGTTCAACGCCGAGCTTCAGCATACACCATAGTCAACAAAGAGCTTGTCAGAAGAAGTGCAACGGGCATCTTCCAGCGCTGCCTGGAAGCAGAAAAGGGTCTGGCTATCCTGAAGGACATTCACCAAGGGGAACGTGGCCATCACGCAGCCTCAAGATCTCTTGTCGCCAAAGCCTTCCGCCACGGTTTCTTCTGGCCGATTGCTTTGGACGACGCCAAAGATTTGGTAAAAAAGTGCAACGGCTGTGAGCGCTTCAGTTCCAAGCAACACTTGCCGGCTTCTGCACTCAAGACCATTCCGATCACTTGGCCATTTGCCGTCTGGGGGCTGGATATGATGGGCCCCTTCAAGATAGCCCGAGGCGGCTTGACACATTTGCTCGTGGCAGTGGACAAATTCACCAAGTGGATCGAAGCAAAACCAATCAAGAAACTCAACGGTCCAACTGCTGTGACATTCATCGCAGACATCACAGTCCGGTATGGCATACCGCACAGCATCATCACCGACAACGGCACAAATTTTGCCAAAGGCGCACTGGCCCATTTCTGTGCAACACAGGGCATCCGACTGGACCTAGCGTCCGTTGCTCACCCATAGTCCAACGGCCAAGTTGAGCATGCCAACGGCCTTATCTTATCTGGCATCAAGCCCCGGCTGGTTGAACCTTTGGAACGATCAACCGACTGCTGGATTGAAGAGTTGCCGTCCGTCCTCTAAAGCCTCAGAACTACTCCGAACAAATCCACCGGCTTCACTCCTTTCTTCCTTGTTTATGGGGCCGAGGCCGTCATCCCAATAGACGTTGAGTTCGACTCACCTCGCGTCACCATGTATACAGAAGCCGAAGCCAAAGAAGCACTAGAAGACGGCGTAGACCTGCTGGAGGAGGCCCGACTGGTAGCACTCAGCCGCTCCACCATCTATCAGCACGGCCTCCGCCACTATCACAGCCGGCGAGTCAAGCCACGCTCCTTCCGCGAGGGGGACCTTGTGCTCCGGCTGATCCAGCGAACAGCCGGCCAGCACAAGCTCTCGGCTCCTTGGGAAGGACCGTTCATCATCAGAAAGGTGCTAGGCAACGATGCCTACTACCTCATTGATGCCCAGAAGCCAAGAGCGCGCAAGAGAGACGACTCGGGCAAGGAGTCGGAGCGCCCGTGGAACGCAAACCTACTTCGTCGCTTTCATAGCTAAAAGACAGTATGTGTCGCGCTATCTATTTTATTTTGAGAACCAATGGGACCCCCGAGGAGTTCTCGGGGACTGCCCAACCCTTTATCTATATGATAAGAATTATGCCTATGAATGAGTGTTGTTCATTCCTTTGTCCGGCACCGGAGCCTAGCAGACGGCCCGGGGATTGGCCGCCTAGCCCTATGTTTAAAAATAGTCGGACAAGTAATGTGACGGCATCCAAGCCCTCTCCCGCCTTCAGTCACAGACTCGCAGAACGTGGCTCTCCGACTGGCAGGAGCCGAAGGCAAGAAGCGGTGCCCACATGAAAAATGACTAAGGAAAACAAACATAGGGCAAGACGACCCTTTATACAAATCAGCCGGCTATTATGCAGCCGGCTAGCCGGCTTCGGGCTTAGCCACGCCGCCTTCCAGAGGGTGGGATACTTGCCCATCCAGAAAACAGCTAAGTACCTGACCCAGCCACAGAACCACAGAGTGGCTGTCTGGCTGGTAGGACGACAGTTAAAGGAGACAGCAAAAGGAAATCGCCCTAAGGAACCAAGGGCGGGGCTAATCCCAGGACCCGGCCCAATTGCATAAACACCATGCAGCATTAAAAAAATATTTACATCAAAATAGGCCTCAAGGGCCGCCTTCCAGTAGCAGCTCACTTATACACCCAGCGGGTGGAATTGTTCGGACTAATCCTACCAAGTCTTACGAACGAACAGGAATCCAAAGATACAAGAATAAAAGCCTAGGGCGCAGCAGGCGGAGCGGGCGGCACGACGGAGCCGGCTTCTGGGGGGGCCACCTGGCGGGTCTCGGCCTGGCCGCCTCCTGCAGCAGGCGGAGCCGCCACGCCTGGTCTGCTTTTCGAGGATCGGTCAGGCTGGTGGCAAGCAGACGGATCCACCTCCTGGGAGCTGGCCTCCTTGTCGCTGTCTCCCTCCTCCTCGCCTTCATCGCTGGAGGCGATCTCTTCGTCCAGCTCCTCCAATTCCACCAAGTCTAGCCCGAAGTTGCTGAGTGGCACCACATGGCCATTATCATCCAGCTCTGGGACGAAGATGGAGGTGTCGACGTACTCGGCAAGGGTGGCGGCGCGTCTGGCAAGGTCCCCTTGCAGCGCGGCCAGCTCACGCTCAGCCTCCACGCGGAAGGTCTTCAGCTGGTCGAGGTTTAAATCCGGGTACCAGCCCTTGGCAAACTCCAAGGCGGTCCACACACCAGCCCTCGCTGCGGCACCCTTCCAGGCCTCGAAGCGGTGGTCGGCCGCTTCCAGCCAGTCAGCAGTCCGGCTGGGAGTGCGGAGTACGGGAGCGCCTGGCCAGAGGGCGGCCAGCACTTGGGCACCAGCGTGCTGTAGGCGGCGAAGCAGGCGATGGACCGGCTCGAGGCGCGCCTTGACAGCAAGAAGCTGCTCGGCTGGAGTCCTGGGCGCGTTGGATGCGATCACCCGGCCCGCCTTGCGCCTCTCGTCGCGCTGGGCCTCGATGGCCTGGCTGGCGGCCACAGAGTGGCCCAGAAAGAACTCTGCAAAAGCTAGAAGAAGAATCAGAAGAAAAGAGAGGCGGCTGTAACAGATGACAGGTGCAAGAAGAAAGGGCAGGCATCTCACCGTCGACCATGCCTGCAATGGCCCCATAGCCGTCTTGCAGAGCCGTCTCCTTCTCAACCTAGTTCGAGCGCTCGGCCTCGAATTCTGCCCGAAGAAGCGTCTCGGCGTCCGACATCTTCCCGAGCTCAACCTTGTGGGTTGCCGCCTGGTCTGCCAGCTCCTTGGCCAGGCGGTCACGATCTTGAGCGGCAAGATCGTGCTCTCACTCCTTGGCAGCTAGCTCCGACTGGGCCTCGCCCAGCTGGTTGCGGACGTTGGGTGCGACCGCTGGCAAGAGAAGAAGAAGAAGAAGAATAATGTCAGCAGCAGCAAAAAGATAACCTTGGAGTTCCAAGCCGCCTGCTCAACAGCCGGCTCGGAAATTGGGGACTACACCCAGCGGGTGCGCTGACGTGCCCCTGCAAGGAGGAGAAGGGAAGCACTCACCCTGACTGTCTGCCAGGGCAGCCTGCAGTTGCGCCAGCTCCTGGCGCTGGGCGTTGTAGGAGGCCACCCGGAAGATGTGGTAGTCCTCCAACAAGACACAAGATTAGCCCATGACGTACACTTTGGAGTTCCAAGCCGCCTGCTCAGCAGCCGGCTCGGAACTCGGGGACTACACCCATTGGGTGCGCTGACGCGCCCCCACAGAAGAAATTGCAGGAATAAAAGCGAAAGAGCATGAAGTCAACATACCCGAACAAAGGACCGTGCAGCCACGAACTCCTGCACCACTGTGTGCACGACATTGCCCAGGGAGGTGAAGCGGTCGAGGATGTCCCGCAACACGACAATCAGCGCGACGCCGCCTCCGGGCCTCCAACCTGACGGCGCCGCGCTGGTGGATTTACTCTCTGGCGCGGACGAGCTGGCGCCGCCGGCCTCCACTTGCTGCGGCACGGAGACCGCCCTCGCAGGGCGCAGACGGGCAGGGGCTTGGGGGGCCGGCTGCGGGCCTGGCACCAGCACGCCCTCAGCTGGCGACACCTCCGCCCCTGCAGGCTGGCTGCCCTGCGTCCTTGCAGGCGGCGCGGGGGGGCGGCGCCTCTGTCTCCATGGCGACGCGGCCGTACCCCTTGTTGTCTGGAGCCGGCTGCTCGTCAGCAGCCGGCACTTGGGCGGACGGCTCCAGAGAGTCCGCCTCTCGGAAGACGGTGCGGCCCGCTGGCTGCTGGGAGCCTGCCTCCTGCTCCTGGGCTCGGGCGGCGTCTGCCTGGGCCTTCGTAGCTGCTTCGGCCTCTGCCCTAGCTGCGACGTCAGCCACCGCTCGCTCACGGTTAGCGGCCTCCTGCTCCTCGCGCACCTCATGAGCGTTCCTCTCCGTCGCTTCCCAGAGCGCGGCGGCTGGATCCACACGGCGGGGCGTAGGGGGGACATCCGTGCCCCCCACAATGGAGCCTACCGGCGCTCGCGAGAGGGAGAGCGGCGCGCTGCGTCGACATCCCGAAGAAGATGGGGAATCAGCCAAGATGATAGCGGCTGAGTAGGATAAGCATCAAACAGAAGAAGAACACAAGATACTTACCCGGATACGACCGTCCTGGCCTTGGGTAACCTGGGCAGGATCGCCTAGGCGAATGCCTCCCGGCGCCTGGTGGCGGCGGTCGACAATCGGAGCTTCTTGGGCTGGGTACCAGATGGCCCTGAAGAGGACCGCCGCTTCAAGCCGCCGACTACGTCAGACGGCCCCGCCTGCTGGCTGCCGCGACCAGGCGGATCCGCCTCCCGGACGTGGACGGGCGCGTCCTCCTCCTCCTCGTTGTCGTATGGCCAATTCTCGACGCCGCCTTTTGGCAGGCCGCCTGATGGTTGGCCCCCGCCGCCTGTCACCTCTTCCTCCTCCATGGCGGCGGCCCCAAGATCGGGGTCGCTCGTGTCGCTCTGGGAGTGATCTGGTTCCAGAGGGCGGCCCGGCTGGTCAGAACCCGGCGCCGACTGGCCGGGGAAGATCTGCAGATAGCACCAAGATCAGACGGCTATGACAGCCAGAAAGAGAAAAAAAAGAAAAACAAGAGAAGGCAGAAAAACTCTCCGCAGGCGGCTGGTTGCTGCGGCTGTATGGCGGCATGCCAGAGGCCCAGCCGGAGTCGGAGACCTTGTAGTTGGATATATAGTTCACCAAGTTTGCCACCTCCCTGTATGGCATTGGCTTGGTGCACGTCCGGCTAGGGTCCCGGTGCCCGATCATGTCAGAAATCAGGTGAGGGCGGCGCTGCAACGGCAGCACTCGGCGCTCTGCGAACGTGAGCAACAGGTGTGCAAAGACCAAGCCCTCGCTGTCCCTCAGATCCCGAAGACGCCGCATGGCAATGGAAGCACCTGCCATGAGAGAGGTGGGCCCGGTCCTCCAGGAATCACGAGGCTCGGCAGGCGGGCCAGGAGCCCAGTCCGGCAAGCAAATGAAGTCATGGTCGGGATCGACGTTGGAGACATAGAAGTATGTTTTCTGCCACAGCTTCACTGACGCCACGAGCTGCGGCGCCGGGAAGAAGTTCCTTGACCCGCTAAGCTTCACCACAATACACTCCCCGCACTGGGCGGCCACGCTCTGGATTGCGGTGCCAAGCTTCATGTAGAAAAGCTCGATCCACAACTCCATGGTGGGGAGGATGCCGAAGTACGCCTCGCACAGGATGACGAAGGCAGACAACGTCACCACCATGTTTGGCGTGAGGTGGTGGGGTTGGATGTTGAAGAACTCCAAGAACGACCGAAAGAAGCCGCTCGCCGGGAGGCCGAAGCTGCACGGGAAGTGCGAGGAGAAGACGACCCGCTCACCCAACCGCGGGGCCGGCCTAATCTCCGCCGCCGGCGCCGGGCGCACGGCGACCTTGTCGGCAGGAGGCAGCTTCCGCGACCGGCGGAGGTTGTCAATGTGCTCCTCTAGGACGTCACTGCCGTCCCACTCGCCGTGGTGGCGGACCGGCGCTGCGGCGGCCATGGCTTAGGCGGCAGCTTGCTGCGGAGTTGGCGAGAGGAGCATACGGGAGCAAGGAAGAAGAAGAAGGAGAGTGGGAAGGGGCGAGCGCGAGAATGGCGCTAACCCCTCTCCCCCGGCCTACTTATAGGCTCGAGGCGGCGAAGCCGAGGGGGCGGGCGTGGGATCAACTTCTCCACGCCCCGCATGACCCCCACCTTTTGCGTGCCTAATCCGCACGCATTGAATGCTCGTGGGGAAGGCAATCGATTACCCCTGCCACACTGGATCCGCACGCGGATCGAGGCCCTGTAGTGGCGGGCCCCGCCCACTGTTACGTCTCGTCACGCACGTGGGCTGGCAGGCCGACGCGACGGGGCGCTGACGGTGGGGAGCCGCCAACGGTCGGCAGGCCTGCACGACTGCCTGCTGGCCAGGCGGTGCCTTCCCCTCGAAGATTTGAAGACGGAGGCCCGGCTGCTAGAAGCCGACCCCCTTAACACGGGCCCGGCTGCCAGCAGACGGATCTTTACGGAAAGCAGACGAAGGACGCTGGTCTTGCCTAGGGAGGGAAGCTGCTGGAACCCCGCAGCCCTCCAACACTAGCCACGGAGTTTCACCAGCTTCGGGGACTACTGTCGGAGATATTGACCACGGGTGTCCTCAGAGACAACCCATGGTATTTCAAGACAATTTGGGGCCGCTTGTTACCCCCCCCGGCCATCTGCTCATCGGGCCGCCTCCTAGGACAGCTTGCCCTAGGAGCTGGCTGCCAGGAGGCGATAGGGGCCCAAATAGGCGGCAGCTCCACAGCCAGCAACTAGCATATGGTCCTACGCCCCTCCCTCGGGATGCGGGCCGGGGGACCACCGCGTAGTTGAGGCATGGCTACAGTTGAGCGTGTCCTCAGAGAATCTATAAGGGTATGGCTATAGTGAACGTGTACCCTATGGCCGTCTCCTGAGCGGCGAGTCACTGTAGCCACGCTGCCAGTGACCAAGCTTCGGTCAGAGGAAGCCACGATCCCACTACCCGCAGACGGCGGGGCCAGCAGGCGGCTGGCCCCACCGGCCAGTGGGTAAGTCATGGACAAGCCGCCCCTGGCAGGCGGCCAGGGGAGGCGGTCGCCTGGTGACAGACGGCGAATCCTGCCCTGGAAGTCTGAACCTCATCAAGATGACTAGACAGGGTGTGGCGGCAGTGTACGGTAGGAGACGGAGGCACTGTAGCCACTACCCCCCTGACGATGCTGCCGTCAGCAGAAACACGCCTACAGTGAAAGGCAATCACATGGGCCCGCAAGCGGTGGGCCCCAGCAGGCAGGCGGTGAGGCCGGCACCAGAAGACGCAGAAGCTGGGGGCCACTCCGTCGAGATTACAATTGTACCCCTTGGGGGTAGGCCTATATAAACCCCCAGGGTCCTCCATGAGGAGGGGTTGGAAGATTAAGCCTTAGAAGAAGGAGAGCACGTAGAAAGAGAGAGAGTGGGAGAGAAACCCTAGCAACCACCCCCGATCCCTAGAGCGAGGGTAGTGAGCTGGCCTTGTTCATCTTCCTCCTCTAGACAACACAGCTCGAGGAGCAACCTTGTAGCTACACTAGTGACATTATTCATGACGCGGAGTCCCCACAGAGCAGGACTAGGGGTGTTATCTCCACGGAGAGCCCCGAACCTGGGTAAGATCCGTAGGCGTCCTAAGTTTCTCCTTATCCCGCTTCCAGGGCCCGGCGACGCTCTATTGTCCCCATGCATGATAAACCATCCATTGGCATATGTCGCCTCGAAACCCCGACAGAACCTATTATGTTTTCATGAATATATGTGAGTTCTTAATCCTATCTTGCTAGTCAATAGTCACCTACTATGTGTTATGATCCGGCAACCCCGAAGTGACAACAATCGGGACCACTCCCGGTGATGATCGTAGTTTGAGGAGTTCATGTATTCACTAAGTGTTAATGCTTTGGTCCGGCCCTCTATTAAAAGGAGGCCTTAATATCCCTTAGTTTCCAATAGGACCCCGCTTCTACGGGAGGGTAGGACAAGAGATATCATGCAAGTTCTTTCCCATAAGCATGTATTACTATATTCGGAATACATGCCTACATTACATTGATGAAATGGAGCTAGTTCTGTGTCACCCTATGTTATAACTATTACATGAGGAATCGCATCCGACAGAATTATCCATCACTCATCCAATGCCTATGAGCTTTTCACATATTGATCTTTGCTTAGTTACTTTTCCACTGCCACTGTTACAATTACTACAAAATTGCTACTGTTACTTTTGCCACCGTTACCATTACTTCCATACCACTGTGCTACTAAATACTTTGCTGAAGATATTAAGTCTTTCAAGTCTGGTTGAATTGACAACTCAACTGCTAAAACTTGAGAATATTATTTGGCTCCCCTTGTGTCGAATTAATAAATTTGGGTTGAATACTCTACCCTCGAAAACTATTGCGGTCCCCTATACTTGTGGGTTATCAAGACTATTTTCTGGCAGCGTTGCCAAGGAGCATAGCTATATTCTTCGAGTCAATTGGGATTTATATCTATTGATCACTATGAAGAACTTGAGAGACGAAAAAACCAAGATATTTCCCTCAAGTACGAGGGGAGGTGAAAGGATCGATATGGTTGACTAGAGGGGGGGTGAATAGGCAACTGGCAATTTTTAGCTTTTCTTAACCAAATTAAACTTAGCAACAAGGTAGGTTGTCTAGATATGCAACTAGATGGACAACCTATATGATGCAACAATAGCAAGCACACAAGCAAGCAAGCTAGGATAAACAAAGAAAGCTTGCACAAGTAAAGGTAAGAAATAACCACAAGTGGAGCCGGTGAAGACGAGGATATGTTACCGAAGTTCCTTCCCTTTGAGAGGAAGTACGTCTCCGTTGGAGCGGTGTGGAGGCACAATGCTCCCCAAGAAGCCACTAGGGCCACCATATTATCCTCACGCCCTCACACAATGCAATGTGTCGTGATTCCACTAGTGGTTCCCTTGAAGGCGGCAACCGAACCTTCACAAACAAGGTTGGGCTATCTCCACAACCTAATTGGAGGCTCCCAACGACACCACGAAGCTTCACCACAATGGACTATGGCTCCGCGGTGACCTCAACCGTCTAGGGTGCTCAAACACCCAAGAGTAACAAGATCCGCAAGGGATTAGTGGGGGGAATCAAATTTCTCTTGGTGGAAGTGTAGATCGATGCCTTCTCAAGAAATCCCTAGGAAATCAACAAGTCTGATTGGCTAGGGAGAGAGATCGGGCGGAAATGGAGCTTTGAGCAACTATAGAGCTTGGGGAGGAAGAGGTGAGTCTTCTCGAGGAAGAAGACTCACCTTATATAATGGAAGGACAAATCCAACCGTTATCCACCAACTCTGCCCGCAACACGCGGTACTACCGCACGGCCCTGCGGTACTACTGCTCCAGGTGCGGTACTACCGCTAGCGCGGTATGAGCCAGATCTAGCCCCTGTTGCATAAAACAACGGGCAGTAGTACTGCCGGAGCGGTACTACCGCACGTCCTTACGGTACTACCATAAGACAGGGTCAGACTGGTCAAGGAAGAGTGCAGACTAAATAAATTATGTCCGCGGCTACTTCCGTAGAGTTATGGTCGATGCAAAAACCCGACACGGTACTACCGCTTGCTCGGAGCGGTACTACCGCGTAGGACGCAGAAGTAAAAATTACTTCCGCTCCTACTACCGTACTAGTTACGACGCTGGGGCCGGTCGCACGGTACTACCGTGTCCTTGGCACGATACTACCACGATGTGCGGTACTACCATAACCCTGGAGCGGTACTACCGTGGGGCCGTGCGGCACTACCGCTTTCTTTGAGCGGTACTATCGCATGCCTCAGAGTGGTAGTAGTAGAACGCCACTGTTTTTGCAAAGGCAAGGAAAAACAGTCGGAGCTCCAATGAAGCGAAAGAAAGGTGGTGCGAATGAATAGATGTGTACGTGTTGATTCCACCCTAACCTTTCCGAAGCGGACCCCCTCTTAATAGTACAACTTTCCTATGACTCAATTCCACCGAAAAGAAACAAAAGGAAACACCGTCTTCAATAGGTTCCGAGGGGCACTTAATCGTCTTGTGCCTAGGTGTGAGATATCTGAAAAGCTGAGTGCACACGATTAGTCCGCAAAAGCATTGTCATCAATCACCAAAACTATTTAGGGAGAAATATGCCCTTACAATCTCCCCCTTTTTGGTGGATTGATGACAACACGGGATTTGCACAAGGATATATAAAAGAAAGATAATATGCAAACCCATCATGTATATAAAATATAGGTAAGCTCCCCCTAGATGTGTGCATACTTAAGAAGACGCTTTGGACTACACAGTGCAAAAACTAGGATCAACACTCCCCCTATATTTTATAAACAACACACTCCTTGCACCTAAGAATATAACTCTACGCATGGATGCAAGGAGGAGGATATTGTGAGCATAGAGTAACAGAGCAAGTGAAGCATAGGCTCACAACCTACTAGATAGCATAGACATAATGACGAAATAAGGAGTAGAGTGTATATGTCTCACACCATATGATCGGTCTCACACACACGACACAAGCCAATAGAAAGCAAACAAGGTTCGACCAATGAAAGCAAATAAACGCGGCACAAGACACACACACGCAAATCCTACACTCTCTCCCCCTTTGGCATCGAGACACCAAAAGGGAAGAGAGGACCCCTATGACATAAGTGGCAGCTCAGGCAGAAGAGATCAGTCGTCCCGCACCTCGTCAGTCTCCTGCTGCTCCTCCTTGGAATCAGACCACTTGTATCCCTGCTTGGCAATCCACTCGACCTCTGGAGTAATGTTCGACTCAGAGCCACTAGTCACAATCTCGCCAAAGGTCCTTCAGATCTTCTTGTCGCACCGGCGAGCCTGTTTCTGAGCAACATGTTACTTGTATTGTCCCTTGGCCTGCATACAAATCAAAGCCTTCATCTTGCTCTTCAGCTTTTTAGCCATGAGGGCTCAGACGATGGGGGGTCATATCCTCCAGAATTGTCCTCATCAGCTGCCTCCTCCTCAATTTCCTCCTCATCCACATTCATCTTAGCCGCAGCAGCCGCCTCCACACAGGTAGCGGTGTTGGCCCATAGGCTCTTGATGCGGAGCTTGACATGCTCATGACGAATCCAGTGAGGAGCCTCAAACTCTTCATCAGGATAGAGCTTCTCCCAAGTCTTGGTGATCAGTAGAAACATATATGGACCATAGATAGGCACTTTGTGGGTGAATATCGCAAAGTGGAGCTCACACCACAAGACATGTGAGATATCAAGTGGTTGAGTCTGAGCACTACGGGCCTCCTCACAAATGAGCATCATGTCCACGAGGTATGCATGTACCTTATCCTTGTCCCCAATGCGAGGAAACAGTGAGTTGCGGAAGATCCGATACATAATATCTAGAAAAGGGTTCATTACCCAAGTCTTCTGGCCACTTGCGAGTGTCTTCTCCACATAATAGGGCAACAGCCGGTTCTTGTTTGTAGACTCTTGATTGGCATGAGGGCGAACTCCAATAGGAGTGTGGAGCCCCTCATCAGCAACCTGAAGCAGATCCATGAAATCCTTCCAAGTAGCAGTCGTCTTCTGTCCATTGGTCATCCAAGTCATGTTGCGTTCCTCCTTAGGATGGAAGTGAACCGAAGCAAATAACTGGGTCACAATCTCTAGGGCAAAGTCCATATCAAAAGACATGATATGCTCAATGCCAAACTGCTCCACGAGGTCTAGAGCCTCAGCAAAATAGGCCCGGTGCTCCTCCTTCCTCATGTGATGCATGTCAATCCAGTGTGCATCCACATATAAGTTGTGTTTGCTCTTGAGCACCTCTATGAAGATAAGATACTGCTGCTTGGTCCAGAACAAATCATCTCCTCTGAACTGAGCCCGGGAATTCGCATAGGGATTGATCTTCCTTCTAGAGATGAACTCATTTGATGGAATCTCGTCCATGCCCATTGTTGGGTCCTTGTTCTTGGTGGAAGTGGACTTGGTTCTGCGTTTGGGGGCATTGGAGCCCTCATGAACATCATCTTGGTTGTGCAGACGCTTTGACCCTGTTTCATGGCTGGGATTCGAGCAACGTACATTTGAACCGAAGCCACCACCTATGACACAAACACAACAACACACAAGAGACACAAAGAGAATCAATGCAAAAGCCACAGAAAAGTGCAAGAAACATGTAAAAATGATAATAAGTATGGGCTACGAAGAAGGTGTGGAGTGAATGGTAGTACTGCTCGAAGATGCGGAAGTAAAATTTTAATGCCGCTCCGAAGGCGGTAGTACCGCGCTGGGGTGGCACGGTAGTACTGCATCTGGAGCGGTACTAAAAGTTTACTTCCGCGACTAGCGCGGTAGTACCGCGGGCAACCTGCGGTAGTACCGCATGGGGTCAGATCCGAATGCGGATCCGATATATGAACGTGTAAGATGGAACGAGCGGTACTACGGTTGATCACAACTCCTTAGTAGCAACATACAGACTAGCATCTTTACTGCACAACTACTCTCCTACACCCTAATCTTCCATGGATAAGGTCTACAAGAACACAAGAACAACATGCATCTCCCCAAAACCTAGAGACAATAAAAAGGGCAAAAGAAGACGAGATTTGGGGAGAAACCTTGTTCCATGGAAAGAGGGCGAAGTGGGGAATGATCCCACCGGTCGGAATGCGAGGAGAGTGGTAGGAGACGGAGATCCAGCGAGGTCCTCCGGCGCCGTTCTTGGGGGAGAGAGAGAGAGAGACGACATGGGGAAAACAAGTTGAATGGGTATGGGGGAGTTAGAACTCCCCCTGCCTGCTTATAACACCCCCACCCGTTCACAACAACGCGGTAGTACCGCGTATCATCGTGGTAGTACCGCCCAGGCGGAAGTACCGCTCGCAGGGCGGTAGTACCGCTCTCCAGCAGTAGTAAAATATTACTGCCGTGCTGGTTGCGGTAGTACCGGTAGGCTCTCTTGCGGTAGTACCGTGACTAACCATGATAGTACCGCTTCCCCAAGAAAGTGCAAGTTTCGACAAGGAGGGCTTAAGCAAAGCAACTATGGACTAAGAGCACACAAACAAGGCAAGAGGAAAGAAGGACAACAGACAACTAGAACAACACATAAGACACCCCTCTTTGAGAGAGATCGGTGGCTGGAGCCACCTATGTTTGAGTTACTTGGTATGGCACCGCGAAGAATTATCCTTGAGCCCATGACCAACACTCGTCTTGAAGCACTAGTACCATCTAAGATGGCAAACAATAAAGACTTGATCGATTTATGCATAATAGGGGGAGGAAGAGTTCATTGAGAGAACAATACTCCCCCTATGTCCATGCCTACACCTAGAAAAGATAATCATGTTGAGTGGGAGGAGCGTGTGCCAGGTTTCAATCCACATTGCTCAAATCTATGATATTTAGCTCATGCCTTAACTCGCGAAATCTTGCTTCATCCAACGGCTTCGTGAAGATATCTGCAAGGTTATCATGTGTGTTGACATAATGAAGCTCTATTTCTCCTCGCCGAATATGATCCCGGATGAAATGATACCGAATCTCAATATGCTTCGTCTTGAAGTGTTGCACCAGGTTGAGAGAAATCTTGATGGCACTTTCATTGTCACACCAAAGAGGCACTTTGTCACAAGTGACATCGTAATCCTTTAAAGTTTGCCTCATCCATAGAAGTGGTGCACAACAACTGCCAGCTGCCACATACTCCGCTTCGGTGGACGAGAGATACACACAACTTTGGTTCTTAGAAGACAAACATACCAAAGAGCAACCAAGGAATTGGCACCCTCCGAAAATGGACTTCCTATCCACTTTGTCTCCAGCCCAATCCGAATCAGAGAAACCTACAAGGTTGAAGTTTGCTCCTCTTGGGTACCATAAGCCAAAGTTTGGGGTATGAGCCAAATATCGAAAGATTCGCTTGACTGCCACAAAGTGACTTTCCTTAGGTGAGGCTTGAAACCGTGCACAGATTCCGACACTCAACATAATATCCGGTCTAGATGCACAAAGTTAAAGCAAGGATCCAATCATAGAACGATATACCTTTTGATCCACGGCTTTACCATTGGGATCAATGTCAAGTTGGCACTTGGTAGGCATTGGAGTAGTAGCCGGCTTGACATCACTTAGATTAAACCTCTTGAGCATGTCTTGAGTGTATTTGGCTTGTTTGATGAAGATTCCTTCTCTTCTTTGCTTATCTCAAATTCAAGGAAGTACTTCAACTCTCCCATCATGGACATCTCAAAATGCGTGGTCATGAGTGCAGCAAACTCATCATTGAAAGCTTTGTTAGGTGAACCAAAGATAATGTCATCAACATATACTTGGCAGACAAACAACTCCCCTTTGACGTTCTTAGTAAAAAGAGTGGGGTCGATTTTCCCAATTTCAAACCCACGATCTTGCAACAACTCGGTAAGATGCTCATACCACACACGTGGGGCTTTTTTAAGGCCATAGAGCGCCTTATCGAGTTGATACACGTGATTGGGGAACTTAGGATCCTCAAACCCTGGGGGTTGTTTGACATACACCAACTCATTAAGAGGACCATTAAGAAAAGCACTTTTCACATCCATTTGTTGCAATTTAAAGTTATGATGAGAAGCATAGGCAAGCAACAAACGAATAGATTCAAGGCGAGCAACGGGGGCAAAGGTTTCACCGTAGTCGATACCCTCGACTTGGGAGTAGCCTTGAGCCACCAAACGAGCCTTGTTGCGAATGACAATGCCATGAGAATCTTTCTTGTTATTAGAGATCCACTTGGTTCCAATGACATTATGGTTCTCCCTTGGCCTTGGCACCAGACGCCACACTTTGTTGCGCTCGAAGTTATGGAGTTCTTCATGCATGGCATTGAGCCAATCGGGGTCTTCGAGCGCCTCATAAACCTTTTGAGGTTCAACACAAGAGACAAAAGCTTGATGAGCACAATAGTTTGATAATTGTCTACGAGTTTTTACCCCCTTTGTGATGCTTCCAAGAATATTCTCCATGTGATGCTCTCTAGAAGAGAGCCTAGAAGCAACTTTAGCAGCATGACGCTCCAATTGCTCTTCAAGTGATAATTGAGGAGCTATGAGTTGATCATATTGAGTGTCTTCAAGAGCTTGATCTTGATCTAGAGCTTCCTCTTGATCTTGATCATGCTCAGAAGAGGGAACTTGGCCTTGTGCATCATTTGGTGGCTCACCACCATCTTGTGGTTGATCTTGCACTTGGCCTTGTTCATCCGGTTGAGGGCCTTCACTTTGTTCTTCGGAAGCGTGTGGGTCTTGGGTTGATGATGGTTCCACTTGAGTGGAACATTGTCCTTCTCCTTCGGCCATAAGGGGTTCCTCAATGGGTAGGATATAACCAACGCCCATTCTTATTATGGCTTGAGGAGGAATTTCATCACCTACATCACAAGTGCCACTTTGCTCCACTTGGGAGCCGTTATTCTCATCAAACTCTACGTTACACGTCTCCTCAATGAGTCCATTGGACTTAATGAGGACACGGTAAGCATGAGAGTTTGTAGCATAACCAACAAATATGCCCTCCTGAGCTCTAGCTTCAAATTTAGACAAATGAGCACCTTTCTTGAGGATGAAACACTTACACCCAAACACCCGGAAGTACTTAAGATTGGGCTTGTTACTGGTAAGAATCTCATATGGAGTCTTGTTCAAGCCTTTGTGGAGATAGAGCCGGTTGGATGCATGACAAGTGGTGTTGATGGCTTCGGCCCAAAAGTTGTATGGAGACTTGAACTCTGCCATCATGGTCCTCGCCGCGTCCATCAATGTCCGGTTCTTTCTCTCCGCTACACCATTTTGTTGAGGGGTATAAGGTGCAGTATATTGATGTTTGATCCCTCATCACTAAGAAACTCATCCAAGGTGTAGTTCTTGAACTCGGTGCCGTTGTCACTTTGAATCATCAAGATCTTTGCATCATGTTGACGTTGAGCTTCATTTGCAAAGTTGATGACGGTTTGTTGGGTCTCACTCTTCTTCTTGAAGAAATATACCCAAGTGTATCTTGAATAATCATCTACAATCACCTAGCAATACTTTCTACCCCCAAGACTATCAAAGGATGGAGGCCCAAAGAGATCCATGTGAAGGAGCTCTAACGGTCTTTTTGAGTAGATGGTAGTCGTGGGAGGGTGAGCCTTCTCATGTAAATTTCCTTCAATACAAGCACTGCAAGCACAATCTTTGGCAAAGCTAACATTTGTTAGTCCACAGAAATGGTCCCCCTTGAGAAGACTTTTCAAAGATCTCATATTTACATGGGCTAACTGGCGATGCCAAAGCCATCCCACATCAACTTTAGCCATTAGGCAAGTGATACGTCCAAAACGTATCTATAATTTCTGCTTGCTCCATGCTTCTTTTGTGTGATATTGCTATGATATTGATGCACTTCCATGCACTTTTGATCATATTTATACTAACCTATTAACTCAGTGCACCACAGTGCCAGTTCCTGTTTTCTGCTGTTTTTCTATTTCAGGTTTCCCCCATATTAAAAGTGCTCCAAAAATTCCAGGAAAAATCAGCGTACAGGAAGCTTCGCGAAGAACCAAAGATGGGCCAGAGGGGAGCCAGGGGAGGCCCAGGCGGCCACCTGGCGCGGCCCCACCCCTGGCCACGCCAGGGGGGCGCCTGGGGCCCCTGCTCCGCCTCTGGCTGCCCCCCTTCGCATATATATCCCTCTCGTCCCGAAACCCTCGAGGACAGAACCCTTTTTCGCGATCTCGCCTCTGTTCCGCCGCCATAGCGCTTCCAAGATCGGGAGCATCAGGAGAACTCTTCCTGGCACCCTGCCAGAGGGGAGAACCACCACCGCGAGCTTCTCCACCACCATGGACGCTTCCCGGATGAGTTGTGAGTAGTCCACCTTGGACCATGGGTCCATGATCAGTAGCTATGTGATGTTCTCCTCCCCTCTTTGCTCTTCATGGTTTAGAACTCGTGAGGTGCCCTACATGATCGAGGCACATATGTAATCTTTCTGCTGTTGCTTTGCTGAGTTTGCTGGGATTTGATGGATTATGAGACTATGTTCAGATTGTGTTTGAGTAATATATTTGATTCACCTCTTTTATATCTTTGTTCTTGAGTAATTCTTGCATGTTCTCCGTTGCTGTTTATTGCTTTGGCCGAGTAGTAGGTAGTAACTCCAAGAGGGAGCGTTATGCTTGATTGTGGGTTCATGCCCCCTGATGACTAGCTTGAGTGACAGAAACATGAGTCTAGGGGATGTGCTATTGCCACAAGGGAGAAAACAACGGTGCTTGTACTTGCGGGTGCAAGGATTGTTTACTTTACGCAAAGTTCATTTAATGCAGTTGTCTGTTGCTTTGAGTTTACACTTTGGGTGGGATTCGCAACTTAATACCAGCGAGATGTTCTGGATAGATATCTCAAGGTGGATGATTAGTAGTAGATGCAGATGGATTTTGGTCCACTTGCCTTGGCGTACCGCCCATGCTTTTGAGCCTCTACCTTTCTTTGCAGCATAGTTAGCATTGGTTTGCGCACATAATCCTGTCAATTGCCCAGCTGTAATTTGTTTACCTCGCTTTGCTGTTTTATCGTCTTTTGGGAGAGAGACATCACTAGTGAACATCATGGGACCCATTACCACCGCTGATCACACCTTCTATTTACTTCCTGTTTTTATTTCCTAGTTGCAGTCATAACTATCATTATTATCTCTTGTGTTTGATACTTTGTAAACAACAAGGCCGGAGGGATTGACAACCTCTCTGTACTCGTTGGGAGCAAAGTTATCTGTATCTGTGTGCAGGTCCCGTCAACCGCTAAGTTTCTGGCGCCGTTGACACCTACTTGTCGACCCTCGAAGTATCACGGGATTCGATCCTTGGTATCTTTGCCAAGGGAAATTTGCCGCTACGCTACATCTCAACCTTCCACTTGGGGTAACCAACGAGGGGCGAGAAGCCATCAAGAAAGTTTCTGGCGCCGTTGCCGGGGACTCCACTCTTCAAGATAGGGGAGTTGCACGCTATCTTTTATCTTTGCTTTTTAGTCTTGTTAGTTTACCTTGCAGTTTTTTCTTTAGTGTCCCTTACCAAAAATCACAAAAATAGTTATCTTGCTTGCTGCTGATATGGGTTCCACCGAGAACACCAAGTTGTGTGACTTCACTAGTCATAACAACAATGACTTTATCTGCACGCCTATTGCTACACCTGCCACTTCAGCACCTTCTTATGAGATTAAACCTGCTTTACTGAACCTAGTTATGAAAGATCAATTCTCCGGTGCTGGAGATGATGCTGCTTTGCACTTAAATAATTTTGTTGAGCTCTGTGATATGCAAAGTACAAAGAAGTAGATGGTGATATTGTTAAGCTTAAGCTTTTTCCTTTCTCCTTGAGAGGAGGAGCTAAAATCTGGTTTCAATCCTTGCTTAGGAATAGTATAGATTCTTGGGACAAGTGCAAGGATGCCTTTATTGGGAAGTACTATCCCCCTGCTAAAATTATCCAATTCAGGAGTAACATAATGAATTTTAAACAATTGGATAATGAACACGTTGCCCAAGCTTGGGAACGCATGAAATCTCTTGTCAAGAACTGCCCTACTCATGGTTTGACTACTTGAATGGTTATCCAAACTTTTTATGCAGGCTTGAACTTTACCTCGCGGAACTTGTTAGATTCGGCCGTGGGAGGAACCTTTATGTCAACTACACTTGGTGCTGCCACGAAGCTTCTCGACGAGATGATGACCAATTATTCCCAATGGCACACCGAACGCGCTCCAACAGGTAGGAAGGTAAACTCTGTCGAGGAGATTTCCTCCCTAAATGAAAAAGTTGACTTGATCATGTCTCTACTTTCCAAGCAATCTTCTATTGATCCTCATGATGTTCCTTTAAATTCTTTGATTGCTCAAGATCAAGTAGATGTGAACTTTATCTCTAGAAACAATTTCAATAACAATGCTTATAGGAGTAATTTTGGTAGCAACCCTAGACCGTTCCCCTCTAATTCCTATGGGAACAACAATGCTTATCCTAGCACCAAGAACTCCACTTCTGAACTAGAGATTATGCTTAAAGACTTCATCACTACCCAAAAGGCCTTCAATAAGAGTTTAGAAGAAAAACTAGACAAACTAGATGATCTCTCTTCGAAGGTAGACAATTTAGCCCATGAGGTAGAGTTTCTTAAAATTAGAACTTCTCCTCTTGAGGAGAGGAAGACCACTCCTATGAATGCTATTCAAGTGCAAATTAATGAAAACATTAGGATGATGGCTAAACTTAAAGAGAGATGGGCTAGAGAAAAGGAGGAAGAAGATAGAACTAAGAGCCTTCCTACCCACCACACTGTTGCTACTATCCAAGTTGTTGAGGATATCCAAACTCTTAGCACCCAATGCACTCCTAGTCCCATTGGACCTATTAATGGTGATGCTATGACCTCAACCGTAGAAGAAGAAACTCCTATAATCATAGAAGCTACCAAACAAGTGAGCCTAAAGGACACCACTACCACTTTACTTGATAGTAGTGACCTTGATTTTGATAATTGCACCCTTTCTGAAGTTATTGGTTTTCTTCACAAGATGTCTAGAGATCCCCACACTATCACACTTAATCTTGCCTTCACGGAGCATATCACTAATGCTCTCATCAAAGCTAGGGAGGAGAAGCTTAGGGTAGAAGCCTCCATACCTAGAAAGCTAGAAGATAGTTGGGATCCTATGATTAAAATTAAGTTGAATAACTTCTCTTGCTATGCTTTATGTGATGTTGGAGCTAGTACCTCCGTTATGCCCAAAAGAATGTACGATATGTTTGAATTGAAACCTTTTGATCCTTGTTCTTTTGGTGTTCGTCTTGTTGATTCTTCCGTAAAGAAACCTTTGGGGAAGATCGACGATGTTCTTATCATTGTTAATGACAATTATGTTCCCGTTGATTTTACTATTATGGATATTGAATGTGAACCTTCATGTCTAATTATTTTGGGACGTCCTTTTCTTCGCACCATTGGTGCTATCATTGACATGAAAGAGGGGAATATAAAATTCCAATTCCCTCTCAAGAAAGGGATGGAACACTTCCCTAGAAAGAAGATTAAGTTGCCTTTTGAGTCCGTTACACGGGCTAGCTATTCTCTTACTCTTGATAAAACTTGATCTTCTCTTTTTGCATCATGCCTAGCTTAAAGGCATAAAAGAAAGCGCTTTTGGGAGGCAGCCCACAATGAATTAGGTTTTATTTTGCTTTTGTTGTGTCTTGATGTTTGTTACTACAGTAGCATCATCATTGTATCTTTTCTTTTCAGATTTGTGCCAAGTTTAGCCTCCAATTGCAAGAAAGTTCAAAAGTTGTGACGTGCTGTCCAGAAAACAGATTCTGTCCGTGGACAGAAAAATTCGAATAAAATCACCAGATCATCTTTTTGATCTGAATTTTTTTGACAGCGTGCTCTATACAATTGGCTTTCGAGCGTCTGTTCTGAGTTTTTTGATTTGAGTTGCAGAAGTGCCCCGAAAAAATTATTTACTACCTGCTGGTCTGTTTTTCACAGATTCTGTCCTGTTTTGCCTTTTCTTCGTTTTGCAAACCTTGAGCTTGCTTTTTCTTTGCAAAAACCTTTTGGCAATCTTGAGAGACAGTAGCTCTTCAAGATTATCTTTATTTCCAGTAGGGAAAAATTATTTTATTGTGGGTACTAACCTCGCTAATCAGATTATGATGAGTTATGTATGAAGGGAGTTTTCAAGTGTGCGAGAGAAGATGATAAAAGAAGATTCAAGAGGGTCAAACGCTCAAGCTTGGGGATGCCCCCGTGCACCCCCAAGAAATATTCAAGAAGACTCAAGCGTCTAAGTTTGGGGATGCCCCCATGCATCCCCTTCTCCATCAGCAATTATCAGTTCGTCTTTCGTTCCACAATATTTTTATCACTTCATGCGTTATGTGCTATGCTTGGAGCGTCTTGCTCTTAGTTTCCTTTTTTTTAGTTTTCTTTAGCTTTGCTTGCTGTTCATAACAAGTTAGAACCCAGCTTTCTTTGTGTGGGAGAGAAACACGCTCCACTTCAACCTAGAACACAACATAGGATTTGCATGCTTATCTTTGCTGTGTGTGTTCTTTGTCTTTCCATAGCTGCTGCCATGTTTAGCTCTTAGTTTTCATGCTTTTCTTTTTAAAGAGCTTTTGTTTAGTTGGTTGCTGAACTCTCTTGAATTTTCATGTTTATCTTGTTAAGAGAGTTTGCCTGTTGCACTGAGTTGTGTGTCTTAACTTAAAGTAGGTAACTGAGGTTGCTATTTAATTTTAGTAGTAACTTGCAATAGTTTTGAGGTATTGCCATGAGTAATGTCTGAACTTTTGGTGTCAAGAGCTTTAGCCTATTAGTGATAGATGTCGTATTTTCGGCAATCCGTGTTTATTTTTGAAAACCTACAAAATAGTTGAGAACTTTAGCTACTAGATGGATCACTAATCTTTGGAGGGATCGAATATTAGAGTACACTCACGTACCATGAGTCGAGGATGCGCAAGGATAACCAAACCCCCATACAGTCCTCCTCGGGGTACTTGTCTCTTTGTGAACCTCCTAATTAGATTGAGAGTTATCGATAATAAGTGCATGAGTTCTTCGGACTAATGTGAGTATTCGAAAGTTGACACTTCCACCTAGCCATATTTTTCTAGCCTCTTCGGTACCGTGCATTGCCCTTTCTCACCTCGAGAGTTGGCGCATACTTCGCCGGTGCATCCAAATCCTTGGCACGATACGCTCTGTCATCATAAGCCTCATTATATCCTTCCTCAAAACAGCCACCATACCTACCTATCAAGGCATTTCCATAGCCTTTCCGAGATACATTGCCATGCAACATCCATCTTCTCATGACTTGATCTTCATGTCATACATGCCTTTTGCTTGATCGATGAGCCGCATGCTAGTTGGGCCTTGCCCTAATCATTGCTACATGACGCGCTAGTATCATTGCATATCCTGCTACACTGGCAGAGGCATACATTTGCATACATCATGATAGTTTCATCTTCTTTATGTTGAGTACTTTTGTAAAGTGTGAAAGATCTTCTATACTTCTTGTAATATATAGAGTGTTGCCCCTAAAGTGAGGAAAAGATCCCAAAGAGGACAAAATCAAAAGATCCCAAAGAGGACAAATGAGAGTTAAATAGAAAGAGCCATTGAGGCCACAAAAAAATAAAATAAATAGAAAAAAGAGAAAAAGAAATAAAAAGAGAGAAGGGGGCACACTACTATTCCTTTTGAGAGATCCACACTCGTACTCCATCTTATACCTTGTACTCCATAGAGATTATCATTCATGCATATAACTATGTGGGGACCTTCACACTATAGAACTTGGCTTGTATATTCCAATGATGAGCCTCCTCAAAAGAGCTCTAGGTCTTCTTGAGCGAGCAAGTTGGATGCACCCCCACTAGTTCCATTGGAGAGCTTACCTTAGCTCATATGTGCATCCGTTGCATGGCAATCCCTACTCCTCACATCATATCTATCATTTGGCTTTCTCTCGCCTATGATTGTCCTCATTGATGTGAGCCTTTCACACCTTTTTTGTCTTCCCCCTTCATCATTTTTCTCTCTTTGCCATCCTAAGTGTCAACTTTCTTGCTTACGCTCATCCATTGCATGAGTGCTCAAAATATCGAAAGGGAGTGGATCATTTTGACTTGTACCTGGCTAGTGGTCTGGGGATGAGTCAAGATAAGATTCCAAAGAAGGCCAAGTGTGAAACTTTAGTAGATTAAGTTCTCAACAATACAAAAACTATGTTTTACTCTCTCGTATATCCCTATCCCCTTTCTTGCACGCAAACACCATTTGGAGACATTCGAGTCACGGACAGCGAGAGCTCTTGCACCTTTATGTTCTTATGTTGCTTGTTACAATGCTAATATAGACTCTTGCTTGTTATGACTTGAATTGAATTACATTCCTTGATTCCTTTACTTAAAAGTTCTTATATGGTTGATAGCATGTCACCACAGAAATTATGCTTGTTATCATTTACCTACTCGAGGACGAGCAGGAATTAAGCTTGGGGATGTTGATACGTCCAAAACGTATCTATAATTTCTGCTTGCTCCATGCTTCTTTTGTGTGATATTGCTATGATATTGATGCACTTCCATGCACTTTTGATCATATTTAGACTAACCTATTAACTCAGTGCACCACAGTGCCAGTTCCTGTTTTCTGCTGTTTTTCTATTTCAGGTTTCCCCCATATTAAAAGTGCTCCAAAAATTCCAGGAAAAATACAGGAAAAATCAGCGTACAGGAAGCTTCGCGAAGAACCAAAGATGGGCCAGAGGGGAGCCAGGGGAGGCCCAGGCGGCCACCTGGCGCGGCCCCACCCCTGGCCGCGCCAGGGGGGCGCCTGGGGCCCCTGCTCCGCCTCTGGCTGCCCCCCTTCGCATATATATCCCTCTCGTCCCGAAACCATCGAGGACAGAACCCTTTTTCGTGATCTTGCTTCTGTTCCGCCGATGCAGCGCTTCCAAGATCGGGAGCATCAGGAGAACTCTTCCCGGCACCCTGCCGGAGGGGAGAACCACCACCGGGAGCTTCTCCACCACCATGGACGCTTCCCGGATGAGTTGTGAGTAGTCCACCTTGGACCATGGGTCCATGATCAGTAGCTATGTGATGTTCTCCTCCCCTCTTTGCTCTTCATGGTTTAGACCTCGTGAGCTGCCCTACATGATCGAGGCACATATGTAATCTTTCTGCTGTTGCTTTGCTGAGTTTGCTGGGATCTAATGGATTTTGAGACTATGTTCAGATTGTGTTTGAGTAATATATTTGATTCACCTCTTTTATATCTTTGTTCTTGAGTAATTCTTGCATGTTCTCCGTTGCTGTTTATTGCTTTGGCCGAGTAGTAGGTAGTAACTCCAAGAGGGAGCGTTATGCTTGATTGTGGGTTCATGCCCCCTGATGACTAGCTTGAGTGACAGAAACATGAGTCTAGGGGATGTGCCGTTGCCACAAGGGAGAAAACAACGGTGCTTGTACTTGCGGGTGCAAGGATTGTTTACTTTACGCAAAGTTCTTTTAATGCAGTTGTCTGTTGCTTTGAGTTTACACTTTGGGTGGGATTCGCAACTTAATACCAGCGAGATGTTCTGGATAGATATCTCAAGGTGGATGATTAGTAGTAGATGCAGATGGATTTCGGTCTACTTGCCTTGGCGTACCGCCCATGCTTTTGAGCCTCTACCTTTCTTTGCAGCATAGTTAGCATTGGTTTGCGCACATAATCGTGTCAATTGCCCAGCTGTAATTTGTTTACCTCGCTTTGCTGTTTTATCGTCTTTTGGAAGAGAGACATCACTAGTGAACATCATGGGACCCCGGTCCATATTACCACCGCTGATCACACCTTCTATTTACTTCCTGTTTTTATTTCCTAGTTGCAGTCATAGCTATCATTATTATCTCTTGTGTTTGATCCTTTGTAAACAACAAGGCCGGAGGGATTGACAACCTCTTTGTACTCGTTGGGAGCAAAGTTATCTGTATCTGTGTGCAGGTCCCGTCAACCGCTAAGTTTCTGGCGCCGTTGACACCTACTTGTCGACCCTCGGAGTCTCACGGGATTTGATCCTTGGTATCTTTGCCAAGGGAAATTTGCCGCTACGCTACATCTCAACCTTCCACTTGGGGTAACCAACGAGGGGCGAGAAGCCATCAGCAAGTCGCGGTCTTAGTGGGTTGCTCCGAGAAGTTAACCACATAGAGACCATTCTCGACATGCCCAACATAGGCTACTTTAAGAGGATTGCTCCACAAGAGGGCCACGATATCAATATCAAAGAATGTGGCAAAGCCCATGAGTGCAAGTTGACGAACGGAAAGTAAGTTGTATGCAAGGGACTCAACAAGCATGACTTTCTCGATCATGAGATCATGAGAAACAACAACCTTGCCAAGCCCCAATACCTTAGAAGATGAAGCATCACCCCATTCGACATTGATGGCCATAGATAAACCTTGATGCACATCCACCACCAAGTCTTTGCTTTCGGTCATATGATTTGTGGCTCCACTATCGAGCAACCATGATCCCCCACCGGAAGCAAACTCCTACAAGAGATCAATTCTTGGATTTAGGTACCCATTTGGTAATGGGTCCTTTGAGGTTAGTAACAAGGGTCTTAGGAACCCAAATATACCATTCAATGCACTCATAAGAAGAACCAACAAATTTAGCAAAAACATGTACATCACTAGCACGGCATAGAACATAGGAACGATTAAAGTCGTCGGCTATGTTTGATGGCGTGGCGGTATTTTTCTTGACTCCACCACTCTTCATGTTGTTCTTCTTCTTAGGAGCACCCTCTCCCTCTTTCAAAAGGTTTGCTTGAGAGGAGGAGGTTGCTTGGTCTTGTCATTCTGCTTCTTCTTGGGCTTGGGAGTAAACCCAATTCCTTCCTTTGCCACAACTTCCTTTTGATTGCTCAAAAGATCATTGAGGTTCTTCTCACCTTGTATACATGACACAAGGCCTTTCTCAAGTTGCTTCTTCAACTTGGCATTCTCTTCAACAAGATGCACATGCTCGCAACATGGGTTAGTAGCATTTGCATTATCAATTAAAACCATGCGAGGAAAGGTAGCTTTCTCCTTGGTTAGCGAAACTTGAAGTTGATCATGAGACTATTTGAGGCTAGTATGTACACTTTTCAAGACCTTGTGAGCCTTGTCAAGCGTAACAAACTCCTCCTTGAGTCTAGCATGGTCAACCACAAGCTTTGCCTTCTCGGAATTGAGCACACGAGAGACAACTAAAGCATGATCATCGTTGTGTGACTCCTCAAGAGCCAAACGAAGACCACGCTCTTCCTCAAGAGCAGTAGAGAGATCTGATATCTCATCGGCATAGTCTCGACTATGACCCTCCATTTTAGAAATGGTCTCCTCATGAGCCTCGATCATGTCATTGGCCTCACCAAGTTGTTCCAAGAGAGCAACGAAGTGCTTCTTGGGTTTTCCCTTGAGTTTACTCATAAACAACTCAAATTCATTTTCTTCCTCCTCTGCCCCTCACTCTCATCAATACAATCCATCAATGAAGGATTAGAGGTGATGGTAGAATTGATGTTGGGGGTTACCTTGTCGGTGGCCTTAGCCATGAGGTACTTGGGGGTGATGTTCTCATTTGGTGAGTCAAAGAGAGATGATCGTGGAGTATTTGCAATAGCAATGGTGGCCATAGTGACCATCTCATCATCTTCATAATCATCATCATCCTCAACATATTCTTCTTGGGCCAGCAACCCTTTGGGAGGGGTCTTCTTGTTGAAGTTGTTCTTGTTGGGATAAGACTTGGCCTTGTCCTTTCAGATCAGCTTGCCTCCATTGTCTTCTCTTTTCTCATGTGGGCAATCTACAACAAAGTGGCTCACATTCCCACAGTTGTAGCACGTCCTCACTCGGTGTTTGCCCTTGTTGCCACTTGAATTGTTCTTGTTGAAATTGGGCCTTGAGTTCTTCTTGTTGCCCCAAAATTGCCGTGAAGAAAGAGCCATGTGCTCATGTGTGACGCCCCGAGACCGATGCGCCAGGTGTCAGTCAGTTATTCGTCGTCGTTGCCATGTCATCTGCTTGCATGTTGCATCTTGCCATATCATCATGTGCATTGCATCAGCATATTTTCAAAACTTGCATCCGTCCGTAGTTGCCCTATCCTCTCCGTTGTCCGTTCTGAGCCCAGACACACTCACACGCGCCCGCGGCACCTCCGAATATTTATTTTATAAGTGGCCGGAAAATGTTCTCAGAATGAGGTGAAACTTGGCGTGTGGTCTTATTATAGTGTAGGTAGACCGCCTGTCAAATTTCATCGCATTCGGAGGTCGTTTGATAGCCCAACCGTTAAACCTATAGCGGCAATATCGCCGGTCAAAACGTCGGACATTTTCGGTCTCCGAAAACCCCCACGGGCCTCTCTTCTCTTCTCTCCTCGCAGCCCACCTCCTCTTTACACAGCCCACTAAGTCGAACCTAAACCCCCCTCATGTCCGGAGCCATCGGATCGCGATCGGAGGGCTCCGAACGCTTCCAAACCCCCTGTCCCTAGATCCCTACCCTATATAAAGACCCCCTCCTTCCATTTTTGGACTCCCCTAGTCTAAACCTACCCCTAAACCTTCCCCTACCTTTGTCCCACAACTCCAGCTGTCACCCACCACAAATTCCGTGCCAGCCAGCCACCTCCTGCCACTTGGCGCCGCCGCCACCGCACCCGGGCCAACCGTAGCGCGCCACCTTAGCCTCCAGAGCCGCCCAAGCCACTCAGCCGCCGCCAAGTGTCCTCCCCACGTTCCTCAGCCGCCTCCCACCGCCCGAGCCCATCGTCGGACTGCGCCGGGCCAAAGCGGGCCCGAGTCAACCGAGCCCCGCGCCCCAGCACTCCTCCTCCCGCTCCAGGTCGGGCCCGAGTCAACCGAGCCCCGCGCCCCAGCGCTCCTCCTCCCGCTCCCGAGCTTGCCTGCTCGTTGCCCCGACCAGACCTTGCCGCGTCACCGCCGCCTGCGGGCTTCGCTGTTGTTCCGCCGAGGAGCCACCTCGTCGGACCCGTCATCTCCGCCGCCTCGGACCCCGCCGCTCTCCCGCTCATCGCAGGTGCGCCGCCCCGCCATGGCCTCAGACCTCCGCCGCCTTGGATCACCGCCGCCGGCCTGTCTTGCCGGATCCGTCCAGGAGCGACCGGATTCGCGCGTCCCCGCCGCTCCCCGACCTTCGCCTGAGCCTCTTCGCCGGAGCCCGCATCACCATCGACCGCGCCGTCCCGCCATTGGTCGTCGCCGGCCTCGTCCCGACCGACAGGACGACGACGCCTCGCCCGTTCGGCGGCCTAGGCCACGCCTCGCCTCAGCCTCGTGGACCCGCGCCAAGGCCAGCCCAGCACCAGCCTCCACGGCCCAGATCTGCAGGCCCAGGCCTCGAGGGGCCCATCCACCAGCCCGTCCACCACTCCTCCTCGTGGCATGCTGCCACGCAAGTTGGGCCAAGCCCATGGTGAGCCCCCCCCCCCCCCCCCCCCCC
>LR738712.1:102720756-102864660 GCA_902687465.1 Secale cereale
CCCCCCCCCCGCTTATCTCTCGCCCAGTGGCGTCCCTTAGTATCACATGCTCGCCTGTTTTTTTTCTGCTGGACGAAAACGGCTAAGTCATGTTCTGTCATAATATGTGTGCATCTTTGTGTGGCTGTAACTTTGTGCTCGGTGATCCAAATAGAGCAAATGATATATCCAAATGTTCGTTGTGATATGATCTACATGTTAGTTGCATTAGCATGCATGTTACTGTCCATCTTGGTGCCTTAATCTTCGTTGCAAAACTGCTATGTGATGTTAGTCTTAAGTCCTTGTTTTCTGTCAACAATATGTTAGCATGTTTGTGAGGTTGTAACTTTGTGCATGTTGGTCCAAATGGAGTGTATGATCTGTCAAAATGTTCATTGTGAAGTGCTCCACATGATGGTGGCTGTTGCATTCATGTTAGGTGCCATATTGCCATGTTTATCTCTGTTGCAAAAGTGCATGTCGCTGTTAAGTGCTGAAACTTTTTATGAGATGCTGATTTGTCATTTTCATATCTTTGTGTGATTTTGTTTGAGCTACATGCCAATATGTTTTAGAAGCACAATCATGTCATCCTTGCTGTGGTGTAATCCACTTTTCATGATATGCCCTGTGGTGAGTGCAACAAGCTTGTAAAGTAGCCTACTCGCTGTTGCTGATTTCTATGACTTGTTGAAAACTGCCAAGTCTGAAACTGTTATAACCTGATGCCATGTTTGCTTGATGCCCCAATCAAATCCATGAATGTTTGGGATGTCCAATGATCATGTCTTGATGTCAATCTTATGCTCTATACATCCATGCCTTTGTTTGCATATATGGTCTGCTATAGCTTGGTGTTTTCATGCTCTCAAGTTGCTATAAAATGTTGCTGTCAGCCTGTTATTAGCAAGTTCAGTTTTACCATGTGAATTGCTAGTGATCTATGCATCATATGACCATGTTCTTGCCATGAGTATCTTCATAAACAGGTTTTCTTGCTGTTGGTTATATTCACTTGCCATGATATGCTTTGATATGAGTTGCACAAGCTTGCAAACATGCCTACTTGTCGTTGTTGCTGCCATGTTTAGTTTATTTCACTAAGTTTGTGAAACTGTTATCTTTTGCAATCTTGCCATGATGTTTTGAGCATGTTCTAGTGGTGTTTGGTAGTAGCTCAGAGATCATGCTTGTAGTGCTTGACATGTACATGCTTGCCATGCCATTTGTTGCCATGAAATGTTATTGTGTCATGTTGTTTTTATGTCAACTATATACCTACTTGCAGTTTTGGGCTGATTGTTGTTATCTCTTGTTTCATGTGTATGTGATGAAACGTTGCTCCATTTTGAGCGTGTCCTATATGAAACCTGTGTGTTTTTGCATGTAGATGCATAATAACATGTTGAATACCTGTTTGGAGTGTGTTTGCTTGATGTTTGGATGTGTTTTGCATCGATGACATGCTTGACTTGTTTTGCTCATATCTTCTAGGCCGTAGCTCCGAATTAAATGAACTTTATATGAAACTTGACTAGAATTTCAAGTAGATCATCATGGTGCATGTTAAATTGCTGTTTAACAACTTGAAATTAATGTTTCTTCAGATCTGGACCAATTTCGAAAATTGCACATGTGGACTTACCGGAATTGTTATATGTTGTTTCCGGCCTCATTTAAACTTTCTTTGTGTGATGTTCTTGCATGCTTCATCCCTTGCCATGTTTTGCATCATATAGACTTGTCTTGCATCATACTTGGTTGGGCATTATGTCATGTTCTTGTGTGGTGTGTTTACCGTGTTGCTTGCTTCTTCTCGTTAGTGCTTGTTTCGTTGCGATCATGAGGATTCGTTCGACTACACTTGGTTCGTCTTCATGGCTTCTTCTTCGTCTTCTTCATGGACTCGTTCTTCTTCCTTGCAGGATCTCAGGCAAGATGACCGTCACCTTGAATCTCATTACTATCCTTGATATGCTAGTTGTCTCGATGCTATCGCTATATGTCAAGCTACCAATCTTTTGATGTCAGCCTCTCCTTGTTGCCATGAAACCTCTAACCTTTGACACCATCCCAGCAAGCCATTGTTTGGCTATGTTACCGCTTGCTCAGCCCCTCCTATAGCATTGTTAGTTCCAAGTGAAGATGAAAATTTCTCCATGTTGGTGCTGCACGTTGTTGGAATATCACAATATCTATTACTATAATTAACACACCTATATACTTGGCAATGGGTGGAAGGCTTGGCCTTTTGCTTAGTGTTTTGTTCCACTCATGCCGCCTTAAGAACCGGTAAACCGACGTTATGTTCCTTGATTTTGTGTTCCTAACATGGTTGGGGTTTATGCCCCCCCCCCTCGATAATTCGCATTGCTTAAAGCTGTTCCAGCAAGACCCAACTTTGGTACTACATTTGCCTAATAACTAAAACTTGCATAGGGACCGGCTAGCAGCCGAGGACTCTTAATCAATCCCCGGGCCAGTGCTCCTCATGGGTGTTGGTCCAAACTGGGCAGACTGCAGGGCCGCCTTGGGGAAGCCCGAGGTATCTGGTATTTACCTGTAGGCTGACCTATCTGGTCGTGGCCTGAGACGAGTTACGCGCGGCTACTATCAGGGTGTCGACACGCCGGGAGGTCTTGCTGGATTAGTTTTACCTTGTCGAATTATCTTGAGCACGGGATTCCAAGATTACTCAGGTCTTCCCAACATGGAGTTGCGACTCCGCAGATCGTGATCTTATGATGGGCTAAGTTGGGACACCCCTGGAGGGTTATGATCTTTTGAAAGTCGTGCCCGCGGTTATGTGGCAGATGGGAATTTGTTAATGTCTGGTTGTAGAACACTTGATAGAGGATCCGAGATAAAACACACAATCGCGTGAGTAACCGTGACCGTCTCTTTTCACTTTGAGAAGAGGACACCGTGGTGTTATGTTTGACTCGCAGGTAGTTCAGGATCTCTAGCGATCATTACTAGTTCATGACCGTTTGTGTAGAGGCTCATCTTATTCTTGTACTCGTAAGTTAGCCACCATAATTTTTCTTAGACACTGCTGCAACCTCACCACTTAACCTCTCCATACCTAGTAAAGCTTTGCTAGTCTTGATACCCATGGTTATGGGATTGTTGAGTCCTCGTGGCTCATAGATACTACAACAACAGTTGCAGGTGCAGGTTTCCGATGACTTGACGCGAGAGTGATGTTATGTTGTGTTGGAGTTCTTCTTCCTCGTCTGTCTTGGGTTAGGTTCCTGGTCGGCAGCCTGGGATAGCAGGATGGATGTCGTTGTGCTTTTCATGTTTGCATCTGTAGTCGGATGTCTTGTATTGATGTTGTTGTATTCATGTGACTTGTATGAATTGTTGTATCCCCGTGTATTTATGTAATGGTACGATGTAATGATATCCATCTTGCTAAGCGCCTGAAATGCGGTTGTGCCCCAATCATGAGTGTATCACGTGATCGGGATAGAATCGCATCTTGGGCGTGACAAGTTGGTATCAGAGCCTCAACCGACCATAGGAGCCCCCTTGATTGATCGTAGCTTGGTCGTTGCCGAGTCTAGAAGAAAACTATTTTGGAGTCTAGTTATATCGGAGAGTAGGAATTCTTTTTACTCCTCAGTCCCTTCGTCACTCTGGTGAGGAATCTTGACGTAGGTGTTTTGAATTACTCCTCTTCCCCTTCAATTTTTTTAGGATCACGTGGTTAGTTTTCGTTCGTTTTGATGTTAGTCTTTTCACCCGATGCATCTCTCGTCAAGTTGATTCGACCCTCTTCGTCTCTTGCAAGTTCAATCCTCGGTTATTTCCAACCGGCGTCGTTTTCCCCGTCCGAAGTGGTCTTACTTTTTCCCACCCACCCACCCTTTTTCTTCTCGGAACCGGAGTCCTCAATCGAGTATCCATCCTACTCGTGTGAATCCTTTGCATTCTTTCCTCAGTTATTTCAACCGGTGAATTCTCGTCTCGTCGTCATTATTTATCTCTTTTTCTTCTCCGGTGGCTTCAATTCAAGTTTTCGGTGTTGTTCATATTATTTCATCGGCTCAAATGATTACCCTTGCTCTCTCGCTTCTCGCCATTTTATTATCCCGGAGTTTCAAAAATATCTCAGGAGATTCGTCTGTGTTCTAGTTTATTCGAGGTTGTCACCTCATTCGAGTCTTTGAATAATTTCCGGTGCATCATCTCCTTTTGTCAATCAATTCTCAACGGTAGTTTTCTTTCGGTGGGCTCATAACCCACCGGTCTTTTTTCCAGGATCTTACATGTCTCTTCTAGTTTCTTTCCGGAGTTATTCTCAAAATTCTTTTCAAGTGTGACGTAAGTATGGATTCCATCTGTCATGTGCCTTCTCCAAGATCGTTTGCAAATTCTTTTCATCGTTGGTTCAACCTTTCTTATTTTCTTTCTTTCGGAGTATTTCGTGAATTCTTCCATTGTGATCCTCCGAAGGCCATCATTTCAGAAGATTTCTTCGTTCTCAGTTTTCAACTTCACCCTCCAAATATTCTTCATTGATGCCTCTTCGTTCGTCTCACATTCGTCTGGTGCTTCGTTCAAGTATTCTTTAATCAGTTCGCGATCTCTTCGTTCTCTTGTATCTAAATTCCCCAAGTCCTTATTCTTCCCGGCGATTCATTCTCTTGTATTCACTCGATTTTAATTCTTCTCGATGGCTTGTTCTCTTTCATCACTCGATTTTAATTCTTCCCGGTGGTTCGTTCCTTTTCTTCACTCAGCTTCAATTCTTATGGTGATTCTCTCAAGAGTTCTTTTCCGGTGTTATCATATCAATCCATTCATTTGTATTCCAATCCTACCGGTGTTTCATGAAAATTTTCGCAAGTTTGTGATATACCTCTCTTTAATCCTTGTCAACGTGAATAAGTAGTATGCGAATCCATTGCTTTCATCAATTTAATAGATGAAGGATGAGCATACCATAATTCTTATTCATTCTCATCAAGTTGATTTATTCCTTCCTTTGGAGTTTATTCTTGATGAATAAATTCTAGTCCCAAGTGCTTTCATCTTTTCTTTCCGAAGTTCATAGTTTCTCAGCCTTCTCGTCGGAACCCCATCTAAATCATCGTAAGGCTTTAATCTTATTCTTTTTATCATTCAATTCTATCTCATCATCTTTTTTGTTACCGGAGTTCTTCATCGTGGTTCTTCACGATATAATTCATTCTTCAAGTGTTCATCAAGATTCTTGTTGGAGACTCAAGCATTCTTCTTCTTGCCCCTTGAGATGCAAATAATTCTGCGTATTCTTTTGAAGTGGAGTTTTGCATTCTTCGCTCTTCTCATAATATCACCTCAAGTTTCGGGATGATTTCCATAAGTCCACAACAAGCTTATTCTTTTGTTGTTGATTTTCTCAACAAGTCCATTCAATCCTTCCTTCTAAGGATGCCTTCAAATTCATTGTGCTAGAAGATGTGTTTTCCCCTTTTCTTCTCATTCCATCTGTTAATTCTTCCGGAGTCATTATGTTGTTCATCTCGTCATCTCATCATTCATTTGAATTCCTTTTCTACATCTTATTAACCAGAGTGGTTTCGATGTCCCTCTTGTCATTTAAGCTCTTGATTATCGTTGTATGCCTTGTTTCCTCATTTTACCGGAGCTTCTCAGTCTCGTTCATCTTCGTTGTGTTCTTTCTTTCGAGTTGTTCAACCTCTCAACATTCTTTGGTTTCACCTTCTCTCCTTTTCTCTTCCGTCTCGTTCCTAAGATCTCAGGACGAGATCTCTTGTTATTAGGGGAGTGTTGTGATGCCCCGAGACCGATGCGCAAGGTGTCAGTCAGTTATTCGTCGTCATTGCCATGTCATCTGCTTGCGTGTTGCATCTTGCCATATCATCATGTGCATTGCATCAGCATGTTTTCAAAACTTGCATCCGTCTGTAGTTGCCCCGTCCTGTCCATTGTCCGTTCTAAGCCCAGACACACTCGCACGCGCTCGCGGCACCTCCGAATATTTATTTTATAAGTGGCCAGAAAATGTTCTCGGAATGTGGTAAAACTTGGCGTGTGGTCTTATTATAGTGTTGGTAGACCGCCTGTCAAATTTCATCGCATTCGGAGCTCGCTTGATAACCCAACTGTTAAACCTATAGCAGCAATATCACCGGTCAAAACGTCAGACGTTTTCGGTCTCCGAAAACCCCCGCGGGCCTCTCTTATCTTCTCTCCTCGCAGCCCACCTCCTCTTTACATAGCCCACTAAGCCCAACCTAAACCCCCCTCGCGTTCGGAGCCATCGGATCGTGATCGGAGGGCTCCGAACACTTCCAAACCCCCTAACCCTATATCCCTACCCTATATAAAGACCCCATCCTTCCATTTTTGCACTCCCGTAGTCTAACCCTACCCCTAAACCTTCCCCTACCTTTGTCCCGCAGCTCCAGCCGCCACCCACCACAAATTCCGTGCCGGCCAGCCACCTCCTGCCACTTGGCGCCGCTGCCACCGCGCCCCGGTGATACGTCCATTTTGCATCATGCTTATAAGTTGATATTTATTGCATTATGGGCTGTTCATACATGTTTTGTCACAATACTTATGCCTTTTCCCTCTTATTTTGCAAGGTTTACATGAAGTACGGAGAATGCCGGCAGCTGGAATTCTGGGCTGGAAAAGGAGCAAACTCTGGAAACCTATTCTGCACAACTCCAAAAGCCCCGAAACTCCACAGAACATTTTTTCGGAAAATATAAAAAATACATGGCGGAAGAAACCCACGAGGGGGGCCACTGGCTGGCCTCGAGGGTGGGGGGCGCGCCCCCCTTCCTAGGGCGCGCCCCCTGCCTCGAGGGCCAGCCGGTGGGCCCCAGGTGACCATCTTCTCCTATATGAAGGATTTTGACCTAGAAAAAAAATAAAGAGAAGGCTTTCGGGACCAGACGCCGCCGTCTCGAGGCGGAAACCAATCTAGGGCTCCAGCAGAGCTGTTCTGCCGGGGATACTTCCCTCCGGGAGGGGGAAATCGTCACCGTCGTCATCACCAACAACTCTCCCATCTTGGTGAGAGATATCTTCATCAACATCTTCACCAGCACCATCTCCTCTCAAACCGTAGTTCATCTCTTGTATCCAATATTTGTATCAAAACCTCAGATTGGTACCTGTGGGTTGCTAGTAGTGTTGATTACTCCTTGTAGTTGATGCTAGTTGGTTTATTTGGTGGAAGATCATATGTTCAGATCCATTAAGCATATTAATACCCCTCTGACCATGAACAATATTATGTCTTGTGAGTAGTTGCTTTTGTTCTTGAGGACATGGGAAAAGTCTTGCTATTAGTAGTCATGTGAATTTGGTCTTCGTTTGACATTTTGATGAGATGTATGTTGTCTCTCCTCTAGTGGTGTCATGTGAACGTCGACTACATGACACTTCACCATTATTTGGGCCTAGAGGTAGGCATTGGGAAGTAATAAGTAGATGATGGGTTGCTAGAGTGACAGAAGCTTAAACCCTAGTTTATGTGTTGCTTCGTAAGGGGCTGATTTGGATCCATATGTTTCAGGCTATGGTTAGGTTTACCTTAATACTTCTTTTGTAGTTGCGGATGCTTGCATTAGAGGTTAATCATAAGTGGGAGGCTTGTCCAAGTAAGGGCATCACCCAAGCACCGGTCCACCCACATACCAAATTATCAAAGTATCGAATGCGAATCAAACGATCGTGATGAAAACTAGCTTGACGATAATTCCCATATGTCCTCGGGAACGCTTTACTTTGCATAAGAGTTTGTCCAGGCTTGTACTTTGCTACAAACAGGATTGGGCCACCTTGCTGCACCTATCTACTTTTACCGTTTGTCACTTGCTACCAATTATCTTATCACAAAACTATCTGTTACCTATAATTTCAGTGCTTGCAGAAAATACCTTACTGAAAAATGCCAATCATTTCCTTCTGCTCCTCGTTGGGTTCAACACTCTTAGTTATCGAAAGGACTACGGTAGATCCCCTACACTTGTGGGTCATCAAGACTCTTTTCTGGCGCCGTTGCCGGGGAGTGAAGCGCCTTTGGTAAGGAAAAATGTATATAGTGTGCTGAAATTTATTGTCACTTGTTACTATGGCTCAAAATCCATTGAGGGGCTTGTTCGGGGTATCTTCACCCCGAGCAGAAGAGCAAAAGAGTTGCTCCTCAACCTACTGCACCTATTGAAAATGTTTGCTTTGAGATTCCTTCGGGTATGATAGAGAAACTGCTTGAAAATCCCTATACAGGAGACGGGACACTTCACCCCGATTTACATCTAATCTATGTAGATGAAGTTTGTGGATTGTTTAAGCTTGCAGGTATGCCCAAGGATGCTATCAAGAAGAAGGTTTTCCCTTTATCTTTGAAGGGAGATGCATTGACATGGTTTAGGCTATGCGATGATATGGGATCTTGGAACTATAATCGTCTGAAGTTGGAATTTCATCATAAGTTCTACCCTATGAACCAAGTTCATCGTGATCGTAATTATATTTATAATTTCTGGCCTCGCGAAGGAGAAAGCATCGCTCAAGCTTGGGGGAGGCTTAAGTCAATGTTATATTCATGCCCCAATCATGAGCTCTCAAGAGAAATGATCATCCAAAAATTTTATGCTCGGCTTTCTCATAATAATCGCTCCATGCTCGATACTTCTTGTTCTGGCTCTTATATGATGAAGACTATTGACTTTAAATGGGATTTATTGGAAAGAATTAAACGCAACTCCGAAGATTGGGATCTCGACGAAGGTAAGGAGTCAGGTATGACCCCTAAGTTTGATTGTGTTAAAGCTTTTATGGATACCGATGTTTTCCGTGAGTTTAGCACTAAATATGGACTTGACTCTGAGATAGTAGCTTCTTTCTGTGAATTCTTTGCTACTCATGTTGATCTCCCCAAGGAGAAGTGGTTTAAATACCATCCCCGTATTGAAGTAAAAGTAGTTGAACCTATTAAAGTTGAAGAAAAGACTATCACTTATAATGTTGATCCAGTTATCCCTACCGCTTATATCGAGAAACCACCTTTCCCTGTTAGGATAAAGGATCATGCTCAAGTTGTAGTCCGTAAGAGTAATACTAGAACACCTACACCCTTTGAGCAAATTAAAGTTGAACCTAGTGTTGCTATGGTTAAAGATCTCTTGGTAGAAGATTTAGATGGACATGTTATTTACCTCCAAGAGGAGTCTGCTAGAATAGCTAAACCCAATGCTAGGATTAGACATAAACCTATTGTAGGCTTGCATGTTATCTCTGTTAAGATAGGAGATCGTTGCTATCATGGTTTATGCGACGTAGGTGCTAGTGCGAGCATTATCCATTTTGATTTGTATAACGAAATTATGCATGATATTGCACCTGTTGAGTTAGAAGGGATTGATGTTACTATTAAGCTTGCTAATAGAGAAACTATTTCACCAATTGGGATTGTTAGAGATATTGAAGTCTTATGTGGGAAGGTTAAATACCCCGCTGACTTTCTTGTTCTTAGTTCCCCACAAGATGCTTTATGTCCCATTATATTTGGTAGACCCTTCTTGAATACCGTTAATGCCAAGATAGACTGTGTGAAAGATATTGTCACTGTCGAATTAGGGGATACGTCTCATGATTTTAACTTTGCTAAATTCCGTAGACAACCCCTTGAAAAGGCACCACCCATTAAATATGAACTTATTGGTCTTGCTTCTATTGCTGTGCCACCTAATCATCCTTTAGAACAATACTTGCTAGACCATGAAAATGATATGCATATGAATGAGAGAAGGGAGATAGATGAAATATTTCTTACACAGGGACCCGTATTAAAAACAACTTGCCTATTGAAATCCTAGGGGATCCTCCTCCACCCAAGGGTGATCCCCTGTTTGAACTTAAACCTTTTCCTGATAATCTTAAGTATGTTTATCTTGATGAAAAGAAGATATATCCTGTTATTATTAGTGCTAAACTTTCAGAGCATGAAGAAGAAAGATTATTGAAAACTCTGAAGAAGCACCGAGCTGCTATTGGATATACTCTGGATGATCTTAAGGGCATTAGTCCCACGATATGTCAACACAAGTTAAAATTGGAAGAAAATGCTAAACCAGTTATTGGTCATCAGCGACGGTTAAATCCTAAGATGAAAGAAGTGGTAAGGAAGGAAATTCTAAAGCTTTTAGAGGCTGGTATTATCTATCCCATTGCTGATAGCCAGTGGGTAAGTCTTGTCCATTGTGTTCCTAAGAAAGGAGGTATGAATGTTGTCCCTAACGATAAAGATGAATTGATCCCGCAAAGAATAGTTACAGGTTATAGGATGGTAATTGATTTCCGTAAGTTAAATAAAGCTACTAAGAAAGATCATTACCCCTTGCCATTTATTGATCAAATGCTAGAAAGGTTATCCAAACATACTCATTTCTGCTTTCTAGATGGTTATTCTGGCTTCTCTCAAATACCTGTGTCAAAAGGGGATCAAGAAAAGACCACCTTTACTTGTCCTTTTGATACCTTTGCTTATAGACGTATGCCTTTTGGTTTATGTAATGCACCTGCTACCTTTCAAAGATGTATGATGGCTATATTCTCTGACTTTTGTGAAAAGATTGTTGAGGTATTCATGGATGATTTCTCCGTTTATGGAACTTCTTTTGATGATTGATTAAGCAACCTTGATCGAGTTTTGCAGAGATGTGAAGATACTAACCTTGTCTTGAATTGGGAGAAGTGCCACTATATGGTCAACGAAGGCATTGTCTTAGGACATAAAATTTCTGAAAGAGGTATTGAAGTTGACAAAGCTAAAGTGGATGCTATTGAAAAGATGCCATGCCCTAAGGATATCAAAGGTATACGAAGTTTCCTTGGTCATGCCGGGTTTTATAGGAGGTTCATTAAGGACTTCTCCAAAATCTCCAGGCCTCTGACTAATCTTTTACAGAAAGATATTCCTTTTGTCTTTGATGATGATTGTCTAGAAGCATTTGAAATACTTAAGAAAGCATTGATCTCTGCACCTATTGTCTAGCCTCGTGACTGGAATTTACCCTTCGAGATTATGTGCGATGCTAGTGATTATGTTGTAGGAGCTGTTCTAGGGCAAAGAGTTGATAAGAAGTTAAATGTTATCCAGTATGCTAGTAAAACTCTAGATAGTGCCCAAAGAAATTATGCTACCACTGAGAAAGAATTTTTAGCAGTTGTGTTTGCTTGTGATAAGTTTAGACCATACATCATTGATTCTAAAGTAACTATTCACACTGATCATGCTGCTATCAAATACCTTATGGAAAAGAAAGATGCTAAACCTAGACTTATTAGATGGGTTCTCTTGCTATAAGAATTTTACTTGCATATTATTGATAGAAAGGGAGTTGAGAACCCCGTAGCAGACAACTTGTCTAGGTTAGAGAATATACTTGATGACCCACAACCTATTGATGATAGCTTCCCTTATGAACAACTAGCTGTCATAAATACTTCTCGTGCTGCTCCTTGGTATGTTGATTATGCTAATTACATTGTTGCTAAGTTTATACCTCCTAGCTTCACATACCAGCAAAAGAAAAAGTTCTTTTATGATTTGAGACATTACTTCTGGGATGACCCACATCTTTATAAAGAAGGCGTAGATGGTATTATTAGACGTTGTGTACCTGAGCATGAACAGGAACAGATATTACACAAGTGCCACTCCGAAGCTTATGGAGGACACCATGCGGGAGACAGAACTGCACACAAGGTATTGCAATCCGGTTTTTATTAGCCTACTCTCTTCAAGGATGCCCGTAAGTTTGTCTTATCATGTGATGAATGTCAAAGAATTGGTAATATTAGTAGACGTCAAGAAATGCCTATGAATTATTCACTTGTTATTGAACCATTTGATGTTTGGGGCTTTGATTATATGGGACATTTTCCTGCCTCTAATGGGTACACACATATTCTAGTTGCTATTTATTATGTTACTAAGTGGGTAGAAGCTATTCCAACTAGTAGTGTTGATCATAACACCTCTATTAAGATGCTTAAAGAAGTTATATTTCCGAGGTTTGGAGTCCCTAGATATCTAATGACTGATGGTGGTTCACACTTTATTCATGGTGCTTTCCGTAAGATGCTTGCTAAGTACGATGTCAACCATAGAATTGCATCACCTTATCACCCACAGACTAGTGGTCAGGTAGAACTAAGTAATAGGGAGTTGAAATTAATCTTGCAAAAGACAGTTAATAGGTCTAGAAAGAATTGGTATAAGAAACTAGATGATGCATTATGGGCCTATAGAACTGCATATAAAAATCCTATGGGTATGTCTCCATATAAGATGGTATATGGAAAAGCTTGTCACTTACCTCTTGAGCTAGAACATAAGGCATATTGGGCTATCAAAGATCTCAATTATGATATCAAACTTGCCGGTGAAAAGAGGCTATTTGATATTAGCTGTCTCGATGAATGGAGAACCCAGGCCTACGAGAATGCCAAGTTATTTAAAGAAAAGGTTAAAAGATGGCATGACAAAAGGATACAAAAGCGTGAGTTCAACGTAGGTGATTATGTTTTGTTATTCAACTCTCGTTTAAGATTTTTTGCAGGAAAACTTCTCTCCAAGTGGGAAGGACCTTACGTTATCGAGGAGGTCTATCGTTCCGGTGCCATAAAGATCAACAACTTCGAAGGCACAAATCCTAAGGTCGTGAATGGTCAAAGGATCAAACATTATATCTCAGGTAATCCTATAAATGTTGAAACTAATATTATCGAAACCATAACCCCGGAGGAATTCATAAGGGACACTTTCCAGAACGATTCAGGCTCTGAAAAGGAAGAGGTACGTGAGACGGTAAGTAAACCGACTCCAAAACAATTCTAAAGGCAATTTTTCTCCGTTTTGGAATATTTAGAAAAATAGAAAAATAAACCGCAGTCCGGAGGAGACATGAGGTGGCCTCGAGGGTAGGGGGCGCGCCCCCCTTCCCAAGGCGCGCCCCCTGCCTCGAGGGCACCCCGTGTGTCCCATGGACTCCGTTTGCTTGTGGGTGACTCCTTTCGTGCTGGAAAAATTCATTATATATACTCCCGAAGGTTTTGACCTCTGTACCACGCAGAATTCCTCTGTTTTCATTTCGAGCTGTTTTCTGCTAGGGTTTGCTAAGCTAGGCATCATGTCGTCTCCCTCCTCCAAGAACGAAGGCAACGATGCTTGGCTAATGAAGATAGATCTGAAGAGGGAAGGACCCGAGGAGATCTACAAGGAGAAGAAGATCAAGATGGAGGTGGAAGATCCGGCTCCGGCAGCGAGAGAAGAAGACATCCCCAAATCCCTTCCTAATCTCTTTACCTCAACTGAGCTAGAAGCTTTCAGGATGCTTGAGTTAACTCAGATCCGCAACAAGCATCTCACAAGTGAAAATCTTTTGTTGAAGGATTACATAGCCGGTCTCAAAGGTATTATCCGCAAGCTGGAAGATCTCCTGCGCTCAATATATGAGGACCCCCCATCACTACTTGCAACTCCATCATCACCAACCTCGAAGAAGGAGACATAATCATATGGGTATGGGCACTCCCCTTGGCAACTGCCAAGCTTGGAGGAGTGACCCCGGTATCGTATCACCATCACTCCTATATTTATCGTCTTACTTAGTTCGATCCTTTTGGTAGTATCTTGATCTATTAGAATAAAGTTAGCTTGATCTAGTTGTGAGATTTTGCTTTCTGAGCTTTATCCTTTGTATTCGAGTCCGTGAGCTATATAATAAAGATTAGTGTTGAGTCAAGGGCTTGATTTCCTCACTTGGGTCATGATAAAAGGAAGAAGAAAAAAAGAATCAAAGAGATCATATTGGTCTTATGAGAAGTAATGACTTCACATATAAGAGTATGATAAATAAAAGTTGTTGGGGGTGACAAACATAGTTTTGGTCATCGTTGCAACTAATAGGAAGTAATAAAAGAAGAGAGGCTTCACATAAAAATATACTATCTTGGACATCTTTTATGATTGTGAGCACTCATTAAAGTATGACATGCTAAAGAGTTGATGTTGGACAAGGAAGACAACATAATGGGTTATGTCTTCTTATATCCGAAATAAAGTATATTGTCATGGATCTTCCAACATGTTGAGCTTGCCTTTCCCTCTCATGCTAGCCAAACCTCCTTGCACTAAGTAGAGATACTACTTGTGCTTCCATATATCCTTAAACCCAGTTTTGCCATGAGAGTCCACCATACCTACCTATGGATTGAGAAAGATCCTTCCAAGTAAGTTTTCATGTTGTAAACCCACTAATATATGCATGATTTATTAGTGTGGGAGAAATTAGCTTTATACGAGCTTGTGATATGGAAGTAATAAAAGCGACGGACTGCATAATAAAGGTCCTTATCACAAGTGGCAATATAAAGTGAAGTTCTTCTATGCTAAGACTTTGTGCATCCAACCATAAAAACACATGACAACCTCTGCTTCCCTCTACGAAGGGCCTCTCTTTTATTCTTGTCTTATAAGTGTCAAGGTGAGATCCACCTTTCCTTTTTCATTTTATCCTTTGGCAAGCACATTGTGTTGGAAAGATCCTGATATATATACCCACTTGGATGTGAGTTTTCATGATCTATTACTGTTGACATTACCCTTGAGGTCAAAGGTTGGGAGGCAACACCATAAGCCCCTATCTTTCTCTGTGTCCGATTAAAACTCCATAAACATAAGTATTGTGTGAGTGTGAGCAATTATGAAAGATTATATGATAGTTGAGTATGTAGGCTTGCTGAAAAGCTCTTATATTCACTCTTTCCGATGTTACGATAAATTGCAATTGCTTCACTGACCGAGACCAAAGTTTGTTAGTTTCCAATGAAGTTTATGATGCATGCTTGATATTGTGGATGAATTGTTACTTTTTCATAATGATCATATGCTAATATTTATTTAAGTTGTTGTTATGAGAATGATAATGATGCCCTCATGTCCGTATTTTGTATTTATCGACACCTCTATCTCTAAACATGTGGGCATATTTTTCGATATCGGCTTTCGCTTGAAGACAAGCGAGGTCTAAGCTTGGGGGAGTTGATACTTCCATTTTGCATCATGCTTATAAGTTGATATTTATTGCATTATGGGCTGTTCATACATGTTTTGTCACAATACTTATGCCTTTTCCCTCTTATTTTGCAAGGTTTACATGAAGAAGGGAGAATGCCGGCTGCTGGAATTCTGGGCTGGAAAAGGAGCAAACTCTGGAAACCTATTCTGCACAACTCCAAAAGCCCCGAAACTCCACAGAACATTTATTCGGAAAATATAAAAAATACCTGGCGGAAGAAACCCACGAGGGGGGCCACTGGCTGGCCTCGAGAGTGGGGGGCGCGCCCCGCGCCCCAGGGCGCGCCCCCCTGCCTCGAGGGCCAGCCGGTGGGCCCTAGGTGACCATCTTCTCCTATATGAAGCGTTTTGACCAAGAAAAAATAAAGAGAAGGCTTTCGGGACCAGACGTCGCCGTCTCGAGGCGGAACCGAGGCGGAAACCAATCTAGGGCTCCGGCAGAGCTGTTCTGCCGAGGATACTTCCCTCCGGGAGGGGGAAATCGTCACCGCCGTCATCACCAACAACTCTCCCATCTTGGGGAGAGCTATCTTCATCAACATCTTCACCAGCACCATCTCCTGTCAAACCCTAGTTCATCTCTTGTATCCAATCTTTGTATCGAAACCTCAGATTGGTACCTATGGGTTGCTAGTAGTGTTGATTACTCCTTGTAGTTGATGCTAGTTGGTTTATTTGGTGGAAGGTCATATGTTCAGATCCATTATGCATATTAATACCCCTCTGATCATGAACAATATTATGTCTTGTGAGTAGTTGCTTTTGTTCCTGAGGACATGGGAAAAGTCTTGCTATTAGTAGTCATGTGAATTTGGTCTTCGTTTGATATTTTGATGAGATGTATGTTGTCTCTCCTCTAGTGGTGTCATGTGAACGTCGACTACATGACACTTCACCATTATTTGGGCCTAGAGGAAGGCATTGGGAAGTAATAAGTAGATGATGGGTTGCTAGAGTGACAGAAGCTTAAACCCTAGTTTATGCGTTGCTTCATAAGGGGTTGATTTGGATCCATATGTTTTAGGCTATGGTTAGGTTTACCTTAATACTTCTTTTGTAGTTGCGGATGCTTGCATTAGAGGTTAATCATAAGTGGGAGTCTTGTCCAAGTAAGGGCAGCACCCAAGCACCGGTCCACCCACATACCAAATTATCAAAGTACCGAACGCGAATCAAACGATCGTGGTGAAAACTAGCTTGACGATAATTCCCATATGTCCTCGGGAACAGTTTACTTTGCATAAGAGTTTGTCCAGGCTTGTCCTTTGCTACAAAAAGGATTGGGCCACCTTGCTGCACCTATCTACTTTTACCGTTTGTCACTTGCTACCAATTATCTTATCACAAAACTATCTGTTATCTATAATTTCAGTGCTTGCAGAAAATACCTTACTGAAAATTGCTTATCATTTCATTCTGCTCCTCGTTGGGTTCGACACTCTTACTTATCGAAAGAACTACGATAGATCCACTACACTTGTGGATCATCACCCGGCCAACCGTAGCGCGCTACCTCAGCCTCCAGAGCCGCCCCAGCCACTCAGCCACCACCAAGTGTCCTCCCCACATCCCCCAGCCGCCTCCCACCACCCGAGCCCATCGTCGGCCCGCGCCGGGCTGAAGCGGGCCCAACCGGGCCCGAGTCAACTGAGCCCCGTGCCCCAGCCCTCCTCCTCCCGCTCCCAAGCTCGCCAGCTCGTCGCCCCGACCAGACCTTGCCGCGTCACCACCGCGGGCGGGCTTCGCCGTTGTTCCGCCGGGGAGCCCCCTCGCCGGTGTCGTCATCTCCGCCGCCTCGGACCCCGCCGCTCTCCCTCTCATCGCAGGTGCACCGCCCCGCCATGGCCTTAGACCTCCGGCGCCTTGGATCATCGCCGCCGGCCTGTCTTGCCGGATCCGGCCAAGCGCCACCGGATCCGCGCGTCCCCGCTGCTCCCCGACCTTCGCCTGAGCCTCTTCGTCGGAGCCCGCATTGCCATCGACCGCGCCACCCCGTGATTGGTCGTCGACGGCCTCGTCCCGACCGACAGGACGATGGCGCCTCGTCCGTTCGCTGGCCTGGGCCACGCCTCGCCTCAGCCTCATGGACCCGCGCCAAGGCCGGCCCAGCACCAGCCTCCACGGCCCAGATCTGCAGGCCCAGGCCTCTAGGGGGCCATCCACCAGCCCGTCCACCACTCCTCCCCGTGGCCTGTTGCCACGCCAGTTGGGCCAAGCCCATGGTGAGCCCCCCACTTATCTCTCGCCTAGTGGCGTCCCTTAGTATCACACGCTCGCCTGTTTTTTTTCTGCTGGACGAAAACGGCTAAGTCATTTTCTGTCATAATATGTATGCATCTTTGTGTGGCTGTAACTTTGTGCTCGGTGATCCAGATTGAGCAAATGATATGTCCAAATGTTCATTGTGATATGCTCTACATGTTAGTTGCAATAACATGCATGTTACTGTTCATCTTGGTTCCTTAATCTTCGTTGCAAAACTGCCATGTGATGTTAGTGTTAAGTCCTTGTTTTCTGTCAACAATATGTTAGCATGTTTGTGAGGTTGTAACTTTGTGCATGTTGGTCCAAATGGAGTGTATGATATGTCAAAATGTTCATTGTGAAGTGCTCCACATGATGGTGGCTGTTGCATTCATGTTAGGTGCCATATTGCCATGTTTATCTCTGTTGCAAAAGTGCATGTCGCTGTTAAGTGCTGAAACTTGTTATGAGATGCTGATTTGTCATTTTCATATCTTTGTGTGATTTTGTTTGAGCTACATGCCAATATGTTTTAGAAGCACAATCATGTCATCCTTGCTGTGGTGTAATCCACTTTTCATGATATGCCCTGTGGTGAGTGCAACAAGCTTGTAAAGTAGCCTACTCGCTGTTGCTGATTTCTATGACTTGTTGAAAACTGCCAAGTCTGAAACTGTTATAACATGATGCCATGTTTGCTTGATGCCCCACTCAAATCCATGAATGTTTGGGATGTCCAATGATCATGTCTTGATGTCAGTGTTATGCTCTATCCATCCATGCCTTTGTTCGCAAATATGGCCTGCTATAGCTTGGTGTTTTCATGCTCTCAAGTTGCTACAAAAATTTTCAGCCAGCCTGTTATCAGCAAGTTCAGTTTTGCCATGTGAATTGCTAGTGATCTATGCATCCTATGACCATGTTCTTGCCATGAGTAGCTTCATAAACAGGTCTTCTTGATGATGGTTATATTCACTTGCCATGATATGCTTTGATATGAGTTGCACAAGCTTGCAAACATGCCTATTTGTCATTGTTGCTGCCATGTTTAGTTTATTTCACTAAGTCTGTGAAACTGTTATCTTTTGCAATCTTGCCATGATGTTTTGAGCATGTTCTAGTGATGTTTGGTAGTAGCTCGGAGATCATGCTTGTAGTGATTGACATGTACATGCTTGCCATGCCATTTGTTGCCATGAAATGTTATTGTATCATGTTGTTTTGATGTCAACTATATGTCTACTTGTTGTTTTGGGCTGATTGTTGTTATATCTTGTTTCATGTGTATGTGATGAAACGTTGCTCCGTTTTGAGCGTGTCCTATATGAAACTTGTTTATTTTTGCATGTAGATGCATAATAACATGTTGAATACCTGTTTTGAGTGTGTTTGCTTGATGTTTGGATGCGTTTTGCATCGATGACATGCTTGACTTGTTTTGCTCATATCTTCTAGGCCGTAGCTCCTAATTAAATGAACTTTATATGAAACTTGACTAGAATTTCAAGTAGATCATCATGGTGCATGTTAAATTGCTGTTTAACAACTTAAACTTAATGTTTGTTCTGATCTGGACCAATTTCACAAATTGCATATGTGGACTTACCAGAATTGTTATATGTTGTTTCCGGCCTCATTTAAACTTGCTTTGTGTGATGTTCTTGCATGCTTCATCCCTTGCCATGTTTTGCATCATATAGACTTGTCTTGCATCATACTTGGTTGGGCATTATGTCATGTTCTTGTGTGGTGTGTTTACCATGTTGCTTGCTTCTTCTTGTTAGTGCTTGTTTCGTTGCGATTGTGAGGATTCGTTCGACTACACTTGGTTCATCTTCATGGATTCTTCTTCGTCTTCTTCATGGACTTGTTCTTCTTCCTTGCGGGATCTCAGGCAAGATGACCGTCACCTTGGATCTCATTACTATCCTTGCTATGCTAGTTGTCTCGATGTTATCGCTATATGTCGCGCTACCTATCTTTTGATGTCAGCCTCTCCTTATTGCCATGAAACCTCTAACCTTTGACACCATCAGAGCAAACCGTTGTTTGGCTATATTACCGCTTGCTGAACCCCTCTTATAGCGTTGTTAGTTGCAGGTGAAGATGAAGATTTCTCCATGTTGGAGCTGGACGTTGTTGGAATATCACAATATCTATTACTATAATTAACACACCTATATACTTGGCAATGGGTGGAAGGCTTGGCCTTTTGCTCGGTGTTTTGTTCCACTCATGCCGCGTTAAGAACCGATAAACCGGCGTTATGTTCCTTGATTTTGCGTTCCTAATACGGTTGGGGTTTATGGGCCCCCCTCGATAATTCGCATTGCTTTAAAGCTTTTCCAGCAAGACCCAACTTTGGTACTACATTTGCCTAATAACTAAAACTTGCATAGGGACCGGCTAGCACCCGAGGACTCTTAATCAACCCTCAGGCCAGTGCTCCTCATGAGTGTTGGTCCAAACTGGGCAGACTGCAGGGCCGCCTTGGGGAAACCCGAGGTATATGGTATTTACCTGTAGGCTGACCTATCCGGTCGTGACCTGAGACGAGTTACGCGCGGCTACTATCAGGGTGTCGACACGCCGGGAGGTCTTGCTGGATTAGTTTTACCTTGTCGAAATATCTTGAGCACAGGATTTCGAGAATACTCGGGTCTTCCCAACATGGAGTTGCGACTCCGCATATCGTGAGCTTATGATGGGCTAAGCTGGGACACCCCTGCAGGGTTATGATCTTTCGAAAGCCGTACCCGCGGTTATGTGGCAGATGGGAATTTGTTAATGTCCGGTTGTAGAAAACTTGACAGTGGATACGAGATAAAACACACAACCGCGTGAGTAACCGTGACTGTCTCTTTTCACTTTGAGAAGAGGACATGGTGGGGTTATGTTTGACTCGCAGGTAGTTCAGGATCTCTAGCGATCATTACTAGTTCGCGACCGTTTGCGTAGAGGCTCACCTTATTCTTGTACCCGTAAGTTAGCCACCATACTTTTGCTTATCCGCTGCTGTAACCTCACCACTTAACCTCTCCATACCCAAAAGCTTTGCTAGTCTTGATACCCATGGTTATGGGATTGCTGAGTCCTCGTGGCTCACAGATACTACAACAACAGTTGCAGGTGCAGGTTTCGGATGACTTGACGCGAGAGCGATGTTATGTTGCGTTGGAGTTCTTCTTCCTCGTTAGTCTTGGGTTAGGTTCCTGGTCGGCGGCCTAGGATAGCAGGATGGATGTCGTTGTGCTTTTCATGTTTGCATCCGTAGTCGGATGTCTTGTATTGATGTTGTTGTATTCATCTGACTTGTATGAATTGTTGTATCCCCATGTATTTATGTAATGGTACGATGTAATGATATCCATCTTGCTAAGCGCCTGAAATGTGGTTGTGCCCCAATCACGAGTGTATCATGTGATCGGGATATAATCGCATCTTGGGCGTGACATCATGACAAGCATATTTGGTGTCTTCGGGGCAACGATCCTCTTCATCCTCTTCATCCTCTTCTTACACACAAGCTTTGTCCTTCAAAGCAAGGTTGGGCTTCTTTGATCATTGACCTCGTAATACCGCATTGTCGGCGGTCTTGTCCAAGATCCTCATGGCAACGAACTCATCCAACACTTCACTTGATGACAAAGTGTGGAAGTCCGGTGTTTGGCAAATGAAGGAGGACATGGCTTTGTGATAAGGCATCGTGGCCTTGAGAAACTTGCGCTTGATCCAATTGTCATCCGTGTCCTTGCTCCCATGATCTCGGAGTGAAACTGCAAGATTGGTTAATCTCCGATAAAGTTCATGGGGATCTTCATCTTCGATCATGGCAAACTCATCGGCTTCATCTTGCACAACTTCATAGTTTGAGCATTGAATGCTTGCGCTTCCCTTGTACATGGAACCCACATGCTCCCATGCTTCCTTGTAGCGACCAGACCTCAAATAGTCCGATCTCTGTGCATCAGTGTCATCCCTGGATCAGTAATGCTGACACGCACAGTACTTGAAGGATTTATAACAGAGTAGCAATCACACACTTATTACATCGATAGTTCCAACGTTGAACTTATTACAATAAAAATGGCTTAAGGCCATCTAACACGATAACAGCGGAAGGCTTGGAAGATAGGTGAGTCCATCAACTCCAACGGCATCACTGAGTATAGAACCACGACCTATAAGGCACCTTACTCGTCGTCTGAAAAGTCTGCAACATGAACGTTGCAGCCCGAAAACGGGTCAGCACATGGAATATGCTGGCAAAGTAACACATAAAGAGTAACAAAAGTAAAGCTATACTATATGCAATATGGCTGGTGGAAAGCTCTATGGTTACAGTTTTTGCGTAAAGCCAATTTTTCCCTACTGCAAAGGAATAGATTTTAATTAACTATCATGGTAGTTGAAACATCGTTGAGAAGATAGACATCCTCTCAACCCCAATTAATAATCATCATTAAACCCAACATTATTAATTAAAGTAACATGATGAGATTCACATGATATCCAAGTACTAGATACTCAAGACGTCCATAACTGGGGACACGGCTAATCATGATCAGTTTGTACACTCTACAGAGGTTTGTGCACTTTTCCCGCAAGACTCGATCGCCTCCGTTTGGTTTCTCGCACTACATGGTGTTTGAGAAACGGATGACCGAGACACAGTCTTTCCGAAGAGGTCCCCTTAACCAGATAGATAGGCCGGTACACCTACAATCCCAATACTTCTCCTAGCCCATCATGGAAAGGTTTCCCAAAACTTACTCAACTATGCCAGAGCCCATATTGGCATGTGGCTGCACACGGAAGTTTCTAGTATGAATAATCTCATGATCCCTTTGAGCCTGGGTGGCGGTCCAAAAGAAAACAGGCAATCGCTGGAATACCCAGGTGCCTCAATCCACCCAGATGTGTGTTAAAGTTGCCACCTTAAGTTGAACCATTAATTAAGAAACTCACATCTTGTCGGTGTACTAAAGTAGGGGTACCTTAGTATCCCGACTTGTGCACGGACAGTAGCAGCGTTCCGTGGTCTGGCTCACCACGCGCCCGCCGAAGCCCGCTCTAGACCCTTTTGAGCCATTCAAAAACAAAGTATACAAGTCAGAAGATCAAGGCCCCGGCAAGAGGAGCATGCCGGGAAGGCTGCTCCAAGCACAAGACCACTCTATTCTCACAAGACCCTGGCAATAGGAGCTTGCCAGGGAGACCAGGAAACAGCGCCTCAGAAGATATATCGTGGCGCATCATGCGCCCCGGCAGGACCCGGGGAGCGACAAGCTTCCGGGCCCGGCAAGATAGCAGCCCCGGTAAGGTGCTTGCCGGGGGAGGCTTACACTGTGTGCCTGCGCTCCAGCTCATCTGGCCACGCGTCGCCCTGGGGCCCTTCCAGGGGCACGTGGCAGATGGCTGTGCAGCCTGGGGTACACGGTGGCAAGCCGCGGTGACGAGACCATCGCCGTGGCGAACGGAGACGCCTGGACGGACGCTTTTGGGGCGACGGCGACGGGCATTCAATACCCTTGTCCCCCGCCGTCAGAGTTAGGTGAAGACCACTGTTCACGCACTGTTCATGCACTGTTACAACTACCACCAGATTTACATTTTTACCCTCATCTACGTTGACACCTGTCGATGACCCCTTTGAGCTATAAAAGGAGGCCCATGCACAACGTAGACAGGGTTGGATCCCAGAAACTAGGCCACTCCCTCGCTCGGTGCAGCTAGTACTGTAGATCTTCAAGCTCCCGAGCTCAAGAACTCAATACAACCAAGGCAGGAGTAGGGTTTTACGCGTCCGCGCGGCCCGAACCTGGGTAAACTTCCCGCGTGTGCTCCTCGATCCGCTCTTTGTGCTCCCTCCGCACCCTTGCCGTACCGTAGAAAGGGGCTCCGGTCCCATAGGTGTTCGTGGGCGTCCAGTTTCACCGACATCTTTGGCGCGCCAGGTAGGGGGCGTCGAGGTTGTGCGAACCTGATCCGGTGCTCACGCGGGCGCAACCTTCAGCAACTTCACCAGCTTCATCAACCTCATCGACTGCATCAACATGCCTCCGAAGAAGAAGGCTTCGGAGGTCGGAGGCCCGTCCGCGTCGATCCCACCACCACCAGAACCGACGGTTGGTGGGGGAGACGCCGGCGGAAGGGTGGACGCCGGTGGGGAGACTCACGGCGCCACCAAGTCCAAGGACAAGACGGACGACCGAGCCCATTCCAAGGCCTCGGCGTCCGTACACGCACCACGTCCCTCTCAGGAGGTGCCAGACCAGCAGCGGCGTGGTACCGGAGGTACCATACGGTTGCTGGGACGTGGCCAGACCGGCGGGTCGCGGGACGCTCAAGGCCAGCATCCTGGCACGAGCAAGGCGCGGTCGCCGGGACGGGAACATGCTCCTTCTAACGCGGTTAGAAGTCCGAGCGTGTCCCGCTCCTCGCACCGGTCGCCACCGTTTCCCTCCTCTCTAGCAGAAGCCCTGGCCAGGGCTCAGCTGCTCCTCGACTTCCCTCCAGCGGCGGACAAGGCCGAAGACTGGAGGGCGACGATCCAGAGCCTCATCGCCTTCGCCAACAACGACGCGCCGCAGCAGCCGGCAACTTCACGGCCGCGGCAAGTCGACCAAGCGAAGGCCGACGGCGACAAGACCGCCGGGGGTGCAACAACCGTGCATTCCCCGCCGCGGAAGCAGAAATCGCCGACCCGCCGGATCAACGTCGACGACGACTCCACGGCGTCGTCGGATCCGCGGGCTCGCCGCGATCAGCGCCAAGTCCTCGACGACAGGCGACATGAGGACGCTCGAACACGTATCGAGCGTCGAAGAGAAGCCAGAAGACAGTCTGATCAGCGCGCTGGGACCGCTGTCGACATGCACGCGCCCGGTGAACCAGGTGACTTGCCGTACGCGGCAGGTTGCCCTGCGTTCACCCGAGAGCTGCGGCAAGTCCAGTGGCCCAGCATGAAGAACTTTAAACCCGACGTACCCGAGAAGTACGACGGCAAGACACACCCCTCTGAGTTCCTCAGCATCTACACCATTGCGGTGCAGGCTGCCGGGGGACGCGACGAGAAGATCCTAGCCAACTATTTCCCGCTCGTGCTTAAGCCAAACGTCAGGTCTTGGCTTATGCACTTGCCGGAGAACTCCATCTCTTCATGGGCGGATTTGTGCCACCAGTTTGTCGGCGCCTTTACGGGCGGCCACAAACCCCACGGCCAGGAGAGCGATCTCCATATCCTTGCCCAGAAAGAGGGAGAGTCCCTGCGCAAATACATCCATAGATTCAGCCGCGTTCAGCACAATATCCCCGATGTCCACCCTGCCGCGGTTATCAGCGCGTTCCACCAGAACGTGCGTAACCGCCGGATGAGGGAGGAGATGGCGATGACCAAGATCCGGGACGTCAGCGAGCTTTACGCTCTCGCTGACAAATGTGCACGTGCTGAAGAGGGGAGGAGACTCCCCGGAGAGGATACCGGCGCAGCAGGAAGCGACAGCGAGGATGCCGCCCCGGCAAAGAGAAACCGGCGGCGGAACAAGAAGAAGAACAAGGAGGTACTGGTTGTCGAGCAGTCCGGCAAGGAGGCTCCCGCCAAGAAGGCACATGCTGGTGGCTCCGGCAAGGAGGCTGCCCCTGTAGCGGCAGCCGACAAGCAGGACGGCTCCGACAAGCAGTACTGCAAGATCCACCGCACCAAGGGCCACGATCTCCAAAACTGCAAGAGGGTAGAGTACCTTGTAGAACAGCAGAAGGCTGAATACGAGCGTCGCGACAAGGAGAAGGCCCAAGGAGGCGGAGGAGAGCCCAGCAAGAAGCGGCCGTTTAATGGCCGGGGAGGACGCCGCGGCAAGGCCAAGCAGCGGAAAGGAGACAGACCTCCCCGGGGCCGCGACAAGGATGAAGATGAAGACGACGATGAGGACATGGATGAAGGAGATAACAGCGAGCAGGAGTTCCAGAAGGCCACAGAAGTTCTGTGCGTCGATGGAGGTGCCTCTCTGCACACTTCCCACCGCCAACTCAAACAATGGGTGCGGGAAGTTAATGCAGCTGAGCCACCCGTCGAGACGCGCAGGCTGCTGAAATGGTCCGGCACGCCCATCATCTTCGACCTTGAGGACCACCCTGACCGCACAACAGCGGTCGGGTGTTTGCCGATGTTGGTTTCACCAACTATCCGCAACCTCAAGGTCACCAAGATGTTGGTTGACGGCGGGGCCGGCCTCAACTTGATCTCCTCCGCTGTGATCAAGAAACTGCAGATCCCCGACAGCGAGCTCGAAGAAACCGGGACGTTCCAAGGAATCAACCCGGGAAGGAGCAAGCCGAAGGGGAAGATCACGCTGCCAGTGACCTTTGGCGGAGAGCTCAACTTCAGGATGGAGAGGATCACGTTCGACGTTGCCGATATCCCATTGCCATACAATGGGATACTTGGCCGTCCTGCGCTCGCCAAGTTCATGGCAGCTTCCCACTACGCGTACAACATGCTCAAAATGCCGGGACCAATCAGCGTCATCTCTGTCCCCGGCGACAAGAAGGACGCGCTCATCTGCGCCGACAAGATCTACCGGGACGCAGCAGCCGCGGCGGACAGCAATACACTTGCCGCTGAAGCTCCCGGGGGGAAGACCAAGACCAAGTCCGGCAAGAGCTCTGGGGCCCACTCTGGCAAACGCACCTCTTTGGAGTGCTGCGCTGCCGTCGAGGACGCACCATCGAGCTCCACCGGCAAGTGCAAGAAAGGAATGGCAGCTCCACCGGCAACCAAGAAAATGCCCGCCAAGGAGGACGGCACTGGTGGTATCTTCACCATCAGTGCTACACTCGACCCCAAATAGGAAAGCACGCTCGTTGCCTTCCTGCGGGCGAATGTTGACGTGTTTGCGTGGCAACTGTCTGACATCCCCGGCGTTCCCAGGAAGGTAATCGAGCACAAGCTTGCTGTTTGTCCTCATGCGCGGCCCGTCAAGCAGAAGGTCAGGAAGTAAGCGGTGGAGCGCCAAGAGTTCATCGCCGAAGAGATCAAGAAGTTGGAAGCAGCAGGCCTTGTTAGAGGTGTACTTCATCCCACGTGGCTGGCCAATCCAGTTGTCGTGCGCAAAGCCAATGGGAAGTGGAGACTTTGTATAGACTTCACCGATGTGAATAAAGCATGTCCCAAAGATCCATTTCCCTTGCCGCGCATCGACCAAATTGTGGACTCCACGGCTGGATGTGAGTTGCTTTCATTTCTCGATGCATACTCAGGTTACCATCAAATATTCATGGCTGAGGAAGACGAGGAAAAGACCGCATTCATTACTCCATGTGGCACATATTGCTTTATACGCATGCCCTTTGGATTGAAGAATGCGGGCTCAACATTTGCAAGGGTGGTACACACTGCTTTTGAGCCACAGATACACAGAAATGTAGAAGCCTACATGGATGACATAGTGGTCAAGAGCAAGAGCAAGGATACCCTGATTCAAGACTTAGAAGAAACTTTTGAGAATCTGCGCAAGATACAACTTAAGTTGAACCCCGAGAAGTGCGTCTTCGGAGTCCCCTCCGGCAAGCTTCTCGGGTTCTTTGTGTCCCAGAGGGGGATTGAAGCCAATCCCGACAAGATCAAGGCCATCGAGCAGATCGAAGCCCCGAAGCGCGTCAAGGATGTACGGAGACTTGCTGGTTGTGTGGCTGCCCTCAGCAGGTTCATTTCAAAGTCTGCAGAACGCGCCCTGCCTTTCTTCAAAATCTTGAAAAAGGCAGGTCCTATGAAATGGACTCCGGAAGCGGAGGCAGCGCTGCAAGACTTGAAAGCATACCTATCCTCCACTCCAATACTTGTCACACCTAGGCCACAAGAGAAGTTGCTGCTGTACCTAGCGGCAACCAATCAAGTGGTTAGTGCTGCGTTAATAGCGGAGAGGGAGGCAGAGGAAGAGCCCGCAGCCCCGGCAAGTACTTCCAGCGACAAGCCGGGGGCTTTCCCGACAAGCTCTGGCCCCGACAAGGACGAGTCTGCGCAGGAACCAGGAGGAGTGCGAAAGAAGATGGTGCAGCGCCCAGTTTATTTTGTAAGTTCCCTCTTGCAAGGGGCTAAATCAAGATACTCTGGAGTGCAGAAGTTGCTTTTCGGCCTCCTTATGGCCTCAAGGAAGTTGCGCCATTACTTCCAAGCACACGAGATAACAGTGGTCACTCGCTTTCCGTTGAAGAGGATATTACAAAATCCAGAAGCAACAGGCAGGATCGTCGAGTGGGCACTGGAGCTGTCAAGTTTTGGTCTCAAGTTTGAGAGTACTTCAACTATACAGAGCAGAGCTTTGGCAAAATTCATAGCGGAATGGACCCCAACGCCAGATGAAGAAGTTCCAGAGACAAGCATCCCCGTCCAAGAAGCAAGCAAGGAGTGGATAATGTACTTCGATGGTGCCTTCTCGCTGCAAGGCGCCGGTGCTGGCGTGTTACTCCTAGCGCCCACCGGAGAGCACCTCAAGTATGTTGTTCAAATGCACTTTCCCAAGGAGCAAGCGACAAACAATACTGCCGAGTATGAAGGTTTGCTTGCCGGCCTCAGAATTGCGGCCGAACTTGGGATCAAGAAGCTGATTGTGCGGGGAGACTCACAGTTGGTGGTCCGACAAGTAAACAAGAGCTACCAGAGACCTCTGATGGAAGCTTATGTCGATGAAGTGAGGAAGCTTGAAGAACACTTTGAAGGCCTACAGATGGAGCATGTTCCAAGAGCTCAGAATGACATCGCAGATGGCCTCTCAAAGTGTGCTGCAATGAAGTTACCTGTGGAACCGGGAACCTTCGTGCTCAAGCTAACTCAACCATCCGTTACACCATCAGTTGGGCAGAACAAGAAGAGGAAGTTGGTCTCCGGCGACTACTTGCCAGCGGATCTTCCTAAAGCCGCCGCCAAGGTCCCCAAGATCAGCAACCAAAATGCTGAGGAACAGTCTGCTCCTGCGGGCCCAAGGGCCCGTACAGTTGAAGCAGGCGTTCCCGACAAGCCTTGCCCCGGCAGGCTTGCCGGGGAGCCCTCAGCTCCGGTAGAGCCACATGTTCTTGCCGTAGAAGCTGAGGTTCCCGCAGCAGCCCTGATGCCTTTAGTCCTTGTTGCTGAGCCTCAAGCTCCAGCATGGGCACAGCAAATTGTCCGTTTTCTTCAAACTGGAGAACTTCCCGAAGAACCAGAAGAGATAGAGAGAATAACCAGACAGTCAAGTATGTACCAGTTCATCGACAACGAACTGTATAGAAGAAGACTCAATGGTGTCAGGTTGAAGTGCATTTCCCGGGAAGATGGACAGAAGCTGTTGGCAGAGATACATGGAGGCATATGTGGCCACCACATTGGCGCAAGGGCCCTTGCCGGGAAGGCGTTCCGGCAAGGTTTCTTTTGGCCAGAAGCCCTCCAAGATGCAACTGCACAAGTAACCAAGTGTGAAGCGTGCCAGTTCCATGCCAAGCAAATTCACCAGCCAGCTCAAGCTCTCCAGACGATCCCTTTGTCCTGGCCCTTCTCGGTCTGGGGGCTCGACATCCTCGGCCCCTTTCCCCGCGCTGTCGGGGGCTTTGAGTACTTGTACGTTGCTATCGACAAGTTCACAAAGTTGCCAGAAGTGGAACCGGTGAGAAAGGTGACTGCACAGTCAGCAGTCAGGTTCTTCAGGTCGATAGTTTGCCGTTTCGGAATCCCTAACAGGATCATCACCGACAACGACACACAGTTCACAAGCCGCACCTTCATGCAATACGCCCAAGACCTTGGCACCAAGATCTTCTTCGCTTCTGTTGCTCACCCAAGGAGCAATGGTCAAGCGGAGAGGGCAAATGCTGAAGTGTTGCGCGGACTCAAGACAAGAACCTTCGACAGGCTGCACAAGTGTGGAAGGAGCTGGATTGAGGAGTTGCCGGCGGCTCTTTGGTCAATCAGGACGACACCAAATCGAGCCACCGGACAGACACCCTTTGCTCTTGTCTATGGAGCAGAGGCAGTTCTCCCCACGGAACTCGTATACGGGTCTCCTCGAGTGCTCGCTTACGACGAGCTCGAGCAAGAGCAACTGCGACAAGATGATGCATTGCTCCTTGAGGAGGAACGTCTCCAGGCTGCTATACGAGCTGCTCGATACCAGCAGGCCTTGCGCCGCTACCATAGCCGCAAGGTCAAGGCCAGGAGTCTCGAGGAAGGTGACCTTGTTCTTTGGCGAGTTCAGTCCGCCAAGAACTCCAACAAGTTGACGCCGAAGTGGGAAGGCCCTTATCGGGTGAGACAAGTCACAAGGCCTGGCGCTGTCCGCCTTGAGACCGAAGAAGGCTTACCGGTGAGCAACTCCTGGAACATAGAGCATCTTCGCAAGTTTCACCCATAGGGCGCGGTTGCCGTGATCCGCTCCGGCAACCACCTTTTTGTACAAGTCTTGCCGCTGTTGCATGTAAACCTTTGTACAAAGCCGGGCGCAGACCCCGTGCATCAGTAAAACTTTTGTGCTTCGCGCCATTTGTCATTTCATGCTTTTTCCTGCGCTTGCATGTATCATCTGACATTTTGTGCAGCACACATCCCGGGTAAGCAGCAACGAGCCACAAGGTTCCATACTTGTTTTTCCCCCTCTTTTTTCTCTCTCTCTTAAACAGAAGAAGGGTCCCTCGCGCACAAGTTTGCCGGGGGGAAGGAGATAGGGGTACGGACCAAGTGCTGTTCAAGAAAGGAAAGCCTTGCCGGGAAGCAAACAATCCATGAAAGCTAAGTTGCCAAAGTTTGAGCATTCAAATTTTTTATTTTTTGTTGTCTTCCTTGAACAACCACACTTTGTATGGAAAACCTGTGCGTGGAGGAACCTACCCGTGGCTAGCCGCGCCCTTACTTTGTTTCGAGCACGCTCAACGGCTTAAGTGAGCTGCAACAAGTGTCGCGCCCTTACTTCGTTTTCGAGTTCGCTCAGCAATCTAAGTGTGCTGCGACTAGCTGCGGCAAGGTTTCTTGCCGACAAGGGCTTTGCTAGCAGGCTGCTAAGAGTCCCGCACTCAGCGCTCGCGGCAAGGGCCCTTTGCCGGCAAGTTCCCCTAAAAGCGTAGGGTGGAAAGCATACAAAGTGAAGGGACTAAAGCAAGGGAGATAACATTGCATTGATTATCTGAAATAAAAGTGTATATTACAGAGATAACTTGCCACTGTTCTAAACAACTACTGCCTATGACTTAATCGGCAGCGGCGAGGGAAGCAAGGCGCCTAGTCTCTGCGGTCTCCGTCAATCCTCTGGATCTTGCCCACCTTGGCTACGATGTGGGCAATTTGGGCCTTCAACGCCTCCTGGTCAACTTCGGGCGGCAAGGTCCGGAGGACGTTGACAAGGTTGATCCCAGGGTTGCGGTAGACGATCTTCGACAGCACCCGCTCCATAGTGCCCATGCAGAGCCGGCGCGCCTCGTCAGCCAGCTGCGCGGGGATCTTCTCCCGTAGCTGCGCGAGAGCCGGCGCCACTCCTCTGAGGAACAGACTCAGCTTGGCGCTGTGGGGGAGACTCTCGTCGGGGGAGTACGCGAGGTGCTCCGCCCTCAGCGCCACCATCTCCATGTCGATGTTGGCGGCGGAGGCGACGAGCTCCTCGGTCCACTGCTCCACCGTCCGCTGGAAGTGGTTTTGCGAGACGGCGGCACTCTCCAGCAAGGTCCTCTCAGTACGGAGGTCATTCTTCAGATTCGTCTCGCGGTCCCGGGCGGCGTCGAGCGAGTCAGTAAGAGTAGAAACCTTCATCTCCAAGTCGGCGATGGAGTCCCTGGCGTCGGTGAGCTCTTTGCCCTTCTCGGAGAGGCGGATTTGCAACTCCGAGTTGGTGTGGGCGTCCTTCTCCCGCGCCACGTTGAGCGCGGCGACCCTGTCTTCACTCGCCTTCAGGTTCAGCTCCATCTGCGCCACCCTGGCCTCCAGATCCCTCTTGGCGGTCTCTGCGGCAGCAGCGGCATCCCTCGCCTCCTGCAGAGCCCCGCCAATGGCCTGCTCGCGAGCGGTGAGGTCGTCCTCGTGGCTGTCGAGGTCGACCTTCCGCTGGTTGAGCTCTCCCTCCCGCCGAGACAGCTCCTCGGCGGCCAGACGCTGCTGCTCCTCCACCTCGGCCTTCTCGAGGATGAATGCTTGGTGTGCTCCGGCAAGCTCTTCGCGCTCCTCCACCAAGTTTCGGAGGGCCGCCTGGTTGGCGGCGCGGAGCTCCGCGGCGCGCTTCTCCAAATCAACACCAGCCTTGGCAGCCAGAGCTTCCCGAGACTCCAACTTTGCCTGCCTAGCCCGATACAAGGCCAGGAGCCGGCGTAGGAGTCGCTCCTCTTCGGGCTCGTCGCTGCTGCCGGGCGCATCTACAACCGTCAATCCGGCGGAGGCGAGGACTTCTCCGTCAAACGCCTCTCCCTCCGCGGGTGCCCTTGATGAGGACGCCCACGGGACTTGGATAAAGACCCCGTTGGCGGCCTCCAGATAAACGCCCGACCCAGCCGCAGAGGCGGAAGAATCGGCGGCCGGTGCAGCGTCCGGCGCTCCTGCGGCCTCCGGGCCAGCAGTGCGGTCGCCGGTCCCTTCCCCAGCCGCGGCGTCAGCGGTTGGGGCGGTCTCCTCAGCGGCTGGCTCCTCGGCGCCGGCCGTTCCCTCTGCGGCGGTGGCATCGCCAGCGTCGCCACGCACCTCCTCCTCGGCGATGGTTTCCGTCTCCATCGGCTCCGGGGCAGGCGGGTCTGACGACAGAAGAAAAAGAAAAGAAAGATTTGTCAAGCAAATATCCAAAAAGAAGAATCCAAGAAGACGAAGTTACAAGAATTACCTTCACGGGCCTCTTCAACAACGGGGTCCCTCGCCGGGGAACCCTCCCTTGGCAGCGTGGTAGTGGCCCCTGCTGGCGGAGGGCCGCTCGCGCCCTCCCTCGGCGGGGTGCTCACCCTTGTCGGGCTGCTCGCCCTTGGCGGGGTACTCGCCCTTGGCGGAGTACCCGTCCTTGGCGGAGCGCTGTCCCTCGCCGGGGAGCTCGTCCTTGGCGGGGAGGGTGGAGCAAGCGGCTCGTCGGGGGCGACCTCCTGGTGCTCCTGCGGCTGCGGCTCCACTTCTGCACAAGACAACAAGATATCAATAAGTATAACAACCTCGAGCGCGCCCGTCGAGCAAAAAAAAAGATGGATACCAGACTTACGCTGGGGGCTGCTCTCCGGAGCAGCAGGCTGGTCCGGCAAGCCTGTCGCTGGCACTTCGCCCGTCGCTGCGGCAGGCTCGTCGTCCTCGAGATCAACCACAGGGATCTTGGCCCTCTTCGCCATCCGCTGGGTCAAGGTCCTGGAAGCCAAACAAGATCAGAGTTAGATGAAAAAGAAATCAAGACAAAAACAAAAGGAAATTAAAATCGCAAAAGCTTACTCTTCCTCCTCTTCGTCGGAGCTGATGGCGGAGAAGTCAAACCCCGCCTCGCGTGCTCCAGCGCGAGGAGCTGGAGGAGAAGGCTCCCTCGGGCGCTTGGCGGGCTCCGGGGCTGCGGGCTGTGAAGACCCAGCACCGGTCATCGCCGAGGGCCGAGGGGCAGAAGGGGCACCAGAGCCACTCCGGGAAGATCCCCCTCCGCTTGTAGCTCGGGCACGGGGCGCCTCCTTGACGACCTCGCTCGTCGTGGTGGCGCGCGTCGCACGGCGCTTCGGCTGCTGTCGAGGCGCCTGTGGCCTCGTCGTCTCAGCTGCCTTGCGGAGGCGCTTCCTCGGCTGTGCCGGAGGACTTGGTGGCGGTGGAGAATTCTCCGAGGATGAGGAGGCGTCGTTGTCAAGATTCAGAGACCCGCCAGAGTCTTCGTCGGAATCACCGGACTCGGCGTCCTCCTCCTCCTCCTCGGCGGGCCCGCTGGACTCGGTACCCTGCCCGGCAGCCTCGCTCATCCCGGCAGGCTCCCCGGTAGGCTCCCCGGCAAACTCCTCGGGCGCAAGCTTCAGCAACTTGAGGATTTCCTCCTCCTCAGCCTGGCTCACCGCTTCCGCCGCCTCCGCTTCATCCACAGTGTATCCAAATTCGCCTGCCGCCGTAGCCGCGGCGGCCTCCTCCATCCTGGAGGCAATGTACGCCATATCTCGCTCGGTGGTCTCCCGGGTGAGCCCCTTCTTCTCCTCGGCGTTGCGTGGTTTTTCAACCAGGTTGTCGAAGAAGGCTTGCACGGTCTCCGCTGAAGGCACCAACCAAGTGGGCGCGATCCCGTGGGAGTCGCACTCAGGCATCACCACGCGGATGGCACTGAGGGCAGTATTGTTGCACAAAGGGACCACTCCGACCGACGGTTTGAACCACTCCGGGTGCTTGGGGTCGTGCTTGAACAGCTCTCGGACCATCCCCTTCAGTTCCAGGACGGTGAAGTTATAGTTCAGCACGGGGCGCAGCCTCATGCAGTCTGCCGCATTGCCGAACTCCCAAGCGGGTCTCTTCCTTTCCTGCAGAGGGGCAATGCGGCGGCAGAGGAAATCAGCCCCAACTTATGCCACAGTCAGATTGGCAGCCCGGAGACGAAGAATCCTAGTAAGAGCGATCTGCAGCTTGTCGTCCTCCGGGGCCAAATCACTCCAATCCTTGCCGCGCGCTATTGCAGACTGGCGCGGCAAGGTAAACTGCTCGGGCTCATCTTCCAGAATCCAGCACCAGTCAGCCCTCCACTCCTCCCACTTGCCGCGAAGCTCTCCTTTCAAGTACGCATCTTTCTTGTTCAGCCTAAAGATCCATGAGATGCTGCCGGAGAGTGGGAATCCTGATTCTACTCTAGGCGTGAAGAAATGGCGGAAAAGAGCTACGTTTGGGTGGACCCCGACAAAGTTTTCGCACAGATGTGCGAAAACGGCCAAGGTGAGAACGGCGTTTGGGGTGAAATCTAGGAGGCGGAGGCCATATGTGTTCATCACATCACAGAAGAACTCCGAATACGGAGGACAAAGACCGCAATGGAAGAATGCAGCGAAATAGTGGTAACCTCCCGGGAACATGTCGACGGCGACGGCGGGGAGGACTCTGGTGCGGGGATGAGCTTTCGTCTCCCTCGCCCAGAACAAGTAGTACTTGTCCCGCAGCTCCCTCGGGCCGAGCCTTGGCGGGAAGACCACCATTCTTCTCCGCATGGCTGCCAGCTTCGCCGCCTGCTCAGATTTCTCCTTCTTCGCCTTGTCGCTCTTCGCCTTGTCGCTCTTCGCCTGGTCGCTCTTCGGGGCCATGGCGGGGACGGCGAGGGAGGACGGCGGCACTACGGGTGGGGAAGACGGCGGAGGAAGGGCGGAAGCAGGGAGCGGCGAGAGTTTCTGAAGATTCAAGGCGCGATGAAAGCAATGGGGGAAACTGCCCCTGCTTCCTCTGCTTTTAAGGGGGAAGTGGGGGACGTTCCGCATTTCCCCATTAAAGAAACAGGCCACGATCTCTCCCACGACGCCGCAATCGACGCGTGCCGTTAGGGAGGGATGCGGCGAATCTGGAGTGGGAAACGGCGCGCCGTGGGCCGCATGTGCCCGTGCACTGTTCTGGGCCTGGCCCAACAGCGCTCGGCACCGTGTGTGGCCCAGGCCCGGGGGCTCCTGTCGGTGTACTAAAGTAGGGGTACCTTAGTATCCCTACTTGTGCACGGACAGTAGCAGCGTTCCGTGGTCTGGCTCACCACGCGCCCGCCGAAGCCCGCTCTAGACCCTTTTGAGCCATTCAAAAACAAAGTATACAAGTCAGAAGATCAAGGCCCTGGCAAGAGGAGCTTGCCGGGAAGGCTGCTCCAAGCACAAGACCACTCTATTCTCACAAGACCCTGGCAATAGGAGCTTGCCAGGGAGACCAGGAAACAGCGCCTCAGAAGATATATCGTGGCGCATCATGCGCCCCGGCAGGACCCGGGGAGCGACAAGCTTCCGGGCCCGACAAGATAGCAGCCCTGGCAAGGTGCTTACCGGGGGAGGCTTACACTGTGTGCCTGCGCTCCAGCTCATCTGGCCACGCGTCGCCCTGGGGCCCTTCCAGGGGCACGTGGCAGATGGCTGTGCAGCCTGGGGTACACGGTGGCGAGCCGCGGTGACGAGACCATCGCCGTGGCGAACGGAGACGCCTGGACGGACGCTTTTGGGGCGACGGCGACGGGCATTCAATACCCTTGTCCCCCGCCGTCAGAGTTAGGTGAAGACCACTGTTCACGCACTGTTCATGCACTGTTACAACTACCACCAGATTTACATTTTTACCCTCATCTACGTTGACACCTGTCGGTGACCCCTTTGAGCTATAAAAGGAGGCACATGCACAACGTAGACAGGGTTGGATCCCAGAAACTAGGCCACTCCCTCGCTCGGTGCAGCTAGTACTGTAGATCTTCAAGCTCCCGAGCTCAAGAACTCAATACAACCAAGGCAGGAGTAGGGTTTTACGCGTCCGCGCGGCCCGAACCTGGGTAAACTTCCCGCGTGTGCTCCTCGATCCGCTCTTTGTGCTCCCTCCGCACCCTTGCCGTACCGTAGAAAGGGGCTCCGGTCCCATAGGTGTTCGTGGGCGTCCAGTTTCCCCGACACATCTGTCATGGATACACTCACCCAATCCACGTCTACGAGCATAGCATAACCTATTTGCAAACGTAGAGGTCACTCCCAAAGGTTTGAATGTAATGCAGGTAATAGGTACTACCTCAATCTACTTCCCAGACCCACATGTTAATAACTCCTACTCATGCAATGTGTGAGGGTTTGACTAATGCAATGAAAACTGGGTATTTGGAAAGTATGATCAAAGTGTTACTTGCCTTGCTGATGATCCGCGAAACCTAGAGATTCAAAGTAGCAAGCGGCGCACTCCGGGTACTCTATCGTAAACAAACAAGCACACAATAAGTACTTAACTAATGCACGGGTAAAACTCAAATAAGAGATCTAACCAGAAGGTTCAACTTAAGAACTCCGGTTTGCAAAAGAACCGACAAAAGAAAAGCAACGAAAGACAAACGGCGAAAGAGAAACAACTACCGAACCAATCTGGACCTAAGTCCAAATTTAATAGAGGCAAACGCTTGAGTGACTAGGTTAAATGGAAAGAGGATTTCGAGATGAAACTCCAGGCGCTTGAATCACCTGATACCGATAAACGAGCGAAAAGATAAACTAAAACGAAGATCGAAACAGAGATCGCGATCAGAAAATAAACTACGAAAAAGAAAAGTAAAACAGCTTAACGAACGGACGTTCGTCAGCTGAGACTAAACTACGAACTCGTTCGTTAGAACGATCGAACGGATGAACGCTCTCTAATTAACTAAACTGGAGAAGAAGAAAAAACCGATCTAGTAAAAAAACGAACTAGGGTTCTAAAAGAAAAACCGATGGTTTTCTACCGAAAACCGGCGGCGGCGGCTACCTCGTCGAATCGGCCGGCGGCTGCGTCGGCGACGGCGGGCGGCAGGGTTGCAGCGGGGCTGCGGTGGTGGTGGTGGTGGGCAGCGGCGGCGGCAGTGTTGCAGCGACGGCGGCGTGAGGCAACGGCGGCGGCATGCAGCGGCGGCGGCGAGGCGCTGCGGCGGCGGGGCGGCTGGCTCGCGGCGGCGGGGTTGCGGCGAGGCGGCGGTGTTGCGGCAAGGGGGCCGGGGCGGCGGCTTTATATAGGGGAAGGGGGCTTAGAAGCTTGGGGGGAGGGGGCAAGCAAACCGCGGCGACGGCGGCGTCGGAGTCCGAGCCGGCCACGGCGAGGCTCGGCGGGGAAGGCGGTGCGGGGCGCTGGGCCTGGCTCGGCTGGGCTTCGGCCCAGTCGGGTCGGGTCCTCTTATTATTTTTTCCTAATTACGCCGGCGCTACGAAGAAAAAAAAACTCTAGAAAAAGAAATAAAAATCTAAAATTGCCAAAACAAATTTTCACCGTCTAAATAGAATATTTAGAACAAGATGAACATTTTCTTGGCACTAAAATGCATTTTTGAAAAACATGCAATTTTTCCTAATTCAAATAAAACTCCAAATAAAACTTATTTGATTTTTTTATTAAATCCTCCGTATTTCTTTATTTTTGGGAGTGATTTTACTCCCTCTCTCATATTTTCATGGTAGAAATACTTGAGGATAAAATTTGAGAAACCTCAAATATGAAAATATTGAAATCCCCAACTCTCTTCGAGGGTCCTTGAGTTTCTTAGGATTTTCTTGGATCCACCAAAAGCAAGAAATTATGATATGCATGATGATCTAATGTATAACATTCCAAATTGAAAATTTGGGATGTTACAAATCTACCCCCCTTAAGATGAATCTCGCCCTCGAGATTCGGGTTGGCTAGAAAATAGGTGAGGGTGGTCCTTCTGCAGGTCTTCCTCTCGTTCCCAGGTGGCTTCATCCTCGGTGTGGTGACTCCACTGAACTTTGCAAAATTTGATAACCTTGATGCGGGTGACTCGATTGGCATACTCAAGAATCTTGATTGGTTTCTCTTCATAGGTCAAGTCGATGTCCAGCTGAATAGCTTCCAATGGCACAGTATCCCTCAGCGGTATCTCAGCCATCTTTGTGTGGCATTTATTCAACTGGGAAACGTGGAATACGTCGTGAGCTCCTTATAATCCTTTGGGCAGTTCCAACTTGTAGGCTACTTCTCCCATACGTTCCATAATCTTATATGGTCCTACAAAACGTGGCGCTAGTTTTCCCTTAACTCCAAAGCGCTTAACTCCTCGAAGTGGAGATACTCGAAGGTAAACTCTGTCTACGACTTCGTAAACGATCTCCTTGCGTTTTGAATCCGCGTAGCTCTTCTGCCTGGACTGGGCTATCTTGAGCCTATCGCGAATCAACTTCACCTTCAGTTCTGATTCCTTGATCAGATCTGGCCCAAACAACTGGCGGTCTCCAACTTCGTCCCAAGACAACGGAGTCCTACACCTCCTTCCGTATAATGCTTCGAAAGGGGCCATCTTCAAGCTGGTTTGATAACTATTGTTGTAAGAAAATTCGGCATACGGCAAATTGTCGTCCCAGCTAGATCCATAATCTGATTGACTCTTTCAGTCTGTCCATCTGTCTGCGGGTGAAAAGCTATGCTAAACTCTATCATGGTACCCAAAGTTTCTTGTAACTGATTCCAGAACTTTGAGGTAAACTGGGTTCCTCTGTCTGATACGATGCTCCTCGGAACTCCATGCAGACATACGATTCTGGTCATGTATATCTTTGCCAACTTTGCACTGGTATAAGTAGTCTTTACGGGGATGAAATGAGCTACCTTTGTCAAACGATCGACTACGACCCAAATCGAGTCATAGCCAGAATGAGTTCTAGGTAATCCCGTAATAAAATCCATACCTAGCTTATCCCACTTCCATTCGGGTATTGGCAATGGTTGTAACAATCCTGCCGGCTTCTGATGTTCTGCCTTCACTCTCTGACATACATCACAAACTGCTACATACTCCGCAATATCCTTCTTCATACCGGTCCACCAGAAAATATCCTTCAAATCCAAATACATCTTAGTATTTCCTGGGTGAATCGAGTAGGGTGAATCATGGGCCTCCTGTAGAATCAACTTCCTAATCCCCGGGTCATTAGGCACATAAATGCGGTCCTCAAACCATAAGGTGTCGTGCTCATCCTCACGAAATCCTTTAGCCTTTCCTTCATTCATCCTCTCCTTTATAGAGGCAACCTCCTTGTCAGTTTTCTGTGCTTCTCTGATTTTATCCATCTGGGTAGACTGGATCTCTAGTGTTGCTACATAGCCTCTCGGAACTATCTCCAAACATAGTTCTTGTAAGTCCTCGGCTAACTCCTTTGGTAAATTCCTCGTTATTAGGGTATTGACATGACTCTTACGGCTTAGTGCATCGGCTACTACGTTAGCCTTTCCGGGATGATAATGCAATCTCATGTCATAGTCCTTAATGAGTTCCAGCCATCTCCTTTGCCTAAGATTCAGCTCCTTCTGAGTGAATATATACTTCAAACTCTTGTGATCTGTATATACTTCACAATGGTTTCCGATGAGAAAATGTCTCCATGTCTTCAATGCATGCACTACGATTGCTAACTCCAAATCATGAGTGGCATAGTTCAACTCGTGAGGTTTAAGTTGTCGTGAAGCATACGAAACAACTCTTCCTTCCTGCATAAGAACTGCTCCAAGTCCTCGACGTGAAGCGTCGCAGTACACCTCATAATCCTTATGTTGATCTGGTAGAATCAACACAGGTGACGAGACCAAACGTTTCTTTAATTCCTGGAAACTGGCCTCACATCTTCTGTCCAACTGAACTTGGTGTCCTTCTTTAACAACTCTGTCATTGGTTTCGCAATCCTCGAGAAATTCTCAATAAATCTCCGGTAGTATCCTGCCAGTCCAAGAAAACTCCGGATCTCTCCAACTGTTGTCGGTGCTTCCCAGTGTGTCACAGTGTCCACCTTGGCGGGATCTACTGCTATTCCTTCTCCGAATATAACGTGTCTGAGAAATCTGACTTCCTTCAACCAAAACTCGCATTTGCTGAACTTGGCATACAACTGATGTTCTCTGAGCTTCGCCAATACCAAACGAAAATGCTCTGCATGCTCCTCTTCATCTTTTGAGAAGATCAATATATCATCTATGAACACCATGACGAACTTATCCAAATACTCCATAAACACTTTGTTCATCAGGTTCATAAAGTATGCTGGTGCGTTAGTCAGACCAAAAGACATAACGGTATACTCGTACAACCCATACCTGGTGGTAAAGGTCATCTTAGGTATATCCTGCTCTCGAATCTTCAATTGATGGTACCCTGATCGCAGATCGATCTTGGAAAATACCTTAGCTCCTTGCAATCTATTGAACAGATCATTGATCATCGGCAGTGGGTACTTGTTCTTGATTGTTACTTCATTCAGTCCTCGGTAATCAACAACCATTCTTAACAATCTGTCCTTCTTCTCCACTAGAAGTACTGGCGAACCCCAAGGCGAAGAACTTGGGCGTATGTAACCTTTATCCAGTAACTCCTTAATCTGTTTCTTAATCTCCTCCAAATCCTTTGCGGGCATCCTGTATGGTCTCTTAGAAATTGGCCCTGTGCCTGGCAAAAGCTCAATCAAAAACTCTATATCTCTATCCGGTGGCATGCTAGGTAACTCCTCTGGGAACACATCCGGATAATCCTTCACTACTGGCACTTCCTCCTGAACAACTCCCGTGAGAGAATGTACTTGAGTCCTTATAGGCGAATGCCTAGATACATATTTAATCCTTTTTCCCTCCGGGGTGGTGAGAAAAATAGACTTATTGGCACAATCAATGTTACCTCCATACTTCGATAGCCAATCCATACCTAATATCACATCCAATCCTTGTGACTCCAGGACTATGAGGTCAGAGGGGAAAGTGTGGCGTCCTATGGTCAATGGTGTCTGAAAACATCCTTGGTGTGCCATATACTCTGCTCCTGGTAAACTTACTAACATGGGGGTCTTAAGAACTCGGGTGGACATCCTATGTCTATTTACGAATCCCCTTGAAATGTATGAATGCGTTGCACCAGTATCAAAAAGAACTATTGCGGTAAATGTCTTAACCAAAAACTTACCAACAACAACATCTGGTTGCTCTTCTACCTCCTCCACAGTCACGTGGTTCACTTGTCCTTTGTTGAACGGGTTGGGCTTCTTCGCGGCGCTTCCATTGTCGTTCCCATTCTTAGCTTCTGGGCAGTCATTGGCATAATGTCCATTCTTCCCGCACTTGTAACAAGTGACATGGCTGAAATCCTTCTTGGTGGGTGTGGACGGGGTAGGGCGGCTCTGGTTACTACTTGCTCCATTCCCCTTTCCATTCTTAGGGACATTATGATTGTGTGAGCTACCTCCTCCATGGGTATGTTGGAATTGTCCTACCGTTTTAGGGGTAAAACGAGGCTTCTGCCGAGCTCCAGAATTATACTTTCCTTGTCCATACTTCCTCTTGCGACTTTCAATCTGTTGGTGCTTCCCTTCAATCATTAGAGCGCGATCAACCAGCTCCTGGTAGTTATTGAAAGTTGCCACCATCAACTGTACACTCATCTCATCATTCAGCCCTTCCATGAATCTCTCCTGCTTAGCGGCATCTGTGGCCACATCATCTGGGGCATAACGAGATAGAGTACTAAACTCATCCATGTACTGAGCCACAGTACGGTTGCCTTGGCGCAAATTGCGAAACTCCCGCTTCTTCATACTCATAGCTCCAGTTGAGATATGGGCGGTACAAAAAGCTTGTTGAAACTGATCCCAAGTCACATTGGCTATGGGAAAAGTGGCTGTGTAATTCTCCCACCATGCTGCGGCTGGTCCAGACAACTGATGTGTGGCAAAACGCACCTTCTCAGCATCTGAGCAGTTAGCAGTGGTCAAATCCCTTCCAATCTTGCGCTGTCAGTCATCAGCGACTATTGGTTCAATGCTGCTAGCAAACACTGGTGGTTGCAACCTCAAGAAACGGGTCAGGTTATCCACGGGTGGTGGTGGTGGAGGGTTGTTGTTGTTGTTCTGGTTGTTTTGAGTGTTCTGGACAAGAATTTGCATCAATGTGTTCCGCTGCTGGATCAACTGAGTGAGCTCAGGGGGAATCTCAAATCCGGGCTCACGTCTTGGAGGCATCTGATGGGTGTAGAGGGAAGAGATTATAATAGAAAAGAGGTCTAAGGGAAATCACTACCCAATGCACATGAGGCAAACACAAACATTATCACACCAATATCAATTTCAATCAAGGGCTTACACGGATCTAATCGTTACAAAAGTGCTCTCAATCTACTAAATGGGAAAACTACTGGTCATAGGGAGGTCTTCTAGAAATTTTGATCGGCAGAGGATTCCATGATGTCTGCTCCAGCTTCATCTTCGTAGTCCTCATCATCACTATCATCGGGGTCTGAGTCCGTGTCGTCAATGATGATGTAGTCTTCAGGTGGAATCTCCTTTGGTTCTTCTTCCTCTTCTTCTTCTCCCATGAGTATCCCTAACTTCCGTGTCAAATCATCATTCTTTTCCACAAGTATTAACATCTCCTCTTCGTATCCGTCGCGTGTAGAATTGAGTTCTTCCTCTAACTCCAAGTTTCTGGTTAGTGCTTTCTTCAAATCTATCATCCCTACACACATCTGGTGCTCCTGGCGACGAATGTGCTGGTTTAACTCTTGAATGAATGAGGCAATAGACCTGTCCTTCCGGGTGTTGACCATGTCCCACCGCTCATCTCTACGTCCACAAATCTGGTAGATGGTGTCCTTTAGCTCCAGCTTGTAGATTTCTCCAATCCTTCCCATAGCGATGTGGGCTGCCATGCTCCTGCTTAGACTCCATGTAGGCGCATTAAAGGAAAATTCTATGGGGGCGGTGACGGGCTTGAACGTCCTTCCTGGAATTTGAGCTTGAATCAACCAGCGCTCCTCTTCAGGTAATTTGGTGTTGTATGTTCCGGTGAAACTTGGTAATCCGATGTTTAGATATCTGGTGACTTCCTTCAGGTGTCGTCGAAACGGTGTATCTTCATCAGGTTGCGTGAACTTGTTCCTTGCATCCACCATCCTAAAAGAGTAGAAAAGATGAGGAGTTAGAAAAGAGAAGAGTGGTAGTGCTCTAGGATTTTAGCTTAGTGGTCGTGTCCTACAGTCAGCGTGTGCTCTGATACCATCTTGTAGCGACCAGACCTCAAACAGTCTGATCTCTGTGCATCAGTGTCATCCCTGGATCAGTAATGCTCACACGCACAGTACTTGAAGGATTTATAACAGAGTAGCAATCACACACTTATTACATCGATAGTTCCAACGATGAACTTATTACAATAAAAATGGCTTAAGGCCATCTAACACGATAACAGCGGAAGGCTTGGAAGATAGGTGAGTCCATCAACTCCAACGGCATCACTGAGCATAGAACCACGACCTATAAGGCACCTTACTCGTCGTCTGAAAAGTCTGCAACATGAACTTTGCATCCTGAAAATGGGTCAGCACATGGAATATGCTGGCAAGGTAACACATAGAGAGTAACAAAAGTAAAGATGTACTATATGCAATATGGCTGGTGGAAAGCTCTATGGTTATAGTTTTTGCGTAAAGCCAATTTTTCCCTACTGCAAAGGAATAGATTTTAATTAACTATCATGGTAGTTGAAACATCGTTGAGAAGATAGACATCCTCTCAACCCCAATTAATAATCATCATTAAACCCAACATTATTAATTAAAGTAACATGATGAGATTCACATGATATCCAAGTACTAGATACTCAAGACGTCCATAACCGGGGACACGGCTAATCATGATCAGTTTGTACACTCTGCAGAGGTTTGTGCACTTTTCCCGCAAGACTCGATCGCCTCCGTTTGGTTTCTCGCACTACATGGTGTTTGAGAAACGGATGACCGAGACACAGTCTTTCCGAAGAGGTCCCCTTAACCAGATAGATAGGCCGGTACACCTACAATCCCTCTACATCTACTAGACCATCATGGAAAGGTTTCCCACAACTTACTCAACTATGCCAGAGCCCATATTGGCATGTGGCTGCACACGGAAGTTTCTAGTATGAATAATCTCATGATCCCTTTGAGCCTGGGTGGCGGTCCAAAAGAAAACAGGCAATCGCTGGAATACCCAGGTGCCTCAATCCACCCAGATGTGTGTTAAAGTTTCCACCTTAAGTTGAACCATTAATTAACAAACTCACATCTGTCATGGATACACTCACCCAATCCACGTCTACGAGCATAGCATAACCTATTTGCAAACGTAGAGGTAACTCCCAAAGGTTTGAATGTAATGCAGGTAATAGGTACTACCTCAATCTACTTCCCAGTCCCACATGTTAATAACTCCTACTCATGCAACGTGTGAGGGTTTGACTAATGCAATGAAAACTGGGTATTTGGAAAGTATGATCAAAGTGTTACTTGCCTTGCTGATGATCCGCGAAACCTAGAGATTCAAAGTAGCAAGCGGCACACTTCGGGTACTCTATCGTAAACAAACAAGCACACAATAAGTAGTTAACTAATGCACGGGTAAAACTCAAATAAGAGATCTAACCAGAAGGTTCAACTTAAGAACTCCGGTTTGCAAAAGAATCGACAAAGAAAAGCAACGAAAGACAAACGGCAAAAGAGAAACAACTACCGAACCAATCTGGACCTAAGTTCAAATTTAACAGAGGCAAACGCTTGAGTGACTAGGTTAAACGGAAAGAGAATTTCGAGATGAAACTCCAGGCGCTTGAATCACGTGATTCCAATAAACGAGCGAAAAGATAAACTAAAACGAAGATCGGATCAGAGATCGCGATCAGAAAATAAACTACGAAAAAGAAAATTAAAACAGCTTAACGAACGGACGTTCGTCAGCTGAGACTAAACTACGAACTCGTTCGTTAGAACGATCGAACGGATGAACGCTCTCTAATTAACTAAACTGGAAAAGAAGAAAAAACCGATCTAGTAAAAAAATGAACTAGGGTTCTAAAAGAAAAACCGATGGTTTTCTACCGAAAACCGGCGGCGGCGGCTACGTCGTCGAATCGGCCGGCGGCGACGGCGGGCGGCGGGGCTCCGGCGGGGCTGCGGTGGTGGTGGGCAGCAGCGGCGGCGGTGTTGCAGCGGCGGCGGCGTGCGGCAACGGCGGCGGCGAGGCGCTGCGGCGGCGGGGCGGCTGGCTCGCGGCGGCGGGGTTGCGGCGAGGCGGCGATGTTGCGGCAAGGGGGCCGGGGCGGCGGCTTTATATAGGAGGGGGGGCTATGAAGAAAAAAAAACTCTAGAAAAAGAAATAAAAATCTAAAATTGCCAAAACAAATTTTCACCGTCTAAATAGAATATTTAGAACAAGATGAACATTTTCTTGGCACTAAAATGCATTTTTGAAAAACATGCAATTTTTCCTAATTCAAATAAAACTCCAAATAAAACTTATTTGATTTTTTTTATTAAATCCTCCGTATTTCTTTATTTTTGGGAGAGTCATTTTACTCCCTCTCTCATATTTTCATGGTAGAAATACTTGAGGATAAAATAAATAAAATCAAATGATCCTATTTTCAAAATTTGAGAAACCTCAAATATGAAAATATTGAAATCCCCAACTCTCTCCGAGGGTCCTTGAGTTGCTTAGGATTTTCTTGGATCCACCAAAAGCAAGAAATTATGATATGCATGATGATTTAATGTATAACATTCCAAATTGAAAATTTGGGATGTTACATTCCTTGGCCACGGTGAAGGGTCAAAGATGTGCAATGTTTTCGGGAAGGATGGCATCTTGAAGTATGCAAAGAACGGACTCGTTGAATTGATGATCCGCGGCTTCTCTCGGAGTTAAGTTGTAGGGATCATGCGGGTAGAAACCTTGCTCAATGATTCTCCAAAGATTAGTAGAACAATGATTTAAATGATGTTTAAAACGAAACATCCAAGTAGAAATATCAGAATTTTTCACAAACTTAGGAGGAGGGCCAACCGAATTTAAATGCGGAGTAGGAACGGGTCCTCCATAATGGGTAGGAGGCGCGGAGTGGGCAAAGATCCCACTCCCATTCTTAGTAACCGGGACTTGCTCACTACTAGCTTCTCCCTTGTCGGGAATAGCATCCGACACGTTGGTAGTGGGACGAACCACTTCCAACGGTGCGGTGGGTATTTTAAGTCCCTCGAGAAATTCCTTGAACATGCCTTTGACCTCGGTCGCCAATGAGTCTTTCAATGTGTCCATAGCCACATTGAACTCCTCATGAGAGACCGCGGTTCCCCCATCGGACGTAGGCAAGGGCGGAGTTCCACCGAAGTGTACCTCTGTCTCGACTACGTTGTCACCCATACTCTTTGGACGGTAAAGTCCTTAATAAAGAGACGAGGCTCTGATGCCAATTGAAAGGATCGATATGGTTGACTAGAGGGGGGTGAATAGGCAACAAACAATTTTTAGCTTTTCTTAACCAAATTAAACTTAGCAACAAGGTAGGTTGTCTAGATATGCAACTAGATGGACAACCTATATGATGCAACAATAGCAAGCACACAAGCAAGCAAGCTAGGACAAACAAAGAAAGCTTGCACAAGTAAAGGTAAGAAATAACCACAAGTGGAGCCGGTGAAGACAAGGATATGTTACCGAAGTTCCTTCCCTTCGAGAGAAAGTACATCTCCGTTGGAGCGGTGTGGAGGCACAATGCTCCCCAAGAAGCCACTAGGGCCACCGTATTCTCCTCACGCCCTCACACAATGCAAGGTGCCGTGATTCCACCAGTGGTGCCCTTGAAGGCGGCGACCGAACCTTTACAAACAAGGTTGGGGATATCTCCACAACCAAATTGGAGGCTCCCAATGACACCACGAAGCTTCACCATAATGGACTATGGCTCCGCGGTGACCTCAACCGTCTAGGGTGCTCAAACACCCAAGAGTAACAAGATCCGCAAGGGATTAGTGGGGGAATCAAATTTCTCTTGGTGGAAGTGTAGATCGATGCCTTCTCAAGCAATCCCTAGGAAATCAACAACTTTGATTGGCTAGGAAGAGAGATCGGGCAGAAATGGAGCTTTGAGCAACAATGGAGCTTGGGGAGGAAGAGGTGAGTCTTCTAGAGGAAGAAGACTCACCTTATATAGTGGAAGGACAAATCCAACCGTTATCCACCAACTCTGCCCACAACACGCGGTACTACCGCACTTAACATGCGGTACTACCGCACAGCCCTGTGATACTACCGCTCCAGGTGTGGTACTACCGCTGGCGCGGCATGAGACAGATCTAGCCCCTGTTGCATAAAACAACGGGCGGTAGTACTACCGGAGCGGTACTACCGCACGTCCTTAAGGTACTACTGTAAGACAGGGTCAGACTGGTCGGGGAAGATAGCGGACTAAATAAATTACGTCTGCGGCTACTTCCGTAGAGTTACGGCCGATGCAAAAACCCGACACGATACTACCGCTTGCTCGGAGCGGTACTACCGCGTAGGACGCGGAAGTAAAAAATTACTTCCGCTCCTACTATCGTACTAGTTACGACGCTAGGTCCGGTCACACGGTACTACCGTGTCCTTGGCACGGTACTACCGCGATGTGCGGTACTACCGTAACCCTGGAGCGGTACTACCGTGGGGCCGTGCGGTACTACCGCTTTCTTTGAGCGGTACTACCGCATGCCTCAGAGTGGTAGTAGTAGAACGCCACTGTAACGCCCCGGACACACCCGCCGGTGGTCGTTACTCCTGGCGGGATCTAGACTGGCCCCACATATCAATACTAGTCTTTTCTGCGCACTTTGTCCTCACTCGTGCACACCCGGAAGCAACTTCCTAGTCGGTCACCCATCCTGAAATTACTCCAAGCTGAGCACGCTTAACTTTGAAGTTATGTCTGAATAGGCTTCCGGAAAAGAAGGAATTCCTTATTTATATGAGTAGTCTATCATCCCTAATAAGCCAGGCTATCACATACACCCCCACTCAGAGGAACCGACGTCCTCGTCAGGCCACAGGAACGTTCCCTCTTGGCACAAACGTCTGTGCATCTAGTCCGATACATGTGCCATGTCGTGTGCCACGACGGGTCACAAACGTCATGAATAACATGACCGAGCACATGTTCGCAAACATCCGTGTAACCGCGAGGGTCGGCTCTGAAACCAACTTGTAACGCCCCGGACACACCCGCCGGTGGTCGTTACTCCTAGCGGGATCTAGACTGGCCCCACATATCAATAGTAGTCTTTTTTGCGCACTTTGTCCTCACTCGTGCACACCCGGGAGCAACTTCTCGGTCGGTCACCCATCCTGAAATTACTCCAAGCTGAGCACGCTTAACTTTGGAGTTTTGTCTGAATGGGCTTCCGAAAAAGAAGGAATTCCTTATTTATATGAGTAGTCTATCATCCCTAATAAGCTAGGCTATCGCAGCCACTGTTTTTGCAAAGATAAGGAAAAGCAGCCGGAGCTCCAATGAAGCGAAAGTAAGGTGGTGCGAATGAATAGATGTGTACGTGTTGATTCCACCTTAAACTTTCTGAAGCGGACCCCCTCTTAATAGTACGGCTTTCCTATGACTCAATTCCACCAAAAAGAAACAAAAGGAAACACCGTCTTCAATAGGTTCCGAGGGGCACTTAACCGTCTTGTGCCTAGGTGTGAGATATCTGAAAAGCTCAGTGCACACGATTAGTCCGCAAAAGCATTGTCATCAATCACCAAAACTACTTAGGGAGAAATATGCCCTATAGGAGGTAAGGAACTACCATCTAGCTCTGCACTTCATTCACCCTCTGTTACGAGTAAGTTTGCGACACCTAGTCTTGCTATTGAATCTGATATGTCGCATGTTCTTGAGGATGCCACTTCTGTTATGATGATACTTATGATGAAACTACTTCTATGGTTGATAATACTGTGCCACTAGGTGAATTTCTTGATGAACAACTTGCTAGGGCTAGAGAGAATGAAATTACTGAAACTGATAATCTTGATGAAAGTGATGATGAAGATTCTCCCCCTAGATATGAATTGCCTGTTGTGCCTGAGGGTTATGTTATGGATGAAGAAACTGCTAGAGATCTTTTAGCTTGCAATGTTCGGTACGATCTTAAGAAACTGTTGAAAAGTCCTTGAATGCTAGAATGAAATATGACCCTGCTTTTGCTACTTCACCTATCTGTATTTTTGATAAGGATTATGATTTCTCTATCGATCCTGAGTTAATTACTTTGGTTTAATCTGATCCTTTCAATGGCTATGAATATGAAACTGTTGTGGCACATCTTACTAAGTTGAATGATATAGCCACCCTATTCAGCAATGAGGAAAAAATTCATTACTACTATATCCTTAAGTTATTTCCATTCTCCTTAAAGGGTGATGCTAAAACATGGTTTAATTCTCTTGATCCTCGTTGTGTATGTAGTCCCCATGATATGATTTATTACTTCTCTGCTAAATATTTTCCCACTCATAAGAAACAGGTTGCCTTAAGGGAAATATATAATTTTGTGCAAATTGAAGAAGAGAGTCTCCCACAATCTTGGGGGAGGCTTCTTCGATTACTTAATGCTTTGCCTGGTCATCCTCTCAAGAAAAATGAAATACTTTATATCTTTTATAATGGACTAACTGATACTTCCAGACACCACCTGGATAGTTGTGATGGTTGTGTTTTCAGGGAAAGAACTGTCGATCAAGCTGAATTGCTATTAAATAATATGTTGAGTAATGAAAACAATTGGACACTCCCTGAACCAGCTCCTAAGCCAACTCGGAAGAAAAGGGGTATTCTATTTCTCAGTCCTGAAGATATGCAAGAGGCAAAGAAATCTATGAAAGAAAAGGGTATTAAAGCTGAAGATGTTAAGAATTCACCACCTATTGAAGAAATACATGGTCTTGATAACCCAACACAGGTAGTAAACGTAAATTCTCTCTATATATTTGATGAAGGTGATATTCCTTGTTATAAGTCTGCTAGCCAATGCTTAGATGAGTTTGATAATTTTATTGTTAAACAAGAAAACTTCAATGCTTATGTTGGTAGACAATTAAAACGTAATGCTTATATGATTGAACACTTGAGTGATTATATGTCTAGAGTTAAAGGTGAACTTAAACTCATTAGTAAACATGCTTCTATGGTTACCACTCAAGTAGAACAAGTACTTAAAGCACAAAATGATTTGCTTAATGAGTTAAATAGTAAGAAAAATGATAATGTTGTTAGAGTTATGACTAGAGGAGGTAGAATGACTCAAGAACCTCTGTATCCTCAGGGCCACCCTAAGAGAGCTGAGCAAGATTCTCAGAGAACTAATGTTGATGCACCTAGTTCTTCTAAGAAGAAGAAAAAGAAAAATGATAGGACTTTGCATGCTTCTAGTGAACCTGTTGTAGACACACCTGAGAATCCCAATGATATTTCTATTTTTGATGCTGAAACACAATCTGGTAATGAACATGAACCTAGTGATAATGTTAATAATGATGTTCATGATGATGCTCAACCTAGCAATAACGATGATGTAGAGATTGAACCTGCTATTGATCTTGATAACCCACAATCAAAGAATCAATATTATGATAAGAGAGACTTCATTGCTAGGAAGCACGGTAAAGAAAGAGAACCATGGGTTCAGAAACCCATGCCTTTTCCTCCTAAAGCATCCAAGAAAAAGGATGATGAGGATTTTGAGCGCTTTGCTGAAATGATTAGACCTATCTTTTTGCGTATGCGTTTGACTGATATGCTTAAAACAAATTCTTATGCCAAGTATATGAAAGATATTATTACAAATAAAAGAAAGATAACGGAAGTTGAAATTTCCACCATGCTTGCCAATTATACTTTTAAAGGTGGAATACCAAAGAAACCGGCAGATCTAGGAGTACCAACTATACCATGCTCCATTAAAAGGAACTATGTTAAAACTGCTTTATGTGATCTTGGAGCCGGTGTTAGTGTCATGCCCCTCTCTTTATATCCTAGACTTGATTTGAATAAGTTGACACCTATTGAAATATCTTTGCAAATGGCCGATAAATCAACTGCTATACCTGTCGGTATTTGTGAGGATGTGCCTGTTGTGGTTGCAAATGTTGCTATTTTAACGGACTTTGTTATCCTTGATATTCCCGAGGACGATAGTATGTCGATTATCCTTGGTAGACCCTTTTTGAATACTGAGGGGCTGTTATTGATTGAAACAAAGGCAATGTCACTTTTCATGTTAATGGTAATGAGCACACGGTACACTTTCCGAGGAAACAACCTCAAGTACATAGTATCAATTCTATTGGAAAATTTTCAACGATTACTATTGGAGGTTTTGAATTTCCTCTTCCTACTATTAAGAAGAAATATGATATTCTTATTCTTGGGGACATACATATCCCCATTGAGGTAACCTAGTGTTATTCGAAAATTCTCCGGTTTCATGTTATTCGAAAAGAGTTTGCTAACAAGACTTGATCAACCTTGTTAATGGATTCCTTTTGATGAGCATGAGATGGATGAAGTTAGAAAGCACAACTCTCTGTACCCTCCTTTTACTTTTTGTTATTTAGATTAAATAAAGCAAAAATAGTATTTTTCTGTTGGTTTTCTGAGTTATCCTTGCAATAAAAAAATACCCCAAAAATAAAGTTCTCCAAATGTCCCGAAAATGGAATATGATTTTTTCTAGAATATTTAAGAATATTTGGCACTAAGAACACATCAGGGAGCCACACCACCTGGCCACGAGGGTACAGGGCGTGCCCCATGCCTCATGGGCCCCACATGGCCCCCTCCACTTATTCCAGCACCCACACACTTCATCAGCCTCCAGAAAAAATCCTCCCATAGCTCAAACTCGTGTTCTAGCTCATCTTGCTGCCATTTTCGATCTCCTTGCTCAAAGCTTCATTCACAAAACTGTTTGGGGAGATTGTTCTTTGGTATGTGACTCCTCCAATGGTCCAATTAGTTTTTGTTCTAGTGCTTTATTTATTGCATTTTTTTGCTGCTTAGGTGACCCTGTTCTTGAGCTTGCATGTCAAATTTATGTGGTCCCGAGTAGTTTCAATGCATGAGATAGTCTCTAGGCATTTGTGGGAGTAGTTGTTATCAATCTTGTTGAGTTTGGTTCACTTTTGTTTTGAGACACTAAAAATTTCAGAAATTTTTCAGAGAAAAATGCATAGGAAAATCTACCAAGGTGGTTCCTCAAGGAAGCAAGCACCAAGGCTCGCGGTACGTGATTCGAACGATGAACCACCAAGGGAAGCTCAAGTGCGGCCTTGTGAATGGCCGTCGAAGGAGTTTATGGTCCAGGCAGGCATCAAGGAAGAATTTGACATGTATGTGTGTAATGCTGATCTTGAGGACTTAGTGTCAGATAAGTGCCCACAATACCATTACCTAACTGATTCCTTTGTGAGAAGGTTTAAATTTACATCTTCACGCAATTCTCACACTGTCTTATGATCTTTATGATAAATCATATACCATGGACTTAGAAGATTTTAATGATTCTTGTAAACTCCCGCAGTGGGGTAATGTTAGTGAACCTCGGAAATCTGAATATAAGGACTTTCTAGCTAGTATCACTGTGGGGGAATCTAGAGAAATCACAGAAGCTACCATAGGGAGCATTCATTTCCCTTCCATACATTATTTTGCTCTCTTTGTTGGTAGATGCATTAACGGTAAAGACGAGGCTTGCCACATGTGCGTTCCAGATCTTAGTGTCCTCAAAAGTGCGGTACTAGGTGATAGACAATATAACTTAGGGGCTATTGTTGCACGAAGGCTACATCTTAACGGTTTAAGTGGAGATTTGTTTGGTGGAATTTATGCAACTCGTGTGGCTAATTATCTTCGTGTACCCATACATGAAATGATATGAAGTTGCCCCCTGCTTATCTAGATTATAATGCTATGGTTCGCCATCAGTTTGTTGAGAGGAATTAACAATTCCTCCAGTACCGACTAATCTTTGACAGGCGTCGCACTTTCCATATTGCTCTCCCTTCTCCTACTTTCTTTGATTTTCAGGAAAAAAGGAGATATGTTATAACCAGGGAGGAGGCGAATGAGTACGAAGAGAGGACGGAGGTGGCTCGTCTCCAAGCTGCAGCTCATCAGGCAATAGCCGCTGCATCGCAATACAACCCCAACTACGACTTTGGATATCCGTCAGGCCAGCAGTGGCCATAGACCAACTTAGGCCAAAAGCCTAAGCTTGGGGGAGTACGTATTTCTCATCGACATTACATTCATGTTCACACACTCATTCCAATTGTCGGTGCTCATACTTTTTCATTGTACTATCCATGCTAGTTTATTTTCTTTTCTAAGTCTTTTTCTTGTGTGTTTGAAAAACCTTAAGAAAAACAAAAAAATTTAGTTGTAACTTTTTAGATAGTTTACCTTCCATGCATGTAGTAGTGGTAATTAAAAGAAAACCCAAAACGATTTCTCGCTCTTCTTTTGCTTGCTGGGAGCTTTCCCGTGTAAATAGTTTTATTTCTTTGGGGGTCAAGAGGACAAGACCATGATGAAAATTCTTAGTGGCTCTCATATGCATTATTATTGATTTAACCAAGAGCCATATTACCTTGTCTTCTCCCTTGTATTAAATGCTTGCAGATTCCAGCTTAGTCCAATGCACGTGCACTATTATTATTATCCACACAGTTCGGTCGTGCGAGTGAAAGGCAATAATGACGATATATGATGAGGTGGTTGAGATGAGAGAAGCTAGTATGAACTCAACCTATCTTGTTTTTGTAAATATGAATAGTTCATTGTTCCTGATTCAGCCTATTATGAATGAAACATGCTTCCAATGGCAATTAGGGATTATAGCTGCTCATGCCATGCTTAATCAGCTAGGAGTTTATAATGGTTTATCTTGCGTGCCAACATGCTATTAAAATGGTTGCGATGTGGTATGATAGGGTGGTATCCTCCTTTGAACGATTCGAGTGGCTTGACTTGGCACATGTTCACGCATGTAGTTGAAACAAATCCACATAGCCTCCACGATATTTATGTTCATGGTGATTTATATCCTACTCATGTTTGCACTCATTGTTGATTAATCTTAATGCGTGTTCATGACTGGCGCTCTCTAGTTGGTCGCCTCCCAGTCTCTTTCTAGCATTCACGTGTACTAAGCGGGAATACTGCTTGTGGATCCACTTCCATAAACCCCAAAGTTATTCCATAAGAGTCCACCATACTTTCCTATATGCGATATTTACATGTCATTCCAAGTAAATTTGTATGTGCCAAACTCTAAACCTTCAAATGAAATTCTGTTTTGTATGCTCGAATAGCTCATGTATCAACTAGGGTTGTCTATATCTTCCATGCTAGGTGGGTTATTCTCACGATGAGTGGACTCCGCTCATCATTCACGAGAAAATGGCCGGTAACCGAGATGCCCAGTCCCATGCTCAAATCAAATCAAAATAATTAAACAAAACTCCCCTAGGACTGTTGTTGGTATGGACGGTATCCGTTGTTTCGGGCCAGCCGTGGAGTGTCCTTGTTGGTGGTGGGGGAGTATAAACTTTACCATTCAGTTTGGGAACCGCCTATAATGTGTGTAGCATGGAAGATATCGAGAACTCTTGGTTGTTATGTTGACAATGAAAGTATGCCACTCAAAATATTATTTAACTCTATTTCAAAACTCGAGCTCTGGCACCTCTGCAAATCCCTGCTTCCCTCTACGAAGGGCCTATCTATTTACTTTTATGTTGAATCATCATCCTCTTATTAAAAAGCACCAGTTGGAGAGCACCGCTGTCATTTGCATGCATTGCTATTAATTTACATTGAGTATGACTGTGACTAAATCTCTTTTACCATGAATTACAATGTCTAGTCAGTCCTTGATCTTCAGAGGTGCTCTACATTTATGTTTTGCAGTCTCAAAAAGGGTTAGCGAGATACCATCTTGTTATATCATATTATGATTATTTTGAGAAAGTGTTGTCATCCGAGGTTTATTATTATTGCTCGCTGGTTGATTATGCCATTGATATGAGTAAACATGAGACCTAAAAGTTATTGCGAATGTGGTTAGTTCATAATCGTTGCTGAAAACTTGAATGTTGACTTTACATATTTGCAACAAGAAGAGCAAAGGGAGTTTGTAAAAGTATTTCTTTATCACTTTCAGTTTGTCAACTGAATTGCTTGAGGACAAGCAAAGGTTTAAGCTTGGGGGAGTTGATATGTCTCCAACGTATCTACTTTTCCAAACATTTTTGCCCTTGTTTTGGACTCTAACTTGCATGATTTGAATGGAACTAACCCGGACTGACACTGTTTTCAGCAGAATTGCCATGGTGTTATTTTGGTGCAGAAATAAAAGTTCTCGGAATGACCTGAAAGTCCACAGAGAATATTTTTGGAATATATAAAAAATACTGGCGAAAGAATCAAGACTAGGGGCACACCCTGTCCACGAGGGTGGGGGCGCGCCTGCCCCCCTAGGCACTCCCCCCTGTCTCATGGGCCCCCTGAGGCTCCACCAACCCCGAATCCAACTCCATATATTCACTTTTAGGGAGAGAAAAAATCAGAGAGAATGATTCATCGCGTTTTACGAAACGGAGCCGCCGCCAAGCCCTAATCTCTCTCGGGAGGGCTGATCTGGAGTCTGTTCGGAGCTCCGGAGAGTGGAGATCATCGCCGTCGTCATCATCAACCTTCCTCCATCACCAATTTCATGATGCTCACCGCCGTGCGTGAGTAATTCCATCATAGGCTTGCTGGACGGTGATGGGTTGGATGAGATTTACCATGTAATCGAGTTAGTTTTGTTATGGTTTGATCGCTAGTATCCACTATGTTCTAAGATTGATGTTGCCATGACTTTGCCATGCTTAATGCTTGTCCCTAGGGCCCGAGCGCCATGATTTCAGATCTGGACCTATTGTGTTTTCATGAATATATATATATATATATATATATATATATATATATATATATGAGTTCTTTATCCTATCTTGCAAGTCAATAGTCACCTACTATGTGTTATGATCCGGCAACTCCGAATTGACAACAATCGGGACCACTCCCGATGATGACCGTAGTTTGAGGAGTTCATGTATTCACTAAGTGTTAATGCTTTGGTCCGGCACTCTATTAAAAGGAGGCCTTAATATCCCTTAGTTTCCAATAGGACCCCGCTGCCACGGGAGGGTAGGACAAAAGATGTCATGCAAGTTCTTTCCCATAAGCATGTATGACTATATTCGGAATACATGCCTACATTATATTGATGAACTGGAGCTAGTTCTGTGTCACCCTATGTTATAACTATTACATGAGGAATCGCATCCGGCATAATTATCCATCACCGATCCAATGCCTACGAGCTTTTCACATATTGATCTTTGCTTAGTTACTTTTCCGTTGCCACTGCTACAATTACTACAAAACTGCTACTGTTACTTTTGCCACTGTTACCGTTACTTCCATACCACTTGCTACTAAATACTTTGCTGCAGATATTAAGTCTTTCAGGTGTGCTTAAATTGACAACTCAACTGCTAATACTTGAGAATATTATTTGGCTCCCCTTGTGTCGAATCAATAAATTTGGGTTGAATACTCTACCCTCGAAAACGGTTGTGATCCCCTATACTTGTGGGTTATCACCGCTTCATCCCACAATACCGCCGAATCAAAATAAGACGTTGGTGGTAAGCAGTATGACTATCACCGCCCATAGGTCTTTGCGTTCTACTCGTGCATATCATCTACGCATAGACCTGGCTTATGATGCCACTGTTGGGAACGTTGCATGCAATTTCAACAAAAATCCTACGCTCACGCAAGATCTATCTAGGAGATGCATAGCAACAAGAGGGGAAGAGTGTGTCTACATACCCTCACCAAAAGCGGACGCGTTTGACAATGCGGTTGATGTAGTCGAACTTCTTCTAGCTCCGACCGATCAAGCACCGATCGTACGGCACCTCCGAGTTCTGCACACGTTCAGCTTGATGACGTCCCTCGTCCTCTTGATCCAGCAAGATGTCGAGGAAGTGGATGAGTTCCGTCAGCACAACGGTGTGGTGATGGTGATGGTGAAGTGATCCGCGCAGGGCTTCGCCTAAGCACCGTGAGAATATGACAGGAGGTGTGAACTATGGAGGGGGCGCCACACACGGCTAACAATTGACGGTGTGTGTGTTCTAGGCACCCCCTCCTCATATATATATATAGGTGGGAGGGAGAGGGGAGAGGCCAAGGGGCACCCCAAGTGGGGCCAAATCCCACTTGGGCTCCTGCCCTCGTTCGCCACCCCCTTCCTTGTATAGGCGCCACGGGAAGGAAGGAGGAGGTGGTGCCCCCCTTTCCTTTCTCCCTTGAGGAGGGGAAGGAAGGAGGGACTGGCCCTCCCCCCTTTCCTTTCCCTAGGGCTGGCCGGCCTGGTGGAGGGGAGCACTAGCCCCTTGTTGGCCGGTCTATCCCTCCCTTGGCCCATTAAGCCCATATCTTTGTCGGGGTGCACGAAACCCCTTCTGGTGACCCTATATGTACCCGGTACCCTCCGGAACACTTCCAGTGTCCGAATACCATAGTCCTATATATCAATCTTTACCTCTTGACCATTTCGAGACTCCTCGTCATGTTCGTGATCTCATCCGGGACTCCGATCAACATTCAGTCACCAAATCACATAACTCATATAATACTATATCGTCATCGAATGTTAAGCGTGTGGACCATATGGGTTCGAGAACTATGTATACATGACCGAGACACCTCTCCGATCAATAACCAATAGCGGAACCTGGATGCCCATATTGGTTCCTACATATTCTAAGAATATCTTTATCGGTCGAACCGTTATGACATCATACGTTTATTCCCTTTATCCATCGGTATGTTAGTTGCCCGAGATTCGATCATGGGTATCTTCTACCAAGTTCAATCTTGTTACCGGCAAGCCTCTTTACTCGTTTCGTAATACATCATCCCGAGACTAACTCATTAATCAGTTGCTTGCAAGGCTTATGATGTGTATTACCGAGAGGGCCCAGAGATACCTCTCTGATACTCGGAGTGACAAATCATAATCTCGATCTATGCCAACTCAACAAACACCTTCGGAGATACCTGTAGAGCATCTATATAATCACCCAGTTATGTTGTGACGTTTGATAGCACACAAGGCATTCCTCCGGTATCCGGGAGTTGCATAATCTCATAGTCGAAGGAATATGTATTTGACATGGAGAAAGCAATATCAATAAACTGAACGATCATAATGCTAAGCTAACGGATGGGTATTGTCCATCACATCATTCTCCTAATGATGTGATCCCGTTATCAAATGACAACTCATGTCCATGGTTAGGAAACCTTAACCATCTTTGATCAACGAGCTAGTCTAGCAGAGGCTCACTAGGGACATAGTGTTTGTCTATGTATTCACACATGTATTAAGGTTTCCGATCAATACAATTCTAGCATGAATAATAAACATTTATCATGAATAAGGAAATGTAAAATAATAACTTTATTACTGCCTCTAGGGCATATTTCCTTCAGTACTCTCGGAAAATGGGGTTGAAGTAGGTCTTCCATGCGTAGTACGACGTGATGGAGCTCTCGAGATGGATAGGGACCCGGGCCTCAATGTTGAGGTCACGGATGGCGGTGATGTCTACACACGCTTCTACTCTTGTAGACTATGTTGGGCCTCCAAGCACAGAGGTTTGTAGGACAGCAGCAATTTCCCTTAAGTGGATGACCTAAGGTTTATCGAACTCAGGGAAGTAGAGGTTGAAGATGGTCTCTCTCAAGCAACCCTGCAACTAAGATACAAGAAGTCTCTTGTGTCCCCAACACACCTAATACACTTGTTAGATGTATAGGTGCACTAGTTCGGCGAAGAGATGTTAAATGGCAAGTGATATGGATGGCAAAACAAAGTAATATAAATCTGTAATAAAAAGTGCAGCAAGCAAACAAGTGGTAAACGTGAGCACAAATGGTATTGCAATGGTGGAAACAAGGCCTAGGGTTCATACTTTCACTAGTGGCAACTCCCAACAACATTAACATAATCGAATCACATGATATTTCCCATAAAACATGCAATGGAGACGCACCCGGAGGTCATTCCTTCGTGGTCAAGAGAGGACGAGAATTATGTAGGGCTACAAAAGCACAACTCAAAGTTCGTAGTTCTCAATCTAAGGATTTCCCAATGTCACCGCGGCCATCCAAAGAGAGTCCCACAATCACCACAACATATCTAAAGGATAGTCAAAGACAAGCACCAAGAGACTCTCAATCTTCAATCAACACACAAGAGAGGAAATCACTCATGAAAATATTTTTCTAATCCATGTCCAATAGACCGCTGTCACCTTGGTCTCGGGGATTATACTAGATAAAGACAAGTGAGTACATCAATCCAATACATAGAGGAAGGGGAAACATCATGGGATCACCCTAGATTAACATAGCCTATGATCACAACGAAGATCACATCATGGGAGAGAGAGATAACCACATAGCTACTGGTAGAAACCTCAGCCCCGAGGAGGAACTACTCCCGCATCATGGAGGGAGGAAGCAACGTCGATGGAGATGAATCCGGGGGCACTTCCCCATCCCGGCAGGGTGCCGGCTGATGTCTACACACGCTTCTACACTTGTAGACTATGTTGGGCCTCCAAGCGCAGAGGTTTGTAGGACAGCAGCAATTTCCCTCAAGTGGATGACCTAAGGTTTATCGAACTCAGGGAAGTAGAGGTTGAAGATGGTCTCTCTCAAGCAACCCTGCAACTAAGATACAAGAAGTCTCTTGTGTCCCCAACACACCTAATACACTTGTTAGATGTATAGGTGCACTAGTTCGGCGAAGAGATGTTAAATGGCAAGTGATATGGATGGCAAAACAAAGTAATATAAATCTGTAATAAAAAGTGCAGCAAGCAAACAAGTGGTAAACGTGAGCACAAATGGTATTGCAATGGTGGAAACAAGGCCTAGGGATCATACTTTCACTAGTGGCAACTCCCAACAACATTAACATAATCGAATCACCTGATATTTCCCATAAAACATGCAATGGAGACGCACCCGGAGGTCATTCCTTCGTGGTCAAGAGAGGACGAGAATTATGTAGGGCTACAAAAGCACACCTCAAAGTTCGTAGTTCTCAATCTAAGGATTTCCCAATGTCACCGCGGCCATCCAAAGAGAGTCCCACAATCACCACAACATATCTAAAGGATAGTCAAAGACAAGCACCAAGAGACTCTCAATCTTCAATCAACACACAAGAGAGGAAATCACTCATGAAAATATTTTTCTAATCCATGTCCAATAGACCGCTGTCACCTTGGTCTCGGGGATTATACTAGATAAAGACAAGTGAGTACATCAATCCAATACATAGAGGAAGGGGAAACATCATGGGATCACCCTAGATTAACATAGCCTATGATCACAACGAAGATCACATCATGGGAGAGAGAGATAACCACATAGCTACTGGTAGAAACCTCAGCCCTGAGGAGGAACTACTCCCGCATCATGGAGGGAGGAAGCAACGTCGATGGAGATGAATCCGGGGGCACTTCCCCGTCCCGGCAGGGTGCCGGCTGATGTCTACACACGCTTCTACACTTGTAGACTATGTTGGGCCTCCAAGCGCAGAGGTTTGTAGGACAGCAACAATTTCCCTCAAGTGGATGACCTAAGGTTTATCGAACTCAGGGAAGTAGAGGTTGAAGATGGTCTCTCTCAAGCAACCCTGCAACTAAGATACAAGAAGTCTCTTGTGTCCCCAACACACCTAATACACTTGTTAGATGTATAGGTGCACTAGTTCGGCGAAGAGATGTTAAATGGCAAGTGATATGGATGGCAAAACAAAGTAATATAAATCTGTAATAAAAAGTGCAGCAAGCAAACAAGTGGTAAACGTGAGCACAAATGGTATTGCAATGGTGGAAACAAGGCCAAGGCTTCATACTTTCACTAGTGGCAACTCCCAACAACATTAACATAATCGAATCACATGATATTTCCCATAAAACATGCAATGGAGACGCACCCGGAGGTCATTCCTTCGTGGTCAAGAGAGGACGAGAATTATGTAGGGCTACAAAAGCACACCTCAAAGTTCGTAGTTCTCAATCTAAGGATTTCCCAATGTCACCGCGGCCATCCAAAGAGAGTCCCACAATCACCACAACATATCTAAAGGATAGTCAAAGACAAGCACCAAGAGACTCTCAATCTTCAATCAACACACAAGAGAGGAAATCACTCATGAAAATATTTTTCTAATCCATGTCCAATAGACCGTTGTCACCTTGGTCTCGGGGATTATACTAGATAAAGACAAGTGAATACATCAATCCAATACATAGAGGAAGGGGAAATATCATGGGATCACCCTAGATTAACATAGCCTATGATCACAACGAAGATCACATCATGGGAGAGAGAGATAACCACATAGCTACACGTACGAGCCCTCGGCCCCGGAGAAGACTACTCACACATGGACATGGTGAGGAGGATCTTGATGGTGGTGTTGATGGAGAGGTGCAGCCCCGCGAGGAGGCGGCGGCCGGCGGCGGCCACGGAGGCGGCGGCGGCGAGAAGGAGACGGCGGCGGCCCTAGGGGGGAGCGGCGGCCCTTGGGGGCGGCGGCGGCCCTAGGGGAAGCGGCTCCTTGGCCCCCCTTCTTCCTTGTGGATGCTGCTGCAATGGTGCTGGTCCTCCCCTCCAAGACGGCGGCTTGGGAGGAGGAAAATTCGTGGCCCTTGGTGACCTAGGTTTCCTCTCTTTATATAGACTCTTGGATTCCCGTCATCAGATTTTGGGCCTCAGTAAAACGGGCTTTACTCAGCCGTACGGACTCCGATTTGGACGAATTTTATATCCAGAAGCATCGCCTCAAAATTCCCCACAACTTTCGCAACTAGACTTTTTCCGTTTGACGTCGTCTTCGGGCCGGAACGTGACCATCTTTAAAAAACGTTCTCAGACAGATTTCAGGAAAGTCAGAGTCCTACTCCAATACGACTCCTTTTGCATTTTTGTCAATTTCCAAGTAATTCCTACACAATAAAGTGTAAAACAAGAACATTGTGCACTTTTGCAACCATTAGTAGGTTAGTCCAAATATGATCAAAAGTGTATGGAAGTGCATAAATATCATAGCAATATCACACCAAAAAAAGGCATGGAGCAAGCAGAAATTATAGATACGTTTTGGACGTATCAACATCCCCAAGCTTAATTCCTGCTCGTCCTCGAGTAGGTAAATGATAACAAACATAATTTCTGTGGTGACATGCTATTAACCATATAAGGACTTTTCACAGTCACATGACAAAAGCTTACTGAGACAATGAATCTGTAGTAATTAAGTTGCCTCATGAGAAAATCACAAAGAACTGAAAGTTTTACAATATGATACTGAAACACTCAATAGATTTTCAATGAGCATGGTGTGCAAACATGACAAAGTGATATCTCGCTTGCCCCCTTTAGAGAAGCAAAACATAAATGCAGGGGCACCTCCAAAGTTTAAGTGACGACTAGATACAATGATTTCAGAATAAACGATATCATAATCATGCAAAAGACAATGGTACTTTGGGACAATGCATATTACACTCAGAATGACAATCATGCTCTTAATAGTTGGTGCTTTAAAGAAAGAAGGTGAAGACTCTCGAACCGTGGCTTTTGCTGGCAAAGTTGAAAACCCGTGGTCGGAAACAAAAACTAAACATGTACCAGAGCTCTTGGTTTTAAAAACAGAGGTAATAATTATTTTTTTAGAATATGCATATTTCGTCAACGAATGCTAGCAGATAACTCAATCACTTCTTGAGCTGGACAAGTTTCGAGGAACGGCTCCCGCATGAGGACGATCACATCCTCTTAATCTCCTTTGTTTATCACTGCCAAAGTTTTCTGATTTCTCATGAACAAAGCGTGAAGGAGGGTTTGTTTGCTGTATAATTTTTTAATGAGCCGGGCGCACTCTATGTCAGTTCCTTCTCGTATTATGGGTTTGCACATTAGACATGCAATCCCGGGGTGAAGCTTGTCCAACTTAAAAAGATCATGAATTAAATACTACTTCCTCATGAGCTAAAACAGAGGCACAAAAGAGAAATGCTTTTTTTGAATAATTTCGAGATGGTACATGAAAGTCTTCGTTAGGAATGGCAGGTAAATACCATGTATAGGAAGGTATGGTGGACTCATATGGCATAACTGGTTTAAAGGATTTTGGATGCACAAGCAGTCAGTCCGCTTAGTACAGGCGAAGGTTAGCAAAAGACTGGGAGCGACCAACTAAGAGAGCAATGACGGTCATAATCATGCAGAGCGACAAAGCAACATTGAATCAGGCATGGAAGTTATATCGCTACTCGGAAATAAAAGATCATCAAGGCTTGACAGACTTTCTTTACAGTCTTAAATATGCGTGAGCATACGCCAAGTCAATCAAAATAAATTCTTGAAGGAAAATATCACTAAACCATACCACATCATAGGCAAACAAATCATGTTGGTACTCCAATAACACATTGGGAACCCCCCAGCTATTTGAGACTAACCATAAGAAAACATGAACTACTAAGCACCATTATGCACGTAGCATTTTATCATACACATGTCGACCAATGCAACAGAAGCCAACTCTCTTAATAAGATAAGCATGAAAACTAAAAAGAGTTCCAACGACCAACTAAACAAAAGCTCTTTAAAAAGATAAGCATGAAAACTAAGAGCTAAACATGATAGTAGCTATTGAAAGACCAAGAACATACACAGCAAGGATAGACATGAAAATTCTATGCTGTGTTCTAGGTTGAAGTGGAGCGTGTTTCTCTCCCACATAAAGAAAGCTGAGTTCCAACTCGTTATGAAAAGCTAAAGAAAACTTAAAAAGGAAAACTAAAAGCAAGACGCTCCAAGCATAGCACATAACACATGAAGTGATAAAAATATAGTGGAACAAAAGATGAACTGATAATTGTTGATGGAGAAGGGGATGCACGGGGGCATCCCCAAGCTTAGACGCTTGAGTCTTCTTGAATGTTTCTTTGGGGTGCATGGGGGCATCCCCAAGCTTGAGCGTTTGACACTCCTGAATCTTTTTATCATCTTCCCTCGCACACTTGAAAACTCCCTTCATACATAACTCATCATAATCTGATTAGCGAGGTTAGTACCCATAATAAAATAATTTTTCCTTGCTGGAAATAAGGATATTCTTGAAGGTCTACTGTTTCTCAAGATTGCCAAAAGGTTTTTGCAAAGAAAAAGCAAGCTCAAGGTTTGCAAAACGAAGAAAAGACAAAACAGGATAGAATCTGTGAAAAACAGACCAGCAGGTAGTATATAATTTTTTCGGGGCACTTCTGCAACTCAAATCAAAAAACTCAGAACAGACGCCCGAAAGCCAATTGTATAGAACACGCTGTCGAAAAAATTCAGACCAAAAAGATGATCTGGTGATTTTATACGAATTTTTCTGTCCAAGGACAGAATCTGTTTCCTGGACAGCACGTCACAACTTTTGAACTTTCTTGCAATCAGAGGCTACACTTGGCACAAAGCTGAAAAGTAAAGATACAATGATGATGCTACTGTAGTAACAACATCAAGACACAACAAAAGCAAAATAAAATTTTATTCATTGTGGGCTGCCTCCCAAAAGCGCTTTCTTTTATGCCTTTAAGTTAGGCATAAGACTTTAATGATGCTCTCGTAGGAATAAGAGTTGAAGAACAAAAGAGAGCATCAAGAAGCAAATACCAAACACATTTAATCCTAACATGCTTCCTATGCATAGGAATATTGCAATAGAATAATTCATTGAAGCACAAAGCAATAAGCATAGGAAGACAAAACAAGTGCAGCTTCAAAACCTTCAACATAAAGAGAGGGAACTTGATATTATTGAAATATCTATAAGCATATGTTCCCTTCTCATAATAATTTTCAGTGAGATCACAAATAAACTCAACAATATAAGCATCACATAAAGCATTGTTACCATGATCCACATGCAAAAAGGTACTCTTACTCTCCACATAAGCATCTTTGGGGAGCCCATGGTTAGGACTTTTTAGCATTAACGTTTTCAGTCTCCCCCAAGCTTGAGCTACGCTCTCTCCGTCACGAGACCTAAAGTTATAGATATAGTTCCTGTCTCGATGAATTTCATAAAGAGGATAAAACTTAGTATAAAAGAGAGACATAAGCTCTTGCCAATCAAGCAAGTGCGCGTTATCGAGAAGCTTATACCAATCTGAAGCTTTATCTATAAGTGATACGGCGAACAATTTCCTCATGACAAACTCCCTTGATACACCTGCAAGCTTAAATAATGAACATAATTGTGACAGATATAGCAAGTGTTCACCGGGATGTCTGTCTCCTGCATAACGATTAGCCAAAACATAATCGATAATACCAGCTGGTATTTTATAGGGCACAATTTCAGTAGGGGGAGGAGCAACCACCACAGGTGTGGGGCGTCTTCCCACAAGCAACGATCCAATAGCAAGGTTGTCCATAAGCATAACTAGTGAAATAAAAACAAGAAACAAAAAGATTCAATTGCAAGATCTAAAGATATACCTTCAAGCGCTCACTTCCCCGGCAACGGCGCCAGAAATAGCTTGATGTCTACACACGCTTCTACTCTTGTAGACTATGTTGGGCCTCCAAGCGCAGAGGTTTGTAGGACAGCAGCAATTTCCCTCAAGTGGATGACCTAAGGTTTATCGAACTCAGGGAAGTAGTGGTTGAAGATGGTCTCTCTCAAGCAACCCTGCAACTAAGATACAAGAAGTCTCTTGTGTCCCCAACACACCTAATACACTTGTTAGATGTATAGGTGCACTAGTTCGGTGAAGAGATGTTAAATGGCAAGTGATATGGATGGCAAAACAAAGTAATATAAATCTGTAATAAAAAGTGCAGCAAGCAAACAAGTGGTAAACGTGAGCACAAATGGTATTGCAATGGTGGAAACAAGGCCTAGGGTTCATACTTTCACTAGTGGCAACTCCCAACAACATTAACATAATTGAATCACATGATATTTCCCATAAAACATGCAATGGAGACGCACCCGGAGGTCATTCCTTCGTGGTCAAGAGAGGACGAGAATTATGTAGGGCTACAAAAGCACACCTCAAAGTTCGTAGTTCTCAATCTAAGGATTTCCCAATGTCACCGCGGCCATCCAAAGAGAGTCCCACAATCACCACAACATATCTAAAGGATAGTCAAAGACAAGCACCAAGAGACTCTCAATCTTCAATCAACACACAAGAGAGGAAATCACTCATGAAAATATTTTTCTAATCCATGTCCAATAGACCGCTGTCACCTTGGTCTCGGGGATTATACTAGATAAAGACAAGTGAATACATCAATCCAATACATAGAGGAAGGGGAAATATCATGGGATCACCCTAGATTAACATAGCCTATGATCACAACGAAGATCACATCATGGGAGAGAGAGATAACCACATAGCTACACGTACGAGCCCTCGGCCCCGGAGAAGACTACTCACACATGGACATGGTGAGGAGGATCTTGATGGTGGTGTTGATGGAGAGGTGCAGCCCCGCGAGGAGGCGGCGGCCGGCGGCGGCCACGAAGGCGGCGGCGGCCCTTGGGGGCGGCGGCGGCCCTAGGGGGGAGCGGCGGCCCTTGGGGGCGGCGGCGGCCCTAGGGGAAGCGGCTCCTTGGCCCCCCTTCTTCCTTGTGGATGGTGCTGGTCCTCCCCTCCAAGACGGCGGCTTCGGAGGAGGAAAATTCGTGGCCCTTGGTGACCTAGGTTTCCTCTCTTTATATAAACTCTCGGATTCCCATCATCAGATTTTGGGCCTCAGTAAAACGGGCTTTACTCGGCCGTCCGGATTCTGATTTGGACGAATTTTATATCCAGAAGCATCGCCTCGAAATTCTCCACAACTTTCGCAACTATACTTTTTCCGTTTGACGTCGTCTTCGGGCCGGAACATGACCATCTTTAAAAAACGTTCTCAGACAGATTTCAGGAAAGTCAGAGTCCTACTCCAATACGACTCCTTTTGCATTTTTGTCAATTTCCAAGTAATTCCTACACAATAAAGTGTAAAACAAGAACATTGTGCACTTTTGCAACCATTAGTAGGTTAGTCCAAATATGATCAAAAGTGTATGGAAGTGCATAAATATCATAGCAATATCACACAAAAAAGGCATGGAGCAAGCAGAAATTATAGATACGTTTTGGACGTATCAGGCGGCGGCGGACGGCTCGGGGCCGGCGAAAGGGTTCGACGAGCGGGTCGTGGAGGAGCCGGGAGAAGACATGGCGGCGTGGCTAGGGTTAGAGTTTTTTTTTGTGGAGAGAGGAGGAGGGGAACCGCGGCAGCAGAGGGATGGGGCAGCGGCTGTTGCGGGAAGAGGGCGCGGCTGTGGGTTGGGGAGAGGCAGCAGCGCGGTGCGGGGTGAGCAGCGGCAGGGAGCGGCGCCGGGTGGGCGGCTGTTGTGAGAGGTGGGCGGAAGCGTGTGCACGGGCGGCGGCGGCGCGGGGTAGGAGAGGGAGGGGCGCGGTGCAGCGGTGGAGTTGCGGCGGCGGCGGCGACGCAAGGAGGCGCGGCGACATCAAGCCCTAGGAGAGGATCGACCAAGATGATACCATGTAGAAGGGAAGTTTGCAATACAGTAGACGTTGTATTAATAGGGTGCTGGTGCACGTATATATAATTATATGGTATGCCTCAACCTCAACTATACAGGACTAGGAGGTGGGCCACAACTCCAATATACATGCAACACAAAATACATACTCAACATGAACACTGCTAGGCCACCGCTCCCTCTAGTTTCTCCCTGCGGTTTTAGAAGGATGGCTTAGTGCGGTGGAGGCATGGCAGATACTGCGAATCGAGCAAGGCGAGGTGGCGAGGCGGCGGGCAGTAGTGCCCTCCGATTGTGGATGGCAGCGGACAACTGTTTGGCCAGCGCGGGGTGGGGCTGGGTGAGGTAGGAGAGAAGGAAGAAGGGGGCCATGTCCTGGGATGAAGAAAGAAAGTGTGGGAGGAAGAAAATAAACAACACACCTCTTTGCTACCGATGAATTGACTTTTGACTATTCGGGGGGAAGGGGGGAGAATCAATTGACACAGGAAATGTTTTCAGTCACGTGATGGATATATAGGCGATGGCACAAATGTGTATATTCATGTGTTTTTGCTGATTGAACTATCGAAACAAGCCAGAGGACATTCTTGTATAAAGAAGATTCTTTATTTTTTGCGGACGTATAAACAAAATTCTGATCATAGAAAGAAGAAAGTTACTATATAGTATATACGGTACATAACTCATTGCACGTTTCACATGTACTAGTGTCATTTGCGAGTTGAACCATCAAACGGCAAAGCCCCGGATCACCATAACTTCAACTTGCAGCTCATCCCCTTGACCCCTATCCCGCCCTCGGTGCTCAGCCTGTCCAGCACCAGGTCGCACCGGACACGGGGTGTCACCTTGCCGGTCGTCAGTGGACCGACCTTCACCCTCACCGGCACCTCGCCGCGGAACACCAGCGGCAGCTCGCCGCCGGCCGCATTCACGTGCCGCATGGCCTCCACCACCCCCGTGCCACGCAGCCGCGCCTCGCTCATGGCGACGTGGACGACCACGGCGTCGCGGTGCCCCAGGTAAAACGCCGACAGCGCGCCCTCGGACAGCCGGTACCCGCCGTACCACACGACGAGGCTGGACCCCTCCTCGTACGAGATGCCGATGGCGCGGTTGGGGTTCTCGAACCGGACCGCCGCGTCGAACCGCGCACGCACGGTCATGTCATCGTCCATGCCGAAGGCCGTCACGTTGAGCGCGTGCACCGTATAAAGGGACATCTTCGGGTCGAGCACCAGGTAAAGAGCTCCAAGAAAGGCCGTGAGGGCAATGCCGACGGCTGCCATGACGAGAAGGGCGATGCAGGCGAACCACCGGCAGCTGCTGCGCCAGCGATCGCGTTCCCGCCGAGGGGCCTTGCCCGTGACGAGTGATGACGGCGGCGTAGCGTGCCCTGCCTCGAGGTCACGTGTAGCGACCAGACCTCAAACAGTCTGATCTCCGTGCATCAGTGTCATCCCTGGATCAGTAATGCTGACACGCACGGTACTTGAAGGATTTATAACAGAGTAGCAATCACACACTTATTACATCGATAGTCCAACGATGAATTTATTACAAATAATATGGCTGAAGGCCATCTAACATGATAACAGCGGAAGGCTTGGAAGATAAGTGAGTCCATCAACTCCAGCGGCATCACTGAGTATAGAACCACGACCTAAAAGGGCATCTTACTCGTCGTCTGAAAAGTCTGCAACATGAAACGTTGTAGCCCGAAAAATGGGTCAGCACATGGAATATGCTGGCAAGGTAACACAAGAGATGCAATGAAAGTAAAGCTATACTATATGCAATATGGCTGGTGGAAAGCTCTATGGTTAAGTTTTTGCGTAAAGCCAATTTTTCCCTGCTTCAAAGGAATGTATTTTAATTAACTATCATGGTAGTTGAAACATCGTTGAGAAGATAGACATCCTCTCAACCCCAATTAAAGTAATCATTAAACCCCAACAAAATTAAATTAAAGTAACATGATGAGATGCACATGATAATCCAAGTACTAGATACTCAAGACGTCCATAACCGGGGACACGGCTAATCATGATCAGTTTGTACACTCTGCAGAGGTTTGTGCACTTTTCCCACAAGATTCGATCGCCTCCGTTTGGTTTCTCGCACTGCATGGTGTTTGAGAAACGGATGACCGAGACATAGTCTTTCAGAAGCGCTAGCACCTTACGATCGGGCGGACCGTACCAACCTACATCCCCTACATCTGCTAGTCCACCACTGTAAGAGTTCGCACGACTTAGTCATACTATGCTAGAGCCCATAATAGCATTGTGGTTGCACACAGAAGTTTCTAGTATGAATAATCTCATGATCCCTTTGAGCCTGGGTGGCGGTCCAAAAGAAAAACAGGCAATCCTGGAATACCCAGGTGCCTCAATCCACCCATATGTGTATTAATGTTGCCACCTTAAGTTGAACCATTAATTAAACAATCTCACATCTGTCATGGATTTCACTCACCCAATCCACGTCTACGAGCATAGCATGTCCTAGCAGCAAACGTAGAAGTAACTCCCAAAGGTTTGAATGTAATGCAGGTAATAGGTACTACCTCAAACTACTTCCCAATCCCACAAGTAAATTGATCCTACTCATGCAATGTGTGAGGGTTTGACTAATGCAATGAAAACTGGGTAATTGGAAAGCTGATCAAAGTGTTACTTGCCTTGCTGATGATCCGCCATACCTAGAGACTCAAAGTAGCAAGCGGCGCACTCCGGGTACTCTATCGCAATCAAACAAACAAGCATACAATAAGTACTTAACTAATGCACGGGTAAAACTCAAATAAGAGATCTAATCAGAAAGTTCAACTCAAGAACTCCGGTTTGCAAAAAGAATCAACTCGAAAGAAGCAACGAAACTCAAACTGCAAAAGAAACGAACTCCGAATTACTAGTTGGCCTAAAGTCAGTTTTTACAGTAGCCAAAACTTTGTTCAAGTTTATTAAACGTAAACAGGGCTTCGAGACGAAGATCTGGGATTTTGAATCACCTGATTACGACTCTCGAGCGAAAAGAAAAACGAAAAACAAGATCAGTGCAGAAATCGTGATCGGAAAAATCACGGTTAAATACCCCGAAAAAGAAAAACAACGAACAGGCTAACGAACGAACGTTCGCTGTCTGCGGTTAACTAACGAAAACCGTTCGTTAAAATGAACGTACGGACGAACGTCCGCTAATTAGCTAAACCGAAAAAAAAACGAACCGATCTAATTTAAAAAAATGAATCTACGGGTTTACTTCTAAACCGATCGGTTTTCTAAAAAAACTACCTCGACGAACTCCGGCGACTCCGGCGGCGGGCGGCGGGTACTCCGGCGGACGGCGGCGGTGCGGGCGGCGTCACGGGCGGCGGCGGGCGGCGGCAGCGCGGGCGGCGGCGGGCGGCGGCGGCGGCGGCGGGCGGCGCGAGCGGCGGCGGCGGCTCAGGCGGCGGCGCGAGCGGCGGCGGCGGCTCAGGCGGCGGCGGCGGCGGCGGCGTGGGCTCAGGCGGCGGTGCTAGGGTTTGGGGCAGGCGAGGCGCGACGGGCTGGGGCGGTCGGGCCGGATCGGGCGTTTATAAAGCCCAGGAGTCCTCGGCCTTCACGACTCCAAGTCGGTTCCTGTTTTTTTTTTTTTAAAAAGAGTCCCGGCGCAGAAAAACTGACGAAAGAAATACCAAACGGACTCCAAAAATCCCAAAATAAATTTTCACCGTCCTCTAATAATATTTAGGACAAAGTGAACATTTTTCCCGGACCTAAATGCACTTTTGAAAAACGTGTATTTTTCCTATGCAAATAAATCCAGAAAAATACCAAAAGTGATTTTAATATTTTTCCTCCAATATTTATGTTATTTTGGAGAAGTCATATTATCTCCGCTCATATTTTGTATTTAGAAATATTATTAGGAGAGAAAAATAATTAGAATCACACGGTCCTCGTACCGGTATTCGAGCGAACTCAAATACGAAAACGGTAAAATTCCCAACTCTCTCCGTAGGTCCTTGAGTTGCTTAGAATTTCGAGGAACACTACGAACAAAAAGCAAAAACATGAAATGAAAATATGATCTATGTATAACATTCCAAATTGAAAATTTGGGATGTTACAAACCTACCCTCTTAGAATGAATATCGCCCTCGAGATTCGACTTGGCTAGTGAACAGGTGTGGGTGGTCCTTGCGTAGATCATCTTCTCGTTCCCAGGTGGCTTCTTCCTCGGTGTGGTGACTCCACTGAACTTTGCAAAACTTGATCACCTTGCTGCGAGTAACTCTGCTTGAAAACTCGAGAATCTTAACAGGCTTCTCCTCGTAGGTCAGATCACTGTCCAACTGAATTGCTTCCAGGGGTACTGTGTATCTAAGCGGTATGTCGGCCATCTCCGTGTGACGCCTCTTAAGCTGCGAAACGTGAAACACGTCATGCACTCCTGACAATCCTTCGGGCAATTCCAACTTATAGGCAACCTCTCCCATGCGTTCCAAAACACGGTAAGGTCCCACAAATCTCGGGGCTAACTTCCCTTTAACTCCGAAACGTTTAACTCCTCGCAGAGGCGATACTCTCAGGTATGCTCTATCTCCGACCTCATAGGTTATCTCCTTACGCTTCGAGTCGGCATAACTCTTCTGCCTGGACTGAGCTACCTTCAATCTATCTCGAATCAACTTCACCTTCTCCTCAGACTCTTTGATTAAGTCTGGTCCAAACAATTGTCGGTCTCCAACTTCATCCCACGACAACGGTGTTCGGCATCTTCTTCCATACAATGCCTCGAACGGTGCCATCTTCAAACTGGCCTGATAACTGTTGTTGTATGAGAACTCTGCGTAAGGCAAGTTGTCATCCCAACTAGATCCATAATCTAATGCACAGGCTCTTAGCATATCCTTCAAAATCTGGTTGACTCTCTCCGTCTGTCCATCTGTCTGCGGGTGAAACGCTATGCTAAACTCTAGTCTGGTTCCCAAAGTTTCATGTAACTGATTCCAGAACTTTGCGGTAAACCGGGTTCCTCTATCTGAAACGATGCTCCTCAGAACTCCATGCAGACATACAATTCTGGACATGTATATCTTTGCCAACTTTGCACTGGTATAAGTGGTTTTCACCGGGATAAAATGGGCTACCTTCATCAATCGGTCTACTACTACCCAGATTGAATCATATCCTGCTTTGGTCCTGGGCAATCCGGTGATAAAATCCATACCAAGCTTCTCCCACTTCCATTCGGGTATTGGCATAGGTTGTAACAATCCTGCTGGCTTCTGATGTTCTGCCTTTACTCTCTGGCATACATCACAAACTGCTACACACTCCGCAATTTCCTTCTTCATACCGGTCCACCAGAAAATATCCCTCAAATCCAAATACATCTTAGTATTTCCTGGGTGAATCGAGTATGGCGAATCATGGGCCTCCTGTAAAATCAACTTCCTAATCTCCGGGTCATTGGGCACATAGATTCGATCCTCAAACCATAGGGTGTCGTGTTCATCCTCACGAAAACCTTTAGCTTTTCCTTCGCTCATTTTCTCCTTTATAGCGACAACCTCCTTGTCAGCTTTCTGAGCTTCTCTGATTTTATCCATCAGGGTAGACTGGATTTCTAATGTTGCTACATAGCCTCTCGGAACTATCTGCAACCATAGTTCTCGTAGGTCCTCGGCTAACTCCTTTGGAAACTCCTCCATCATTAGGGTATTGACATGGCTCTTACGGCTTAGCGCATCAGCTACTACGTTAGCCTTTCCGGGATGATAATGCAATCTCATGTCATAATCCTTAATGAGTTCCAGCCATCTCCTTTGCCTAAGATTCAACTCCTTCTGAGTGAATATATACTTCAAACTCTTATGATCCGTATATACTTCACAATGGTTTCTAATAAGAAAATGTCTCCACGTCTTCAATGCATGCACTACGGCTGCTAACTCCAAATCGTGGGTGGCATAGTTCATCTCATGAGGTTTCAGTTGTCGTGAAGCATACGAAACAACTCTTCCTTCCTGCATAAGAACTGCTCCAAGTCCTCGACGTGAAGCGTCGCAGTACACCTCATAATCCTTATGTTGATCTGGCGGAATCAACACAGGGGATGATACCAACCTTTTCTTCAACTCCTGGAAACTAGTCTCACATTCTTCGGTCCAACTGAACTTGGTGGCTTTCTTCAACAACTCCGTCATTGGTTTTGCAATCTTCGAGAAATTCTCGATGAATCTCCAGTAGTATCCTGCGAGTCCAAGAAAACTCCGGATCTCTCCAACTGTCGTCGGGGCTTCCCATTTGGTCACAGTGTCCACCTTAGCGGGATCTACTGCTATTCCTTCTCCGGATATAACATGTCCGAGGAATCCGACTTCCTTCAACCAAAACTCACATTTGCTAAACTTGGCATATAGCTGATGTTCTCTGAGCTTCTCCAATACCAAACGCAAATGTTCTTCATGCTCCTCTTCATCCTTCGAGAAGATCAAAATATCATCTATGAACACTACGACGAACTTATCCAAATACTCCATAAACACTTTGTTCATCAGGTTCATAAAGTATGCCAGTGCGTTTGTCAGACCAAACGACATAACAGTGTACTCATACAATCCATACCTAGTGGTAAAGGTCGTCTTAGGGATATCTTGCTCTCGGATCTTCAATTGATGGTACCCTAATCGCAGATCGATCTTAGAAAAGACTTTAGCTCCTTGCAATCTATCGAACAAATCATTGATCATTGGCAATGGGTACTTGTTCTTGATCGTTACTTCATTAAATCCTCGGTAATCAACAACCATTCTTAATGATCCATCCTTCTTCTCCACTAGAAGTACTGGCGAACCCCAAGGCGAAGAACTTGGGCGTATGAATCCTTTATCCAGTAACTCCTTAATCTGCTTCTTAATTTCCTCCAAATCCTTTGCAGGCATCCTATATGGTCTCTTAGAAATTGGCCCGGCGCCTAGCAAAAGTTCAATCGAAAACTCTATATCTCTATCCGGGGGCATGCCAGATAACTCCTCTGGAAACACATCCGGATAATCCTTCACTACCGGCACTTCCTCCTGAACAACTCCTGACAAGGAATTTAATCTACTCCTCTTTGACTCATGCCGGGATACATACTTGATCCTTCTTCCTTCCGGCGTAGTAAGCAAAATGGTCTTACTGGCACATTCAATATTCCCTTCATACTTAGATAACCAATCCATGCCTAATATCACATCCAGTCCTTGAGATTCCAATACTATTAGGTCCGAAGGGAATATGTAATTACCAATCCTTAAGGGCAACTGATCACACCATGACTTGGCCATATACTCTGCTCCTAGTGAGGTTACTAACATGGGCGATCTAAGGGCTTGGGTCGGCAGCTTATACTTATCCACGAATCCCCTTGAGATATATGAATGCGATGCACCAGTATCGAAAAGAACGAGTGCAGTAAAGGACTTAACTAAGAACTTACCTATAACTGCATCTGGTTGCTCCTCTACTTCTTCCACAGTCACGTGGTTCACTTGTCCTTTGTTGAACGGGTTGGGCTTCTTCCCGGCGCTTCCATTGCCGTTCCCATTCTTAACTTCTGGGCATTCATTGGCATAATGTCCAGTCTTCCCGTACTTGTAACAAGTGACATGGCTAAAATCCCTCTTGGTGGGTGTGGACCGTGTAGGGCGGTTCTGGTTTCCATTGGCTCCATTCCCGTTTCCATTCCCATTTCCATTCTTGGTGCCATTGTGATTGTGCGATCTACTTCCTCCATGGGTATGCTGAAACTGTTCTATCTCTTTAGGGGTAAAGCGAGGCTTCTGCTAAGCTCCAGAATTATACTTTCCTTGCCCATACTTCCTCTTGCGACTCTCAATCTGCTGATGCTTTCTTTCAATCATCAGGGCTCGGTCAACCAACTCCTGATAGTTGTTGAAAGTTGCTACCATCAGCTGTACACTCATCTCATCATTCAGCCCTTCCATGAATCTCTCCTGCTTCTTGGCATCTGTGGCCACATCTTCTGGGGCATAACGAGATAGGGTACTAAACTCATCCACGTACTGAGCCACAGTACGGTTCCCTTGTCGCAAATTGCGAAACTCCTGATTCTTCATACTCATGGCTCCAGTCGAGACATGGGCGGTACGAAAAGCTTGCTAAAACTGATCCCAAGTGACATTGGCTACGGGGTAAGTGGCTGTGTAATTCTCCCACCATGCTGCGTCTGGTCCAGACAACTGGTGTGCGGCAAATCGCACCTTCTCAGCATCCGAGCAATTGGCGGTGGTCAAATCACTTCCAATCTTGCGTAGCCAGTCATCAGCCACAATTGGTTCGATGCTGCTAGCAAACACGGGTGGTTGCAACCTTAGGAAACGTGTCAGGTTGTCCACGGGTGGTGGTGGTGGAGGGTTGTTGTTGTTGTTGTTGTTGTTCTGATTGTTTTGAGTGTTCTGGACAAGAAGTTGCATCAGGGTGTTCTGCTGCTGAATCAACTGGGTGAGCTCAGGGGGAAACTCGAATTCACGTCTTGGAGGCATCTGATGGGTGTAGCGGGAAGAGATTAGAATAGAAAAGATGTCTAAGGGAAAATCACTACCCATATGCACATGAGACAAACACACAATCATATCACACCAATCAATTTCAAACAAGGTCTTACAAATCTAACGATTGTTACAAAAGTGCTCTAAATCTAATATATGGAGGTAAACTACTAGTCACAGGGTGGTCATCTAAAAATATTGATCGGCAGAGGATTCCATAATATTTGCTCCAGCTTCATCTTCATAGTCTTCGTCCTTGCTATCCTCAGCTTCCGAATCCGTGTCATCTATGATGATATAATCTTCCGGTGGAATCTCTTTGGGTTCTTCTTCCTCGTCTTCTTCTCCCATGAGTATCCCTAACTTCCGGGTCAAATCATCATTCTTCTCCACAAGTATCTTCATCTCCTCCTCATATCCGTCGCGTGTAGACTTGAGTTCTTCCTCTAGCTCCAAATTCCTATTTAGGGCCTTCTTCAAATCTATCATCCCAGCACACATCTGGTGCTCCTGGCGACGAATGTGGTGGTTCAACTCCTGGATGAATGTTGCAATGGATATACCCTTCCTAGTGCTGATCATATCCCAATTCTCATCTCGGCGTCCACAAATCTGGTAGATAGTGTCCTTTAGCTCCGTCTGGTAAACTTCTCCAATCCTTCCCATAGCAATGTGGGCTGCCATACTCCTTCCTAGGCTCCATGTGGGTGCATTAAAGGAAAATGTTATGAGTGAGGTGAGGGTTGCAAACGTCCTTCCTGGAACTTGAGCTTGAATCAACCAATGCTCCTCCTCTGGTAGAGTGGCATTGTAGGTTCCAGTGAAACTTGGTAATCCAATGTGTAAATATCTGGTGACTTCCTTCAGGTGTCGTCCAAAGGGTGTTTCTTCATCCGGTTGCATGAACTTGTGCTTTGCTTCCACCATCCTAAAGAATAGAAAAGATGAGGAGTCAGAAGAGAGAAGAGTGGATTGTGTTCTAGGGCTTGTCTTAGTGGTCGTGTCCTACAGTTAGCGTGTGCTCTGATACCATCTTGTAGCGACCAGACCTCAAACAGTCTGATCTCCGTGCATCAGTGTCATCCCTGTATCAGTAATGCTGACACGCTCGGTACTTCAAGGATTTATAACAGAGTAGCAATCACACATTTATTACATCGATAGTCCAACGATGAATTTATTACAAATAATATGGTTGAAGGCCATCTAACACGATAACAGCGGAAGGCTTGGAAGATAAGTGAGTCCATCAACTCCAGCGGCATCACTGAGTATAGAACCACGACCTAAAAGGGCATCTTACTCGTCGTCTGAAAAGTCTGCAACATGAACGTTGCAGCCCGAAAAACGGGTCAGCACATGGAATATGCTGGCAAGGTAACACAAGAGATGCAATGAAAGTAAAGCTATACTATATGCAATATGGCTGGTGGAAAGCTTTATGGATAAATTTTTGCGTAAAGCCAATTTTTCCCTACTCCAAAGGAATGTATTTTAATTAACTACCATGGTAGTTGAAACATCGTTGAGAAGATAGACATCCTCTCAACCCCAATTAAAGTAATCATTAAACCCCAACAAAATTAAATTAAAGTAACATGATGAGATGCACATGATAATTCAAGTACTAGATACTCAAGACGTCCATAACCGGGACACGGCTAATCATGATCAGTTTGTACACTCTGCAGAGGTTTGTGCACTTTTCCCACGAGACTCGATCGCCTCCGTTTGGTTTCTCGCACTACATGGTGTTTGAGAAACGGATGACCGAGACATAGTCTTTCAGAAGCGCTAGCACCTTACGATCTGGCGGACCGTACCGACCTACATCCCCTACATCTGCTAGTCCACCACTGTAAGAGTTCGCATGACTTACTCATACTATGCTAGAGCCCATAATAGCATTGTGGTTGCACACGGAAGTTTCTAGTATGAATAATCTCATGATCCCTTTGAGCCTGGGTGGCGGTCCAAAAGAAAAACAGGCAATCCTGGAATACCCAGGTGCCTCAATCCACCCAGATGTGTATTAATGTTGCCACCTTAAGTTGAACCATTAATTAAACAATCTCACATCTGTCATGGATTTCACTCACCCAATCCACGTCTACGAGCATAGCATGTCCTAGCAGCAAACGTAGAAGTAACTCCCAAAGGTTTGAATGTAATGCAGGTAATATGTACTACCTCAAACTACTTCCCAATCCCACAAGTTAATTGATCCTACTAATGCAGTGTGTGAGGGTTTGACTAATGCAATGAAAACTGGGTAATTGGAAAGCATGATCAATGTGTTACTTGCCTTGCTGATGATCCGCAAAACCTAGAGACTCAAAGTAGCAAGCGGCGCACTCCGGGTACTCTATCGCAATCAAACAAACAAGCATAAAATAAGTACTTAACTAATGCACGGGTAAAACTCAAATAAGAGATCTAACCAGAAAGTTCAACTTAAGAACTCCGGTTTGCAAAAAGAATCAACTCGAAAGAAGCAACGAAACTCAAACTGCAAAAGAAACGAGCTCCGAATTACTAGTTGGCCTAAAGTCAAATTTTACAGTAGCCAAAACTTTGTTCAAGTTGATTAAACGTAAAGAGGGATTCGAGACGAAGATCTGGGATTTTGAATCACCTGATTCCGAATCTCGAGCGAAAAGAAAAACGAAAAACAAGATCAGGGCAGAAATCGCAATCGGAAAAATCGAGGTTAAATACCCCGAAAAAGAAAAACGACGAACAGGCTAACGAACGAACGTTCGCTGTCTGCGGTTAACTAACGAAAACCGTTCGTTAAAACGAACGTACGGACGAACGTCCGCTAATTAGCTAAACCGAAAAAACCGAACCGAGCTAATCTAAAAAAATGAATCTACGGGTTTACTTCTAAACCGATCGGTTTTCTAAAAAAACTACCTCGACGAACTCCGGCGACTCCGGCGGCGGGCGGCGGGTACTCCGGCGACTCCGGCGGCGGGCGGCGGGTACTCCGGCGGACGGCGGCGTGCGGCGGCGGCGGCGCGGGCGGCAGCGGGCGGCGGCACGGGCGGCGGCGGGCGGCGGCAGCGCGGGCGGCGGCGGGCAGCACGAGCGGCGGCGGCGGCGTGGGCTCAGGCGGCGGTGCTAGGGTTTGGGGCAGGCGAGGCGCGACGGGCTGGGGCGATCGGGCCGAATCGGGCGCTTATAAAGCCCAGGAGTCCTGGGCCTTCATGACTCCAAGTCGGTTCCTGTTTTTTTTAAGTTCCGGTACAGAAAAAACTAACGAAAGAAATACCAAACGGACTCCAAAAATTCCGAAATAAATTTCACCGTCCTCTAATAATATTTAGGACAAAGTGAACATTTTTCCCGGACCTAAATGCACTTTTGAAAAACGCGTATTTTTCCTATGCAAATAAATCCGTAAATAAATCCAGAAAAATACAAAAAGTGATTTTAATATTTTTCCTCCAATATTTCTGTTATTTTGGAGAAGTCATATTATCTCCGCTCATATTTTGTATTTAGAAATATTTTTAGGAGAGAAAAATAATTAGAATCACACGGTCCTCGTACCAGTATTCGAGCGAACTCAAATACGAAAATTGTAAAATTCCCAACTCTCTCCGTAGGTCCTTGAGTTGCTTAGAATTTCGAAGAACTCTACGAACAAAAAACAAAAACATGAAATGCAAACATGATCTATGTATAACATTTAAATTGAAAATTTGAGATGTTACATCACGCTCATTGTGCTGGTGGATCGTGTCGAGAGCTGCCATGCCATGCATGCCTCGTACACAGCGCGCGGTACTTTGTACTCGACCGATGTCTAGAGCGACGATGAGTCGTTCGCGCCGTGATTTCCACAGATAATCAGCTGGTGACGTACGTACAAGATACTATATAGAGAGGTATGAGTGTCGCGAACGGCCGCGCAAAGCCGAGACGGGAAGAGTTTCTAGTTCGCAGTCGAGTCTGACAAGGGATCGCAGCGAACCATGGTAGGAGTACGTACAGTTGACGCGTATAGGTGTGTCTGAGCGCAAACTGTTTTCTAAGTTGAACTGTGTGCAGCCCTTCAAAGAAAATTTTGAAGTGTGTACGGTAATCGTACGTGCCAGATATCTCTGGATTACGGTGATCATGGCCAGCGTGCTTTATAGTTTTTATATATTATGGGTCCACATATACTTCACAACATCATTAAGTAGCTGCGTGTATCTAATGATCTCAAAGATTTTGATGCATATACAGAAAGTTCATAAACTTAATTTTTCGGTATTTGAACTTGTTCTCCACATGCTTCAAAATCATTGGTTTGGTCTACACCTTCATCCTCATTCTCAACAATCATATTGTGTAAAATAACACAACATGTCATGAGCTACCACAAAGTTTCTGATTCCCACATCATTGCAGCTCCACAAACAATTCTCCAACGAGCTTGAAGCACTCTGAATGTCCTCTCACATCCTTGCTAACTGCTTCATGCATTGTTGCAAAGTGGAATTATTTGTTGCCCTGTGATTCGGATATGGTCTTCAAAAACGCTGCCCACTGAGAATAGATGACGTCGGCAAGATACTATCACATGTTGTACTCACGGGCGTTGCCAGGCAGGGGAGCGCCACAATGCGCAAGAACAATGGGTTCTTCGTCCGAATCCAAGGAATTGAGAAACTCCTCTTGCATCATTTGATCAAGTTCCGTCAGTCCATACCCCTTGTCCGACGAAGCATCATAACTCATCATTTTCCCTAAAAAAAATCATGAAAAATTCGGCCAGACAATGTATCGAACACGTACAGCGCAAAGCGGAGCCATAGAGTTGCCAGACGTACCGCGGTGGAGTCCAAGCCGCCACCGACGTCCCCGGTTGTGAGGATAGGAGAGAGGACTGCTCCGCCGGAGGTGGCAGCGCAGAGGCTAGGAATGGTTGCGGGGCGCGTGCGGCAGAGCGACGAGACGGACGTCGAGGAGGAGGAAGAAAAGATGAAAGATTAAATGGATCTGGTAGGTCGGTTTGGTGGATTTGGTGCAATTTGCGTTGGGGTCAGGTTGTCGGGGACGACGTGGCGGACGCGCCCGAGCGCCTCCATATTAGGGTTGGATATGAGGGGTGCAGGTCAGCCCGGGCATTTGAGGCCCGTTTGAGGCGGCCGCCTGGATTGAAATTTCGTGACCGGGCAGTGACTGGGTGGCCCGGCCAGACTTATGAGGCGGGTTTGAGGCGCCCGACTGTAGATGCTCTTAATTTAGAATCATACCGGGAAACGCGGCGACCCACGACTCAGCCGCCTCACTCCCTCCGCTCCCCTCCTGCCACCTCGTCCCCGCCAGAGGGCGCGACTAGACGAATGTCGGCACCGGTTGGGTGCCCTTTCACTTTCTCTTGGATTGTAGTAGCACGGGAGACAACCGTTGTGTGAAAGCGCAATGCTTATGCGGTACATGGTCATGGGGCGGGACGATTGCTTAGTCACGCATCGGCGGCGCGATGACTGTGTGGCGGTGGGGCATGGCGTGCTCGGGGCGGCGGCATCTCCATCCATGGTTGCCGTGGCGGCCGAGTGTGCTCTGTGCATGCTCTGCTGTGTCGTCTGCAGCCTGTTTGTTGAAATGTTACCGCGGATGTGTGATGGAAAAAGGAGGGGTCAAAGTGGATGCAACCGAGCACTGACCGGGGCTCGTCTGCGGACGTTTGAGGGGTGAGATTTGCACAGGGCGATTTTAGATGCTCTAACCCCATCTTCTCTGGCGTTGATAAGTGGCACACTGCATGTGCATGATTCGTCGCAACTTGGTGTCTTTCTTTTTTTAATTTATTTATTTAATCTCTTGAACCTTGCATCCAAATCATGAACTGTGTTCATTGTTGGATTTCACAAGTCAAAATTATCGAAAGTAGAACTCATGCCAATATGTTCGATGATTTTTTAAACAAAAAACTGAAAATAAATAAACTAAAAAAGGATACAAATAAATCCCATAACAAGAAAAACCGGTTCACAAAAAAATGAAGACCAAAAAATAGAGGAAAAAACGGAGCATGGAAGCATGGTTAATGTTTTTCACGTTTTTTTTGGAGCACACACATTGCTTTTCCCAAAAAAAAATGGAGAATATGTCCTTCTCATGGTAGAAAAACTATGCTTCCACGAGAAGCAACATATATTTTCGGAGCGGCACAACTCGTGGAAGAAAATATGTTCCTCTCATGTAAGCACATAATTCTTTTTTTCGAGGAGCACAACTGTGCTTCTCTTGGATGCATTTTTCTCTCGTTGTGCTTCTCGCGGGAGCAAATCCATACTTCTCGTGAAAGTATTGCTGTTTTTTATAAGCACGGGTGTGCTTCTCACAGAAGTAAATATGTGTTTCTCATGGAAGCGTAAATTTTTTGGCCCAAAAAATTCACGGATAATTTTTTCTCCGGAACCTAGGAAAAACACAACGAAAACTTGAAAACTAAAAAAATCATCGAAAATGCGAAAACGCGTATAGAAAATTTTAAATGGGTATCCAGAGAGAATGCCAAGCATGCGATATGTGGCACCACTGGAGGTTAGCAAAAGTGACCCTTAAAGCCCCCTGCCCCCGCAACGGGTAAGGGCATCTCCAGCCGGCCCCTCAGGATGCCCCTCACGAGCACTTTTTGGACGCCGGCGCTTAAAATTCTTCCCACTTGTCGCCCCAAAGTCTCACTTTTCGCCGGATTTGTCCAAAATTAGCGTCGGTGCTCCCAAGCCGAACCCAGCCTGTCGGGGAGCAGTTGGGGGCAGAGAGAGAAGGATTTGCATGCGTTTGGCCCACAGTCAGCCTCCCACTCCCTCTCTCCATCATTTTCTCCGGGCCCCACCCGCTCTCTCTCTTTATCTTTTCTTCCTCTCTCCCACGCTGCCTGCTCCTCTCATCCTCTCCGCGCACCTGCCTCCGGCCACAGCTCGCCGCCCCGCGCGTCAGCCTCCTCCGGCCACTGCTCGCCGCCCCGCGCGTGAGCCCCCTCCGGCCACCACTCGCTGCCGGCCACCGCTCTGGGTCGCGTCCCGGCTCTCCGAGGCCTCCCGCAAGTACGAGCTGGTGCGGGGGCTCGCGGAGCTGGTGCGGCCGAGAGCACCCCGCCGAGCTGCTGTGGCTCGGGCAGAAGTGGCCGGCAGCAGAGCGGGTCGCGGCCGGTGGGGCATGCCTGGGTAAGCGGGGCGCACATGGAGCAGGTGCGGGCGGCTGGGCGACCGCGGCCAGGGCGCGCGCCGGCGGGGCGCGGGGCACTCGATGCAGCGGCAGCAACCAGGCAGAGCAGCAGAGCTGCAGCGACAACGACGGGGTTCAGTAGCGGAAGCAGGAGAGGAGCGCGGATGCTCCCGCTCGTCCACTCTGGTCTTTTGCCGGCCCGCCGCGCGCCGCCCCCGCCCTGCTCTCGTCTCCTCCACGCGACGCCCCCGCCCGGCTCTCGTTTCCGCCGTGCTCCTGGGGCGCAACGAGTGGAAAAAATTCCACCCCCAGGCCGAAGTTTTCGCCGGCAGCCCCCCAAGCGGCGAAAATAATGCCTCTGGGGGGGGGGGGGGCAACGGCTGGACATGCTCTAAACATCCAGTTAATTGCTCTGGTTGGCGTGACATGAAACAACCTAGTCGTCGCCTTAAGCGCTAGCTAGGAGAAGCGACGCCCACGTGCCCACATTATGGGCCAGCCCAATTACATGACGGCGTGGCCGCTCGTCCAGGGTCACCTAGGTTCGCTCGGTCAAGGTTGACCTGTCAATGCTTGACTAGTTGACCAGCCAATGGTTGACTTTAGGAGAAAAACTAAGAAAACTAAAGACAACAAAATAGCAAACAATTATAAAAAAATACATGAATTCAAAAAAGTTTTCGGATATGGAAAAAATTACAAAATACAAAACATTCAAGAATTTTAAAAAATTCACGATTCTGAAAACAATATGATTTGAAAATTCATGGAGATTTAAAAGAAAATACAGACTTCATGGATTCTGGAAAATAAATCCGTAAATTTGAAAAAAAAAATCACGTACTTTAAAAAGTTCAGCAATTTCAAAACAAATCACTGGTTTTGAAGAAAGGTTGCCAAAAGTTGAAAAGAGTTCGTGGATTTGAAAAACATTCATGCATATGAAAAAATAATCACATATTCATTAAAAGTTCATGTATTTTGATATATTTTTTGGCAATTTACGAAAATATTTACGAATTTAAAAAAAATCATGATTTTATTTTTTTAGTAAATTCTGAAAAAGAAAAATGAAAAATGAAAGAGAAAGAGAAAATAAAAATGGAAACTAAAAAAGAACAAAAACCGGCGAAACTAAACTAAAAAAAGAAAGGAAAAACAAACCAGGAAACCACTGCGTTTTTTAACGTTCCATTTGAAGAAAGTAAATTAGGCACTACAAGTAAGGGCTAATTTTATATAAATAATACATTTTTCTATTAATTTTCATAAATATTACGCTGGATAAGAAAATTTCAAAAATAATACACCGTCGGTCCGCTGCAGGCCGAGTGGGCCTAGTCGGCCCACAGTAGGCCGATTGGATTACAGTCGGCCTACAGCTGGCCGACTGGCCCCTGTCGGCCCACTGTGGGCTGATTGGGTCCGGTTGGCCCACTATGGGCTATGGCCGACTGGAGCTAATTGGCTCCTTGTGGGCTAATTGTTTTTGCACAAAAAAAGTAGCATAAAAAATATATGTTTAAAAAATGTTATCATGTAAAAACAATGTTCCTGATGTATACAAAAAATGTACAATATATATGCAAGAAAGTTGACTAAAAAATATGTTTGAAAAAGTGTTAAGCATGTATTTAAAAATTGTTAAATGCGTGTATAAAAAAGTTCCTTGTTTATACATAAAATATAGAATATGTATGAAAAAAAGTTGACACCAAAAAATAGGTTTGAAAAGTTGACATTTTTTCAAATACGTGATTAAAAATTGTTAAATGTGTGTATAAAAAATGTTCATTATCTATACAAAAAATATAGAATTTGCATGAAAAAAAGTTAACACCAAAAAAATATGTTTGAAAAAAATGTTCCAGTTCCTTACAAAAAGAGCAACCAATCATACTTAGGTCCGTGATGCTCCCATATCGGATCCGGAGCTGGAACATTTTGTTATACACGTTTAACCTTTCATTCCAATACATGAAACATTTTTGTGTACTCGTTGAACATTTTTTCAAATACATGATTAACATTTTTTTTAAACATATTTTTTTGGTGTCAACTTTTTTTCATAAATATTCTATATTTTTTGTATAGATAAGGAACGTTTTATCAAAGACATGACTAACATTTTTTTCAAATACATGATTAACATTTTTTTCAAACATATTTTTTCGGTGTCAACTTTTTTTCATACATATTCTATATTTTTTCATAGATAAGGAACATTTTTTATACACACATTTAACAATTTTTAAATACATGATTAACACTTTTTAAAACATATTTTTAGTCAACTTTTTTACATATATATTGTACATTTTTTGTATACATCAGGAATATTTTCTTATACACGTTTAACATTTTTTAATTACAAGATTAACATTTTTTTAAACATTTATTTTTTATGCCTACTTTTTTTGCAAAAACAATTAGCCCACAGCGAGCCAATTAGCTCCAGTCGGCTCACAGTGGGCCGACAGGACGCAATCAGCCCACAGTGGGCCGACAGGGGCCAGTCGGCCAGCTATAGGCCGACTGGAATCCAATCGGCCTGCTCTGGTGTAACGCCCGTATAATTAAGCTACAGTAAACTCCTGTTAATGACTGTCAAGTCATCACAATTATTTTGCTAATCATCATTTTGATCCAAATCAATCTCAAATTCAAATTCAAATTGCATGTCAAATTATTTTCTTCAAAAATTAGAAAACAAAAATGTTCGCTGGGTTGCAAATATTCACTAGCTAATTATCATGTAGAGACCAACATCAATTGACTCACCATTTAATCCCTAGGAGAATATATAGTGGTCCAACGGTATATTAATTGGCTTATTCAATTTCCAAAAATGATTGAACAATTCTATTGGCTCTAAAACATTTTATGCAACACACCAATGTTGTTCTTGATTTGTGTGCCAGATTTCAAGATTGACTAAGTTCATTTTTGGTCACTCAAATAATACTAAACAGTACTCCCTCCATTCCGAAATATAGTGCGCCCGCGCTTCCCGAGGTCCAACTTTGACCATAAATTTAACCCACGAGACCGACTACGGCGGGAGAAAAAATTACATGATTGAAAACTTCTTTTGAATACGAATTCATTGGTATAACTTTTGCTCCCGCCGCAGACGGTCTCGTTGGTTAAATTAACGGTCAAAGTTGAAGCACGAGGATAGAGGAAGCACTACATTGTGGAATGGAGGGAGTAGCTAACTTAAATACATAAAAGGAAAATAGAAAATGGCCTAACTAACTGATGTGTCACTGGGCCTTTGACGACCACAACACTTTTGGCCCAGCCCAACTGGCTTTTCCTCCACCTCCCGCTACAGGAGATAGAGGACGTGCGTGTCACGCATCCATGGCGCCTTGGCCATGGATGGCCTCCACGCAGCCCCCACTGGACCTACAAATAAGCCCCTCGAAAACCCTAGCTCGTGCTCATCCGATCCCCTCTCGTTCCCCATCGCACCCCCTCCTCCTCGGCTCGAAAACAAGCTCGGAGCTCATGCGGTGACCGCACTCGCCGTCGTCATTGTCGCGGCCATCGTCTTCTCCGCGCCAAGATAGTGTGTCCAACAGCTTCACCGTCGTCTTCCACATCATCTACAAGGTCCAGATTGAGCCAGGGCACCGCCGAACGACGGGATCGAGATCATCTTCTTCCTTCTGCCGTCGTCGATTTCGCCTCGATCCGCGCCGCCTCTACCGCCCCCGACCTCGCCGAGTTCGCCTACGCCCCCCTGTGAGCCCCTCCGTCGATCCCCTTCCTCCTTCGCATGGATCCGGCGCCGTAGACGTTGCCGCCCGCCTGGCCCGAGCTCGCTCCGCCCCCGTGTCCTCTGGCCGCTTTGGCCGCGCCCGCTTGTGCAGGGCCACGCTCCTGCTAGCCTAGCACCGCCCCGTGCGCGACGTGGGCTCCCTGCCCGCGCCCCCGACCGCGGTGTTCACGAGCTCCACCGGCCGCGGCCTCGCCTTGTGCGTGCGTCGCGTGCTCGCGCGCGCCTGGCGCACCCCTGCCCGCTGCTCCCTCGCGTCGTCCAGCGCGCGCTCACGCATGTGACACCCCGAGACCGGTGCGCCAGGTGTCAGCCAGTTATTCGTTGTCGGTGCCATGTCATCTGCTTGCGTGTTGCATCTTGCCATGTCGTCATGTGTGTTGCATCAGCATGTTTTCGAAACTTGCATCCGTCTGAGTCTCCTCGTTTCTTCCCGTTGTCCGTTTCGAGTTCCGACGCTCTCACACGTACCCGTGGCTTCCCCGAGTCCTTCTTTTGTGTTTGGCCGTGTAACGTTTCCGGACTGGCGTGAGACTTGTCGTGCGATGTTGTTTTGGTACGCGTAACCCGCCTGTCAAGTTGCGTCGCGTTTGGAGTTCATTTGATGCTCCAACAGTTATCCTCGTGGGCTAAAAGTACCTCCTCTTTGAGGCCCAAGAACCCCCTCCAACAGCCCACCAACCCAGCTCAAACCCTTCCCTTCATCTAGGCCGTTCAATTGTGATCTCGTGGCCGAAAACCTCTCCTTATTTGGACTACCCTAGCTTCTTGTGCCTATATAAACGTCCACCCCCCTCCAATTTTGCGTCCAAAACCCTAGTGTTTCCTCCTTTGCCGAGCTGTGCTTCCAACGCCGCCGCACTGTGCTTCCGTCGCCGCCGCTCGGTGCTTCCGACCCCGCCGCCGTGCTTCCACCGCGTGGGCCGCGGGGCCCAGCGCCGGCCCGCCGCCGCGTAGATCCGGGCCGACCCCGCGCCGCCTTCGTCTTCCTCCGCCCGAGGCCGCCAGCCTCCTCGTCTCCGGCGACCCTTCGCCGCCCGGTCGCCCGCACCGCCGCGCCGGCCCGAGCCCCCTCGCCGCCCCGCCGCCTCAGGTTGCCGCCTCCTCGCCGCGGCCTCGCCGGCGACCGGCCGCCGCCGCCTTCCCGAGGCCACCCGCGCCGGCCACCATGGGCTGGAAGGGAGCCAGCCCACCGGGTTCGCTCGCGCGAGGGCTCGAGGGAGCCTCGTCCCGATCGGGATCTAGTGCGCCCGATCTGGGTGCCTCCAAACCCTAGCGGGCGCCGCCCGCCTGCCCGTGTACCCGTTGACTCCGCCCCGACCCGCAGCGCCCGCACCCGCTTCCGCCCCGTTTGACCGCCCCTGAGGTTGACTTCGTTTATCTGCTAAGTCTTAGTTTTTCAGTTTCTGATGCATATTTGTGATGTTGATATCTTTTACTTTGCTTGTCCGTTTTGTGCAAATAATATGTCAAAATGAGCGTGGTGACTTGTACTATGTTTTGTTCCATTGTGCCATGCATGTTTGAGGTCATCTAGATGTCTTAATCTTCATGGGAAGAGTGCTACTTGCTATAAACTGCTGCCATTAGTTGTTTTCATGCCATGTTTGAGATGTGATAACTTGTTGCATGTTTATCCAAATGAAGCAAATGATATGTCCACATGTTCATCATGAGATGCTCTACATGTTGGTTGCTTTAGCTTGCATGATAGATTCATCTTGCCATGTTTATCTCCTTTGCAAAAGTGCTTGTGGCTGTTAGTTTGTTAAACTTGTTACGAGATGCCTAGTTGAGGAGCTCGTTGCTATTGGTGTGGTTGTCCCCTTGTTGCATGCTTAGATGTTTTGGACTCCCCATCATGTGTACTTTGCTGTGGTGCAAACCACTTGCCATGTTATGCTTTGAGATGACTTAAACTTGCTCACAAACATGCCATGATATTACTGCTGTTTTAACACTTAGTGAAATTTCACTAAGTCTGGAATCTGTAATTTCCAGATGCCATGTTTGCTTGTTGTTCTAGGCGAATCCATGCTAGTTTTGGGGTGACTATTGATGATTCCTTGTTGTATATGTTGTTGGCTATCCATTCATGCTCATTTGGGTGGCTGTAGCACATTTAGTTCTTGCTCCCAAGTTGCTATAAAATAATGTTGTCAGGTTTTTGTTGTCATGTTCAAAATGTTGTAGCTTGTTGCTATTGATCCATGCCTTCTATGGAGATGCTCCAATGGACTTGTTTGCTGTAGGATATGTCTACTTCATGTTCATGCTTCTTATCATCATGTTTGAGTGTTGTAGCTTATATTTATCATGCTCCAAAGTTGCTATGTGGCTGTTAATTTCAGCTTGTTGATATATCTTGTTTCATGTGTATCTTTTAGCCCGTTGCTCCGTTTGGGGTGTTCTTTATATGAAACTCGTGTGTTTTTGAATGTAGAATCATAATATCATATTGTTTTCATGTTTGGAGTGAGTTTGGTTGATGTTTGGGTGCATCTTGCACCGTTGCCATGTTGTGCTTCCTACCTTGTCATGCTGTGCTTCCTACATTGCCATGTAATGCTGCCTGTATATACTTGTTGTGCTTCTTGTATAGATTTGTCATGCATCATATCTTGCCATGTATTGCATCATATAGACTTGTGTTGTTTTCTGTGCTTCCTACCTTGCCATGTATTGCTTCCTGTATATATTGTCATGCATCATACCTTGCCATGTATTGCATCATATATAAACTTGTGCTGTTTTGCTGTGCTTCCTACCTTGCCATGTTTTGCTTCCTGTGTAGACTTTCTGTGCATCATAAGTAGACTTGTTTTGCATCATACTTGGTAGTGCCTATTGTCATGTTCTTGAGTGGTTTGTTTACCGTATTGCTTGCTTCTTCTCGTTAGTGCTTGTTCCGTTGCGTTCGTGAGGATTCGATCGTCTACCCGTGGTTCTTCTTCAAGGCTTCTTCTCCGTCTTCTTCACGGAACCGTTCCTCTTCCTTGAGGGATCTCAGGCAAGATGACCGTAACCTTGGATACCTTTACTATCTTTGCCATTGCTTAGTGTCTCGATGCTATCGTTACATGTCGCGCTACCCATCATTATTGTCAGCCTCTCCTTGTTGCCATGAAACCTCTAACCTTTGACACCTTCCTAGCAAAACCATTGTTTGGCTATGTTACCCGCTTGCTCAGCCCCTCTTATAGCATTGTTAGTTGCAGGTGAAGATGAAGATCGTTCCAGGAGGGAACTTGTTGTTGGAATATCACAATATCTATTATTATTAATAACACACCTATATACTGGGCATGGGTGGAAGGCTTGGCCTTTTGCTCGGTGTTTTGTTCCACTCATGCCACCTTAGGCGCCGATAAACTGGCATTATGTTCCTTGATTTTGCGTTCCTTACTGATGGGTATATGGGGACCCCTTGACACTTCGACTTTGAATAAAACTCCTCCAGCAAGGCCCAACATTGGTTTTAATTTGCTCATAATAACAACTTAATTAATTAATTAAAATTGCATAGGGGGTCGTGTCCCCGGGGATTCTTTCTACATAGCAGGGGGCAGTGCTGATGGTGTTGGTCCCAAACGGGGAGTATGCGGGGCCATCACGGGGAAACTCGAGGATTGGTTTTACTCGTATAATCGCCCATTCGGTCGTGGCCTGAGACGAGATACGCGCGGCTACTATCAGGGTGTCGACACACCGGGAGGTCTTGTTGGACTTGTTTTACCATTGTCGAAATGTCTTGTGCACCGGGATGCCGAGCCTGATCGGATTTCCCTAAGATAAGGGGTGATGATATTATATTTATCACTTCAGCTAATCGTGAGAGCTTGTGATGGGCTAAGTTGGGACACCCCTGCAGGGTTATGATCTTTCGAAAGCCATGCCCGCGGTTATGTGGCAGATTGGAATTTGTTAATATCCGGTTGTAGAAAACTTGACAGATGATCCGAAGTAAAACACACAACTGTGTGAGTAACCGTGACTGTCTCCTTTCACTTTGAGAAGAGAACACGGTGGGGTTATGTTTGACTCGTATGTAGTTCAGGATCTTTAGCGATCACTACTAGTTTGCGACCGTTTGCGTAGTTGCTCATCTTATTCTTGTACTCGTAAGTTAGCCACCATACTTTTGCTTAGCCGCTGCTGCCAAGGTTGTCAGAATCGTGATTCTGTTGTACGATTCTACGACTTTACGATCCAAACTAACCCCTCTGATTCTACGACTTTAGTTCATAGAATCTACGTTTCTACGATCCTGATAGTGAAGATTCAACGATTTGCGATCCTACCATCAGGGCTCCGATCCGATTCAAAATCACGATTCTGACAACCTTGGCTGCTGCAACCTCACCACTTTACCCCTTCCTACCTATTAAGCTTTGATAGTCTTGTTACCCATGGTTATGGGATTGCTAAGTCCTCGTGGCTCACAGATACTACAACAACAGTTGCAGGTACAGGTTTCCGATGTCTTGACGTGAGAGCGTTGATCGTTGTGTTGGAGTTCTTCTTCTTTCTTCTTCAGTCTTGGGTTAGGTTCCGGGTCGGCATCCTGGGATAGCAGATGGATGTCTTGTGCTTTTCTTGTTTGTATCCGTAGTCGGATACTTGTATTGATGTTGTTGTATTCATGTGACTTGTATGTATTGTTGTATCCCCCATGTATGTATGTAATGGTACGATGTAATGATATCCATCTTGCTAAGCGCCCGAAATGCGGTTGTGCCCCAATCACGTAAGTGTCACGTGATCGGGATAGAATCGCATCTTGGGCCTGACAAGTTGGTATCAGAGCCTCGACCGACCATAGGAGCCCCCTTGATTGATCGTAGTTTGGCCATTGTTGAGTCTAGCAGAAAACTTTTTCGGAGTCTAGTTATATCGGAGAGTAGGAATTCTTTTTACTCCCTAGCCCCTTCGTCGCTGTGGTGAGGAATCTTGACGTAGGTGTTTTGAATTGTTCCTCTTCCCCTTCAAATTTTTTTTAGGAAGCGTGGTTAGTTTTTGTTAGTTGCGTTGTTAGTTCTTTCATCTGGTGCATCTCTCATCAAGTGGATTCAACCCTCTTCTTCTTTGCAAGTTCAACCCCAGTTCTTTTCAACCTACGGTGTTTTTCCGTCTGTTGTGTCTTTTCTTTTCCCACCCTCCCACCCTTTTGCTTCTCGGAGCCGGAGTCCTTATTTGAGTACCCATCTTACTCGTGTGAATCCTTTGCATTGTTTCCCCAGTTTTTTTAAACTGTTGATTCTCGTCTAGCTCGTCATTGTTCTTCTCTTTTCTTCTCCGGGGAATTCTCCTCTCGATCGATATTCTGCACCTCTTCTCCTTTTCCGGTGGATTCAATTCAAGTATTCGGTGTTCATCTTATTCTTTTTCCTCGGCTCAATTGCTTCACTTTGCTCGTTTACCTCTCGCCATTTAATTGTTCCGGAGTTCCGAAGAAATCTCAGCAGATTCGTTTGTGTTCCAATTAATTCGAGGTTGTAACCTCATTCAAGTTTTCAAATGTTCCGGTGCATCATCTCTTTTCAATCCTTTTCAACGGTGGTTTTCTCTTCGGTGGGCTCATAACCCACAGGTCTTTTCCCAGGATCTTACCTGACTCTTCTAATTTTCCCGGAGTGTTCCGAAATTCTTTTTTCAAGTGTTACGTAAGTATGGATTCCATCAGTCACATGCCTTCTTCAAGATCGCTTTCAATTCTTTTCAGCAGTGGTTCAACCTTTCTTCTCTTCATTCATCCGGAGTATGTCATGAATTCTTTTTCATTGTGTTCCTCCGAAGGCCATCATTTCAGAAGATTTCTTCGTTCTCAGTTTTCAACTTCATCCTCCAAATATTCTTCTTGATGCCTCTTCGTTCGTCTCATATTCTTTTCCGGTGCTTCGTTCAAGCATTCTTTAATCCGTCTGCGATCTCTTCTTTCTCGTCATTCAATTTCTTAAGAACTTATCCTTTTCCCGGCAATTCATTCTCTCGTGTTCACTCAATTTCAATTCTTCACGGTGGCTTGTCCTCTTGCATTGTTCAATTTCATTCCTTACGGTGGTCATTCTCGTTCTTCACTCGATTGTAATTCTTCTCGGTGGTTTGTTCTCTCTCATCATTCGATTTTAGTCTTCCCGGTGGTTCGATCCTTTTTTTATTCACTCGGCTTCAATTCTTTACGGTGGTTCGCTCAACAGTTCTTTTCCGGTGTTACCATATCAATTCATTTCTTCTTTCCAATTCTACCGGTGTTTCATGAAGATTCGCGCAAGTTCGCGATGTATCCCTTTTTATTCAATTCCATCGTGAATAAGTAGTATGCTAGTCCATTGCTTCTCATCAATTTAATTGGTGGAGGATAAGCATACCATAATTCTTATTCTTTTCATCAAGTTGATTTATTCCTTCCTTCGGAGTTTATTCTCCTTGAATAAATTCTAGTTGCAAGTCCTTTCATCTTTTCTTCCCGGAGTCAAGTTTTTCTCGGTTATCTCGTCGGAACCCCGACTATTCATCGCAAGGCTTTAATCTTATTCTTTTCATACGTCATTTCTATATCATTATCCTTCCGTTACCGGAGTCCTTCGTGGTGGTTCTTCATCATTTCATTCATGCTTCAAATAGTCATCTAATTCTTCTGGAGCAGCTCAAGCATTCTTATTCTTTTGTCCCGAGATGCAAATAATTCTCCCTATTTCTTTGAAATCGAGTTTTGCATTTCTTTCTTCATTCTCAGCTAATCCATCTTTGCGTTGCGGCAGAATATCACCTCAAGTTTTGGGATGAATTCAATAAGTCCATAACAAGTTTATTCTTTTGTTGTGATTTTCTCAACAAATCCGTTCAAGTCTTCTCTTGAAGATGTTCTTTCAATCCATTCGTGATGGAAGTTGTCATCTTCTTCCCCTTCTTCTCATTCCATTCTTATTTCTTCCGGAGGCATTGTCTTGTTCATCTCCTCAGGGATCGTTCCATCTTCTCAAGTTCTCGTTCTATTCCATTCTTGTTCAACTAGTGTGCTATTTCTTTTAGTTTCAACCGGTGTGCTATTTCTTCCAGTTTCAGCCGGAGTGCTTCTCGAATTCCTTCGTGGAGATTCCTTCTCTATCTCTAATTAACCGGAGTGGTTTCGAATTTATTCTTATTCCTTCAACTGTGCTTCATATCCTTCAACCTTTTGGATTCTCGTCGAATTCCTTCTTCCTCTAGTCTAACGAAGTCTTTGCAACTTCGTTCTTCTTCGTTGCATTCTTCTTCTTTTTGAGTGGTTCAACCTCTCAACATTCTTTGGTTTCACTCTTTTGTCCTCGAAGAACTTTGTTCTTCCTTTTCCCTTCCGTCTCGTTCCTAAGATCTCGGGATGAGATCTCTTGTTAGTAGGGGAGTGTTGTGACACCCCGAGACCGGTGCGCCAGGTGTTAGCCAGTTATTCGTTGTCAGTGCCATGTCATCTGCTTGCGTGTTGCATCTTGCCATGTCGTCATGTATGTTGCATCAACATGTTTTCGAAACTTGCATCCGTCCAAGTCTCCTTGTTTCTTCCCGTTGTCCGTTTCGAGTTCCGACGCTCTCACACGTGCCCGTGGTTTCCCCGAGTCCTTCTTTTGTGTTTGGCCGTGTAACGTTTCTGGACTGGCGTGAGACTTGTCGTGCGATGTTGTTTTGGTACGCGTAACCCGCCTGTCAAGTTGCGTCGCGTTTGGAGTTCGTTTGATGCTCCAACAGTTATCCTCGTGGGCTAAAAGTACCTCCTCTTTGAGGCCCAAGAACCCCCTCCAACAGCCCACCAACCCAGCTCAAACCCTTCCCTTCATCTAGGCCGTTCAATTGTGATCTCGTGGCCGAAAACATCTCCTCATTTGGACTACCCTAGCTCCTTGTGCCTATATAAACGTCCAACCCCTCCAATTTTGCGTCCAAAACCCTAGTGTTTCCTCCTTTGCCGAGCTGTGCTTCCAACGCCGCCGCGCTGTGCTTCCGTCGCCGCCGCTCGGTGCTTCCGACCCCGCCGCCGTGCTTCCACCGCGTGGGCCGCGGGGCCCAGCGCCGGCCCGCCGCCGCGTAGATCTGGGCCGACCCCGCGCCGCCTTCGTCTTCCTCCGCCCGAGGCCGCCAGCCTCCTCGTCTCCGGCGACCCTTCGCTGTCCGGTCGCCCGCACCGCCGCCGGAGCAAGCGCCGCCGCGCCGGCCCGAGCCCCCTCGCCGCCCCGCCGCCTCAGGTCGCCGCGGCCTCGTCGGCGACCGGCCGCCGCCTTCCCGAGGCCACCCGCGCTGGCCACCGTGGGCTCGAAGGGAGCCAGCCCACCAGCTTCGCTCGCCCGAGGGCTCGAGGGAGCCTCCTCCCGATCGGGATCCAGTGCGCCCGATCTGGGCGCCTCCAAACCCTAGCGGGCGCCGCCCGCCTGCCCGTGGACCCGTTGACTCCGACCCGACCCGCAGCGCCTGCACCCGCTTCCGACCCGTTTGACCGCCCCTGAGGTTGACTTCGTTTATCTGCTAAGTCTTAGTTTTTCAGTTTCTGATGCATATTTGTGATGTTGATATCTTTTACTGTGCTTGTCCGTTTTGTGCAAATAATATGTCAAAATGATCGTGGTGACTTGTTCTATGTTTTGTTCCATTGTGCCATGCATGTTTGAGGTCATCTAGATGTCTTAATCTTCATGGGAAGAGTGCTACTTGTTATAAACTGCTGCTATTAGTTGTTTTCATGCCATGTTTGAGATGTGATAACTTGTTGCATGTTTATCCAAATGAAGCAAATGATATGTCTACATGTTCATCATGAGATGCTCTACATGTTGGTTGCTTTAGCTTGCATGATAGATTCATCTTGCCATGTTTATCTCCTTTGCAAAAGTGCTTGTCGCTGTTAGTTTGTTAAACTTGTTACGAGATGCCTAGTTGAGGAGCTCGTTGCTATTGATGTGGTTGTCCCCTTGTTGCATGCTTAGATGTTTTGGACTCCCCATCATGTGTACTTTGCTGTGATGAAAACCACTTGCCATGTTATGCTTTGAGATGACTTAAACTTGCTCACAAACATGCCATGATATTACTGCTGTTTTAACACTTAGTGAAATTGCACTAAGTCTGGAATCTGTAATTTCCAGATGCCATGTTTGCTTGTTGTTCTAGGCGAATCCATGCTAGTTTTGGGGTGACTATTGATGATTCCTTGTTGTATATGTTGTTGGCTATCCATTCATGCTCATTTGGGTGGCTGTAGCACATTTAGTTCTTGCTCCCAAGTTGCTATAAAATACTGCTGTCAGGTTTTTGTTGTCATGTTCAAAATGTTGTAGCTTGTTGCTATTGATCCATGCCTCCTATGGAGATGCTCCAATGGACTTGTTTGCTGTAGGATATGTCTACTTCATGTTCATGCTTCTTATCACCATGTTTGAGTGTTGTAGCTTATATTTATCATGCTCCAAAGTTGCTATGTGGCTGTTAATTTCAGCTTGTTGATATATCTTGTTTCATGTGTATCTTTTAGCCCGTTGCTCCGTTTGGGGTGTTCTTTATATGAAACTCGTGTGTTTTTGAATGTAGAATCATAATATCATATTGTTTTCATGTTTGGAGTGAGTTTGGTTGATGTTTGGGTGCATCTTGCACCGTTGCCATGTTGTGCTTCCTACCTTGTCATGCTGTGCTTCCTACATTGCCATGTAATGCTTCCTGTATATACTTGTTGTGCTTCCTGTATTGATTTGTCATGCATCATATCTTGCCATGTATTGCATCATATAGACTTGTGTTGTTTTCTGTGCTTCCTACCTTGCCATGTATTGTTTCCTGTATATATTGTCATGCATCATACCTTGCCATGTATTGCATCATATATAAACTTGTGTTGTTTTGCTGTGCTTCCTACCTTGCCATGTTTTGCTTCCTGTGTAGACTTTCTATGCATCATAAGTAGACTTGTTTTGCATCATACTTGGTAGTGCCTATTGTCATGTTCTTGAGTGGTTTGTTTACCGTATTGCTTGCTTCTTCTCGTTAGTGCTTGTTCCGTTGCGTTCGTGAGGATTCGATCGTCTACCCGTGGTTCTTCTTCAAGGCTTCTTCTCCGTCTTCTTCACGGAACTGTTCCTCTTCCTTGAGGGATCTCAGGCAAGATGACCGTAACCTTGGATACCTTTACTATCTTTGCCATTGCTTAGTGTCTCGATGCTATCGTTACATGTCGCGCTACCCATCATTATTGTCAGCCTCTCCTTGTTGCCATGAAACCTCTAACCTTTGACACCTTCCTAGAAAAAACATTGTTTGGCTATGCTACCCGCTTGCTCAGCCCCTCTTATAGCGTTGTTAGTTGTAGGTGAAGATGAAGATCATTCTAGGAGGGAACTTGTTGTTGGAATATCACAATATCTAATATTATTAATAACACACCTATATAATGGGCATGGGTGGAAGACTTTGGCCTTTTGCTCGGTGTTTTGTTCCACTCATGCCACCTTAGGCACCGATAAACCGGCATTATGTTCCTTGATTTTGCATTCCTTACACGATGGGTATATGGGGACCCCTTGACACTTCGACTTTGAATAAAACTCATCCAGCAAGGCCCAACATTGGTTTTAATTTGCTCATAATAACAACTTAATTAATTAATTAAAATTGCATAGGGGGTCGCGTCCCCGGGGATTCTTTCTACATAGCAGGGGGGCCAGTGCTGATGGTGTTGGTCCCAAACGGGGAGTATGCGGGGCCACCACGGGGAAACTCGAGGATTGGTTTTACTTGTATAATCGCCCATCCGGTCGTGGCCTGAGATGAGATACGCGCGGCTACTATCAGGGTGTCGACACACCGGGAGGTCTTGCTGGACTTGTTTTACCATTGTCGAAATGTCTTGTGCTCCGGGATGCCGAGCCTGATCGGATTTCCCTAAGATAAGGGGTGATGATATTATATTTATCACTTCAGTTAATCGTGAGAGCTTGTGATGGGCTAAGTTGGGACACCCCTACAGGGTTATGATCTTTCGAAAGCCGTGCCCGCGGTTATGTGGCAGATTGGAATTTGTTAATGTCCGATTGTAGAAAACTTGACAGATGATCCGAAGTAAAACACACAACTGTGTGAGTAACCGTGACTGTCTCTTTTCACTTTGAGAAGAGAACACGGTGGGGTTATGTTTGACTCGTATGTAGTTCAGGATCTTTAGCGATCACTACTAGTTTGCGACCGTTTGCGTAGTTGCTCATCTTATTCTAGTACTCGTAAGTTAGCCACCATACTTTTGCTTAGCCGCTGCTGCAACCTCACCACTTTACCCCTTCCTACCTATTAAGCTTTGATAGTCTTGTTACCCATGGTTATGGGATTGCTGAGTCCTCGTGGCTCACAGATACTACAACAACAGTTGCAGGTACAGGTTTCCGATGTCTTGACGTGAGAGCGTTGATCGTTGTGTTGGAGTTCTTCTTCTTTCTTCTTCAGTCTTGGGTTAGGTTCCGGGTCGGCAGCCTGGGATAGCAGATGGGTGTCTTGTGCTTTTCTTGTTTGTATCCGTAGTTGGATACTTGTATTGATGTTGTTTTATTCATGTGACTTGTATGTAATGTTGTATCCCCCATGTATGTATGTAATGGTACGATGTAATGATATCCATCTTGCTAAGCGCCAGAAATGCGGTTGTGCCCCAATCACGTAAGTGTCACGTGATCGAGATAGAATCGCATCTTGGGCCTGACAACGCACCCGCGCCGCTTCCTGCCGTGCTTGTCGCCGTCGCTCGTTCCCGGTCGAGCCACCCCGCGCGCGTCTCGCCTCGCTCTGGTCCGGTCCGGGGCAGCCGCCGCTCCCCGCGCTGGCCGTGCCTTGCGCGTGCACACACGCCGGCGTGCGTACCTGCTGCCGCTTGGCACTCGTGTGCTGCTACTGCTTGCTACTCATCGACTGCTACCAATGCTAACTGAAGCTCTACTGTAGCTGCTAGCTAGCTTTTCTAAATCTACAATGACTAACCCTGTAGACAGTCCCTAAACAGCAGCTAAACAACTACTAACATGAGGAAAAATAATATGAGTAGAAAGTATACTTGACAAACTTCATTTTATCCCACTAGAACAAATCTATTTGATGTATGGATTAAATCCTGCCAAAATCACAAAATGCTATCACAGCATTGTGGTTGTGTGTTGTGTGTGTGCGCTCCGGGTGTGTGTCGTGTGTGTATGCGCTGTGTGTGTATGGCTGTGCCATCAGGCCGGCCCTTATTTAACTAGACTAGGCTTAGTACTAGTTTAGAGCTAAGTTAACCTAGTAGTTAGTTTAAGGAAAAATCAAATTTAAAATGTCTAAGTCAAATGACATATGGGACCGTTCTGCACTGTTCACTTTTGACCAAGTCAACTTCACCTATGTCGACTTTGACTGGCCCCACGTGTCATACACTATGGCTAGAATAGCACTAGGTGACAAAACTAATTTCTGTTTTATTTTCGAAATAAAAGAATTCCAAAATATTATTAAAACTTGGAAAAATCATAGAAAATAATCCGTAACTCGGATGAAAAAGATTTATATATGAAAGTCGCTCAGCAGAGCTTCCAGGCAAGCCCCCCCCCCCTTTGATCATCCCGATATCGCCCATTCCATTCTCTCTTATGCTTGCATTAGATTTTGCTACTGTTATTGTTTGATCCTATTCTGATGCATAGCCTGCTTTTGTACCTGCTATTGTTACCTACATGCTATGCTAAACTGCTTAGTATAGGTTGGCTAGTGATCCATCAGTGACCCCACCTTGTCCTTGTTGCCCCTGCTTCATTGTCGACGACTCGAGCAACGTGATCGAAGACCGGAGCCCGACTGTCCTTGTTACCCCTGCTTCATCATCGACGACTCGAGCAATGTGATCGAAGATCGGAGACCGACACTTCACATCACATCACAACCCCTTTGTTGCTCGACTCTGCAGAGGTACTATCGGGTGCCGAGGGTGAAACCTCGTAACGCACACATGATGATAACTCTGTAGTGTAGCTATTCGGTCGTGGTCATCGAGGGTGATTCCTCTTTCTCCATTCCCGATACGACTCTGTCGTGCAACCCCTCAAGTGTGAACCTCGGGGGTGATTCCTCTTAGTTCACCTTGACGGACACATCGAGTGGAATTCGTCGGGGGTGATTCCTTGGGTTTTCCACCTTGATGTTTTGGAGACACAGTTACATGGACTTTACTTGAGACCTTTGTGAAAGGCGGGCGGGCCCGGTGAGCACCCGCGGGAGTTGTTACGGTGGCGGCTGGCTGTTTAGCGGTATCACCCAGGAGGGGTGATAGCTCCGGACTTGTCCCGACAGCCGTCACTTCTGTCAATAATGCACTAACAAATTTGGGTATTTGTTCTGAGTTGGCCTCTGGCCTTTACGCACTAACCGCCACGCGAGAATAGTTATGGGCCTCGGCGTCGTGGTATCAGCCGAAGCTTTGTCAGACGTCCAGTTCAGCATTGCGGCACGGCTGGGCCGGCGCCATCCAGTATAGAGGTGGTGCCTGGTCCGCCCTGCTCGCAACGACCCGGAGTGCAACGGGCGATGGCCCATGACCCCGGAGTGCTTAGGATGTAGACCGGCGGGGACCTCTCTGCTGAGCCTAGGTAGGGCTGCGACGTGTTGATCTTCCGAGGCCGGGCATTGACCCAGAAAGGTGTGTCCGGCCGGAGGTGATCGAGCGTGAGGGTAACGTGGTGCACCCCTGCAGGGAAGTTATCTATTCGAATAGCCGTGTCCACGGTAACGGACGTTCAGTCTTATATCCTGATCTATTATAACTAGAAATGGATACTTGAGATATGTGTTGGATTTGTGGCTGCGAGATTACTTTCTCGCAGGGAGTCGAGGAAGGATCTCTAGGCCGTTAATGCTACAACATGCTTGATATTATAAAATGCTATTCTGTATTTCCTTCTACTGCTGCAAGATGGTGCTTTCGAGAAGATGCTTGAAGATGCTAGTCTTTGATATGCTAGGCTTTCCCCCTCCTCTTCTGGCATTCTGCAGTTCAGTCCACATATACAGCTTATTCCTTTGATACTGATGCATACTTAGTATAGATCAGATGCTTGCGAGTACTTTGGATGAGTACTCACGGTTGCTTTGCTCCCCCTTTCCCCCCTTCTTTCTTCTTTCTGGTTGTTGCAACCAGATGGCGGATCCCAGGAGCCAGATGCCACCCAGTCGACTACTACTACTACCCCGACGGAGCCTGCTACTACGTGGAGACAGCTGACGACCAGGAGTAGTTAGGAGGTCCCAGGCAGGAGGCCTTGCCTCTTCGATCGTTGATGTTTGTGCTAGCCTTCTTAAGGCAAAACTTGTTTAACTTATGTCTGTACTCAGATATTGTTGCTTCCGCTAACTCTGTTGCTTTCGAGCTTCTGTATTCGGGCCCTCGAGGCCCCTGGCTTGTAATATGAAGCTTGTATTATTTTAATTTGTGTCTAGAGTTGTGTTGTGATATCTTCCCGTGAGTCCCTGATCTTGGTCGTACACATTTGCGTGCATGATTAGTGTACGGACAAATCGGGGGCGTCATAAGTTGGTATCAGAGCCGACTGCCTGTAGGATCCCCCTTTCCAACTCCTTGGCCGAAGTTGAGTCTAGTCTTTGGATAACTGTTTTACTAACATGGCTGTGTGGCTTACGGGCCCACGTCGCCAATTGGGTGGTATTAGCATCTTTTACTCCTCAATCTTTACTCCGGGACTCTGAACTCTCTTCTATTCGGGTTAAACGAATTTCCTAACTCAAACATTAGGATCCCGTGACCACATTCACCCCAAAGATGGATATAGCCATAGTTTTCCTTAGTATAGTAGTTTTGAATAGTGCACACTATGTCCTGTTGTCTACAACGATGCATTCATAGTGTTTCCTTGACTATGCAAGTTTCATCATGAACGGTCACTAGTCTTAGCAAATGCTCAATGCTAAACTACTCCCTGCTACATTTTAGCAGGATGGCTAACGATCCACCACCTCCACCCTATATTGCCGCAATGATGCAGCAGTTTGAACTGAATCGTCAGTTTATGACTGGAGTAATGGCTCAGCTTCCAAACCAGAATGCTCATCAACAGCTTGCCCCAATAACACTGCCAGAATTTGTGCGCCTCAACCCATCCATTTTCCGCAACTCCACCAATCCTATGGATGCCGATGATTGGCTTCGTGACATCCAGTTTGAGATGAAGTCAGCTAATGTTGCCCCTGCCAGTTACGTCACCTTTGCGACATTTCACTTGAAAGGTCCAGCTGCCCAATGGTGGGAAAGCCACAGGGGTATGCTGCCTGCAGAAACTGTAACCACTTGGCAGGAATTTCAGTTAGCCTTTCATGCACGGCACATTCCTCAAGGTCTGATGGACCAAAAGAAGGAGTTCCGTAAACTCTCACAGGGCACAATGACTATGGACGAATATCAAAGGAAATACCTTGAATTCTCCCGTTATGCTGAGGATGACATCGACACTGACGCTCGTAAGCAGGAGAAATTTCGTGAAGGATTGCGTCCCGATATAAAGCTCGCACTTGTTGCTCATGATTGCGTAGACTTTGTGATGCTTGTCAGCCAAGCTTTTCGAACTGAAACTGGTCTGACCGAGTACCAGGAGTTGCTCAAGCGTACTAGAGATGTAGGCCCATCCTCGGGCCAGCCTTCTCAGAAGCGTCGAGTCTGGATCCCACACAATGTTCATCACCGACCTGCTCCGACACCAAGGCCGTCTTATGTTGCACCTCGTCTGCCTCCGCCGCCGAGTCAACTAACTATTCAGGGTGGACAGTCCAATACTGTGGCTCCTCCCCACAATGATCGTTTATGCCGCAAGTGTGGACAACTAGGGCACCGTACTCTGAACTGTCGCCTGGGTCAGCCGCAAAATAATTCAAATCCTCCTGTTGGTCGTCGAAAGGGCCGTCACAACCATCCTAGCAGAAATCGTAGTGCCAGGCCACCTGCTATGAGTGGTGGTCAGGTCACCCGTGTCAAGATCGAAAAAGCTCGTGACTCCCCAAAAATCGTGATGGGTACCCTTCGCGTTAATTCGGTGCCAGCTTCTGTTCTCTTTGATTCAGGAGCATCGCATGCCTTTGTGTCCCAACAATTCGCTCAGTTGCATGGGCTAGGCATGGAAGAATTACCAACTCCATTTGCGGTTCAATCTCCGGGATCCAAGTGGCAAACCACAATGGTAAGCCCTCGCAACCATATCGAAATTGGAGGCTTACTTTTTCTGGCTTCTCTCATTGTGCTCGGACCTTCCAACATTGACATCATTCTTGGAATGGATTGGTTGACAACCCATAATGCTTTGATAGACTGTGCTGCCAAGACAGTCCAGCTCACTCACCCTTCTGGCCAGACAGTCCAATACTCAACCCAAGCAGCGCAGGATGCCGAGAATCAGATATATGTTCTGAATGCATTGAATGCTTCACCTCTTGAAGGAATAGAGAACATTCCAGTCGTTCGTGATTTCGAAGATGTCTTTCCAGAAGAACTTCCAGGAATACCCCCTGCTGGAGCTGTTGAGTTTGTCATAGACCTGAAACCGGGCACTACTCCTATTGCCAAGCGGCCATACAAGATGCCGCCGCATGAACTCCTTGAGCTTAAGGAGGAAATTGACACTTCACTTCGCGAGGGTTTTATCCGTCCAAGTTCATCTGCTTGGGGAGCACCTTCTCTCTTTGTCAAGAAAAAGGATGGTACGAATCATTTGGTCCAAGATTACCGACCTATCAACCAGGCAACAATTCAGAACAAGTATCCACTTCCCAGAATCAACGATCTGTATGATCAACTTGCTGGCTCCTCGGTATTCTCTAAACTTGATTTGAGGTTGGGTTACCACCAGATTCGGGTTCGTGAAGAGGATATTCCCAAGACCGCCTTCGTTACTCGCTATGGTTCATACGAGTACACCATCATGTCTTTCGGCTTGACCAATGCTCCAGCAACATTCTCCCGATTAATGAATTATATATTCATGGAATACCTCAATAAGTTTGTCGTGGTTTATCTGGATGATATCCTTGTATATTCCAAGAACAAAGAAGAACATGCTGAACATCTTCGTCTTGTTCTGGAAAAGCTTCGAGAGCATCAACTTTATGCTAAGTATTCCAAGTGTGAGTTCTGGCTTCCCGAAGTAACCTACCTTGGGCATGTTATCACCAAGGATGGTATTGCCGTCAACCCCGAGCGAGTTCAGGCTATTCTCGATTAGACTCCTCCAAAGAATGTCAAACAAGTCAGAAGTTTTCTCGGACTCGCCAGTTATTGCCGTCGATTTGTCGAGAACTTCTCCAAGATTGCCAAGCCTCTGACTGGTCTGCTTTACAAAGGTGTCAAGTTCGAATGGACAGAAAAGTGTCAGGAAAGTTTCCAGGCACTCAAAGACAAGCTGACTTCTGCCCCAGTGCTTGCTCCTCCAGATACTAAGAAGGATTTCGTCATTTACTGCGATGCTTCACGTCAAGGATTGGGTTGTGTCCTAATGCAAGAGCGCAAGGTGATTGCTTATGGCTCTCGTCAGTTGCGCCCTCATGAAGAGAACTATCCAGTTCATGACCTCGAGCTTGCTACTGTCATATATGCTCTTAAACAGTGGCGACATTACCTTCTCGGTAATCGTTGCGAGATCTTCACCGACCACCAAAGTCTGAAGTACTTGTTTACTCAACCAGACCTGAACCGCCGTCAACCGAGATGGATGGAGACCGTAGCAGATTTTGACTTGGGTATTTCTTATACCCCGGGCAAGGCCAATGTGATGGCTGATGCCTTAAGCCGCAAGTCATATTGCAACAACCTCCAGGTTCACAAGGTTCAAACCTCGCTTGTTGAAGAATTCTGAACCTCCATATTGTTCCTCCCGGAGCACTCGCTCCCCCTCATCCAGAATTTCAGAAGATGAATCTTCGTGTTGTTTCCCAGGGTTCCCTTAATACTCTGGCTGTCGTACCCGATCTCGTGAGCAGTATCAAGACTATTCAACATTATGACTCTAATGTCGAGAAGATTAAACGCTATCTCGCAGAAGGAAAGCCCTCATTCTTCACCATTGCCAATGATGGCGCCTTGTACTTCAAAGGTCGCCTAGTGGTGCCATGTGCAAGGAAACACCTGGATCAGACTCCAAAGGTTATGAAAGAAGCTCATGATACACCTCTGTCTATTCATCCTGGTAGTACCAAGATGTACCAAGACATTCGTCAGAGATTCTGGTGGTCTAATATGAAGCAAGACATTGCTCGTTATGTTGCTGAGTGTGACGTTTGCCGTCGTATCAAAGCAGAACATCAAAGTCCTGCTGGAACTCTACAACCTATCTCTATTCCTGAATGGAAATGGGACCATGTCGAAATGGACTTTGTCACTGGTTTTCCCAAATCGCAGAAAGGTAATGATGCTATTCTTGTCGTCATTGACCGGCTTTCTAAAGTTGCACACTTCCTGGTTGTCAAAGAAACGATCACTGCTAGTCAGCTGGCAACCCTCTATATGTCCAGAATTGTTTCCCTCCATGGTATTTCATTGGTTATCAGCTTAGACCATGGCAGCTTATTCACTTCAAGATTCTGGGCAAGTTTCCAAGAAGCAATGGGAACTCATCTATCTTTCAGCACTGCATTTCACCCTCAGTCGCAGGGACAAGTTGAACGCGTCAATCAAGTTCTCGAAGACATGCTTCGAGCTTGTGTTATTTCCTTCAGCAAGAAATGGGAGGAATCTCTCCCGTATGTTGAGTTCTCTTACAACAATAGCTATCAAGCTAGTCTGAAGATGGCTCCCTTTGAAGTGTTATATGGGCGAAAGTGTCGAACCCCTCTGAACTGGTCAGAAACAGGGGAACGTCCACTCTTCGGTCCGTATATTATCCAACACGCTGAAGAACAAGTCCGCGTCATTCGCGAGAATCTCAAGACTGCTCAGTCACGTCAGAAAAGTTAGTATGACCGTCATCACCAAGACATGGTCTATCAACCTGGCGAAAAGGCTTATCTTCGAGTCACACCAATGAAGGGTGCACACCGTTTCGGTATCAAGGGCAAGCTAGCTCCTCGATATATTGGTCCATTCACTATTCTCGAGAGACGTGGGAAAGTGGCATATCAGTTGGAACTTCCGTCGAACCTTTCTCAGGTTCACGATGTGTTCCACGTGTCACAACTCCGCCGCTGTTTCAAGGACCCTATCCGAGCAGTGGATCATGAAGTGCTCGAGTTGCAACAAGACCTCTCCTATAAAGAGCACCCGGTCCGCATTCTCGACCAAGCTGAACGCCGCACACGTCAGAAGGCGATAAAGTTCCTCAAGGTCCAGTGGTCGCATCACTCTGAAGACGAAGCCACTTGGGAACGGGAGGATCGTGTGCGTGAAGAATACCCCGAACTATTTCCTTCTACCTCCTAAAATCTCGGGACGAGATTTCTTGTAGTGGAGGAGATTTGTAACGCCCGTATAGTTAAGCTACAATAAACTCCTGTTAATGACTGTCAAGTCATCACAATTATTTTGCTAATCATCATTTTGATCCAAATCAATCTCAAATTCAAATTCAAATTGCATGTCAAATTATTTTCTTCAAAAATTAGAAGACAAAAATGTTCGCTGGGTTGCAAATATTCACTAGCTAATTATCATGTAGAGACCAACATCAATTGACTCACCATTTAATCCCTAGGAGAATATATTGTGGTCCAACGGTATATTAATTGGCTTATTCAATTTCCAAAAATGATTGAACAATTCCATTGGCTCTAAAACATTTTATGCAACACCCCAATGTTGTTCTTGAATTGTGTGCCAGATTTCAAGATTGACTAAATTCATTTTTGGTCACTCAAATAATACTAAACAGTAGCTAACTTAAATACATAAAAGGGAAATAGAAAATGGCCTAACCAACTCCTGTGTCACTGGGCCTTTGACGACCACAACACTTTTGGCCCAGCCCAACTGGCTTTTCCTCCACCTCCTGCTAGAGGAGATAGAGGACGTGTTGGGGAACGTAGCAGAATTCAAAAAAATTCTACGCTTTCACCAAGATCCAAATAAGGAGACATCTAGCAATGAGCAAGTAAGAGTGCATCTACATACCGTTATGTAGATCGCGAGCGGAAGCTTTCGAAGATGCGTGGGTGAAGTAGTCGTACTCTTCGCGTTCTTCGTCACCGATGATCTAGCGCCAAACGGACGGCACCTCTGCGTCCAACACACGTACGGTGCAGCAACGTCACCTCCTTCTTAATCCAGCAAGGGGAGAGGAGAAGTCGTCAGAGATCCAACAGCACAACGGCGTGGTGGTGGATGCAGTGGAGATCGCAGCAGGGCTTCGCCGGGCGCCCTGCGTTGGGAGTATGGAGGTGTGACGGGAGGGGGAGAGGCGCCAGGGCAAGGGTGCGGCTGCCCTCTCCCTCCCCACATATATATATAGGGGACCAGGGGGTGCGCCAGCCCCCTGCAGATCCAATCTGCAAGGGGGGCGGCGGCCAGGGGGGAGTCCTTGCCCCCCAAGGCAAGTGGCGCCCCCTCCCCCCTAGGGTTTCAACCCTAGGCGCATGGGGAGGTGGGCCCAAGTGGTGCGCCAGCCCATTAGGGCTGGACACTTCCCCCTTGCGGCCTAGGGGCCCCACCGGGATGGGTGGCCCCACCCTGTGGACCCCGGGGCCCCTCCGGTGGTCCCGGGACGCTCCCGGTGACCCCCGGAGATCACCCGATGGCCGAAACCTGACTTCCTATATATCAATCTTTACCTCCGGACCATTCCGGAACTCCTCATGACGTCCGGGATCTCATCCGGGACTCCGAACAACTTTCAGGTTTCCACGTGCATGTATCTCTACGACCCTAGCGTTACCGAACCTTAAGTGTGTAGACCCTACGGGTCCGGGAGACACGTAGACATGACCGAGACCACTCTCCGGTCAATAACCAACAGCGGGATCTGGATACCCATGTTGGTTCCCACGTGTTCCTCGATGATCTTCATCGGATGAACCACCGTGTCAAGGATTCACTCAATCCCGTATGTTATTCCCTTTGTCCATCGGTACGGTACTTGCCCGAGATTCGATCGTCGGTATTCCCGATACCTTGTTCAATCTCGTCATGGCAAGTCTCTTTACTCGATCCGTAATTCATCATCCCGTGACTAACTACTTAGTCACATTGAGCTCATTATGATGATGTCTTACTGAGTGGGCCCAGAGGTACCTCTCCGTCATACGGAGTGACAACATCCCAGTCTCGGTTCGTACCAACTCAACAGACACTTTCGGAGATACCCGATGCGTACCTTTATAGCCACCCAGTTACGTTGTGACGTTTGGCACACCCAAAGTATTCCTACGGCATCCGGGAGTTGTACAACCTCATGGTCTAAGGAATAAATACTTGACACCGAAAAGCTTATGCATTACGAACTATACGATCTCGTGCTATGCTTAGGATTGGGTCTTGTCCATCACATCATTCTCCTAATGATGTGATCCCGTTATCACTGACATCCCATGTCCATGGTCAGGAAACCGTGACCATCTGTTGATCAACGAGCTGGTAACTAGAGGCCTACCAGGGACTCATTGTGGTCTATATATCCACACATGTATTGCTGTTTCCGTACAATACAATTCAAGCATGAATAACAGACGATTATCATGAACAAGGAAATATAATAATAATACTTTTATTATTGCCTCTAGGGCATATTTCCAACAGTCTCCCACTTGCACTAGAGTCAATAATCTAGTTACATTGTGATGAATCGAACACCCATAGAGTTCTGGTGTTGATCATGTTTTGCCCGTGAAAGAGGTTTAGTCAACGGGTCTGCGACATTCAGATCCGTATGCACTTTACAAATATCTATATCTCCATCCTGAACATAATTCCGGATGGAGTTGAAATGGCGCTTGATGTGCTTGGTCTTCTTGTGAAACCTGGGCTCCTTGGTAATAGCAATAGCACCAGTGTTGTCACAGAAGAGTCATTGGGCTTGACGCGCTTGGAATGACTCCTAGGTCGGTGATGAACTCCTTCATCCAGACTCCTTCCTGCGCTGCTTCAGAAGCAGCTATGTACTCCGCTTCACATGTAGACGCTGCCACCACGCTCTGTTTGCAACTGCACCAGCTGACTGCCCCTCCATTCAAAATATACACGTATCCGGTTTGAGACTTAGAGTCATCCAGATCTGTGTCGAAGCTAGCATCGACGTAACCCTTTACGACGAGCTCTTCGTCACCTCCATAAACGAGAAACATATCCTTAGTCCTTTTCAGGTACTTCAGGATGTTCTTGACCGCTGTCCAGTGTTCCGTACCGGGATCACTTTGGTACCTCCCTACCAAACTTATGGCAAGGTTCACATCAGGTCTGGTACACAGCATGGCATACATGATAGAACCTATGGCCGAGGCATAGGGAATGACACTCATCTTTTCTCTATCTTCTACCGTGGTCGGCGACTGAGCTTTGCTCAATCTCATACCTTGCAAAACAGGCAAGAATCCTTTCTTTGACTGATCCATATTGAACTTCTTCAATATTTTGTCAAGGTATGTACTTTGTGAAAGACCAATGAGGCGTCTCGATCTATCTCTATAGATTTTGATGCCTAATATGTAAGCAGCTTCTCCAAGGTCCTTCATTGAAAAACTTTTATTCAAGTAGGCCTTTACATTTTTCAAGAATTCTATATCATTTCCCATCAGCAATATGTCATCCACATATAATATGAGAAATGCCACAGAGCTCCCACTCACTTTCTTGTAAATACAGGCTTCTCCATAAGTCTGTATAAATCCAAACGCTTTGATCACTTCATCAAAGCGAATATTCCAACTCCGAGATGCTTGCACCAGCCCGTAAATCGAGCGCTGGAGCTTGCATACCTTGTTAGCATTCTCTGGATCGACAAAACCTTCCGGTTGCATCATATACAACTCTTCCTTGAGGAAGCCATTAAGGAATGCTGTTTTGACGTCCATTTGCCATATCTCATAATCATAGAATGCGGCAATAGCTAACATGATTCTGACTGACTTCAGCATCGCTACGGGAGAGAAAGTCTCGTCGTAGTCAATCCCTTGAACTTGTCGATAACCCTTAGCGACAAGCCGAGCCTTATAGATGGTCACATTACCATCTTTGTCTGTCTTCTTCTTAAATATCCATTTGTTTTCTATGGCGTGCCTATCATCAGGCAAGTCCACCAAAGTCCATACTTTGTTTTCATACATGGATTCTATCTCGGATTTCATGGCTCCAAGCCATTTATTGGAATCCGGGCCCGCCATCGCTTCTTCATAGTTCGAAGGTTCACCGTTGTCTAACAACATGATTTCCAGGACAGGGTTGCCGTACCACTCTGGTGCGGTACGTGCCCTCGTGGACCTTCGAAGTTCAGTAGTAACTTGATCTGTTTCTTCATGATCATTATCATTAACTTCCTCCCTTGTTGGTGCAAGCACCTCAGGAACAGTTTCCTGCGCTGCGCTACTTTCCGGTACAGGAGGGGTGACTGTCACCTCATCAAGTTCTACTTTCCTCCCACTCACTTCTTTTGAGAGAAACTCTTTCTCCAGAAAGCATCCATTCTTGGCAACAAAGACTTTGCCTTCGGATCTGTGGTAGAAGGTGTACCCAATTGTTTCCTTTGGGTATCCTATGAAGACGCATTTTTCCGATTTGGGTTCGAGCTTTTCAGGTTGAAGTTTCTTGACATAAGCATCGCAACCCCAAACTTTCAGAAACGACACCTTCGGTTTCTTGCCAAACCAAAGTTCATACGGAGTCGTCTCAACGGATTTCGACGGAGCCCTATTTAAAGTGAATGCGGCAGTCTCTAAAGCATAACCCCAAAAAGATAGCGGTAAATCGGTGAGGGACATCATAGATCGTACCATGTCTAACAGAGTACGATTTCGACGTTCGGACACACCGTTACGTTGAGGTGTTCCGGGCGGTGTCAATTGTGAAACAATTCCACAGTTCCTAAGGTGTGTGCCAAATTCATGACTTGAATATTCACCCCCACGATCCGATCGCAAGAACTTTATTTTTCTGTCACGTTGATTCTCAACCTCATTCTGAAATTCCTTGAACTTTTCAAAGGTCTCAGACTTGTGTTTCATCAAATAGATATACCCGTATCTACTCAAGTCATCCGTGAGGGTGAGAACATAACGATAGCCTCCGCGAGCCTCAACACTCATTGGACCGCACACATCGGTATGTATGATTTCCAACAAGTTGGTTGCTCGCTCCATTGTTCCGGAGAACGGAGTCTTGGTCATCTTGCCCAAGAGGCATGGTTCGCACGTGTCAAATGATTCATAATCAAGAGACTCTAGAAGTCCATCTGAATGGAGCTTCTTCATACGTTTGACACCAATATGACCAAGGCGGCAATGCCACAAGTATGTGGGACTATCATTATCAACTTTACATCTTTTGGCATCTACACTATGAATATGTGTATCGCTACGTGATACGTCCAAAACGTATCTATAATTTCTGCTTGCTCCATGCCACTTTTGGGTGATATTGCTATGATATTTATACACTTCCATACACTTTTGATCATATTTGGACTAACCTATTAACTCAGTTCACCCCAGTGCCAGTTTCTGTTTTCGGCTGTTTTTGTATTTCAGGTTTTCACGTTACGAGAACTGCCAGGAAAAATCCAGAAAAATTATATAAAAAATCAGCGTTCCAGAACCTACCGTGCGCCCGAAGTACAGCCGGGGTGGGCCACCAGGGCTCCAGGCGCCCTGGCGGCGCCCCCCCTGGGCCGCGCCGGGGGGCGCCTGGGCCCCCCGAGGCTCCGCTGATGCCCCCCTTTGGCATATATTTAAAGCGTCTCCCGAAACCCTCGAGACGGGAACTCTTTTTCGTGATCTCATCTCTGTTCCGCCACCGCCGCCGCTTCCAAGATCGGGAGCACCAGGAGAACTCTTCCCGGCACCCTGCCGGAGGGGAGGATCACCACCGGGAGCTTCTCCACCACCATGGACGCCTCCCGAATGAGTTGTGAGTAGTCTCCCTTGGACCATGGGTCCATGACCAGTAGCTATGTGATGTTCTCCTCCCGTTCTTATGCTTCACTAATTAGTCCTCGTGAGCTGCCCTACATGATCGAGGCACATATGTAATCCTTATGATGTTGCTATGATGAGTTTGCTGGGATCCGATGGATTATGAGATTATGTTCAGATTGTGTTTGAGTAATATATTTGATCTACCTCTTGTATATTTATGTTCATAAGTAATTCTTGCATGTTCTCCGTTGTTATTTATTGCTTTGGCCAAGTAATAGGTAGTGAGTCCAAGAGGGAACGTTATGCTTGATTGTGGGTTCATGCCCCTCGATGACTAGCTTGAGTGACAGAAACATGAGTCTAGGGGATGTGCTGTTGCCACAAGGGGGAAAACAACGGTGCTTGTGCCCGCGGGTGCAAGGATTGTTTACTTTACGCAAAGTTCTTTTAATGCAGTTGTCTGTTGCTTTGAGTTTACACTATGGGTGGGACTCGCAACTTAATACCAGCGAGATGTTCTGGATAGATATCTCAAGGTGGATCATTAGTAGTAGATATTGATGGATTTCGGTCTACTTACCTTGGCGTACCGCCCATGCTTTGAACCTCTACCTTTCTTGCAACTTAGTCAACATTGGTCCTGTCAATTGCCCAGCTGTAATTCGTTTACCTCACATAGCTGTTTTATCGTCTTTTGGGAGAGAGACATCACTAGTGAACATCATGAGACTCCGGTCCATATTACCATCATTGATCACATCCGCTATTTACTTTTCCGCATTTTACTTACTGTTGCAATTATATCTATCACTACTATCACTTGCGTTTGATCCTTTGTAAACTACAAGGCCGGAGGGATTGACAACCTCTCTGTACTCGTTGGGAGCAAAGTTATTTGTATCTGTGTGCAGGTCCACGTTGATTGCTAATATCTGGCGCCGTTAGCAGTTGACACCTTCTTATTGAAACTGGGAGCCTCAGGGAAATCGATCCTTGGTATTGCCAAGGGAAATCTTCTGCTACACTGCATCTCTAACCTTCCACTTGGGGTAACCAACGAGGGGCGAGAAGCCTAGCAAAGCAATTTCTGGCGCCGTTGCCGGGGACTCCACTCTTCAGGATAGGGGAGTTGCACGCTATCTTTTACCTTTGCTTTTAGTCTTGTTAGTTTACCTTTCAGTTTTGCTTTAGTATCCTTTATCAAAAATTACAAAAAAATTTATTTTTGCTTTTCTGTTAGTAGTCCTTTCTGTTTAGCCAAACATGTTAGGATTTGGTGCTTTGAGGGAATCAGAAGTTCTAGATTTCCATCAAAGGGATGGAGAAAATATGAAGAAGGCATGGGACAGAATTTCTGATGCACATAGGAGAATTATGCCTTGGATACCTATAAAAATTGTGCTTAGAAATTTTTACCATGGTCTTTTTAAATGGTGTAAACACTCTCTTGATATTATAGCCGAGGGAGATTTCCTAGAGTGTGATGAAGCTAGAGCCCTTGAAATTATACATGGTCTATCTAGTTACTTTGTTTATGATCATAACTTTGATACTGTCATAGATAGACTTTCTACTATTGAAAAGAGAATGGATGCTCTAGACTTAACGAAGGTAGAGAAACCTAAACCCAATAAGAAAGACATTTTGGAAATAGATAATGATTGGGAGCCTTTTGTTAGGATTAGCATCTCTAATCAAGACTTCCTTGCTTATTGTGATATTGGATCTATGGTTTCTAGTATGCCAAAAATTGTTCATGATTCTTTAAAATTTAACATGGATAGATTACCATCTTATCATGAACACACTAATGGAGATATTTCTGAAATCCAGGGAAGAATAAAAGACGTGCCAGTTAAATTCCTTAAAGGAATTGCAATGATTGATTTCTTCATCATGGAGCCAAACCAAGGAAATATAGTGCTTGGAAGGGACTTCCTCCGAGCAGTCAAAGGCTTCATTGATATAGGTAAGGGACAAATCCGCTTGCGCGGAAAGGCAAAAGGTGTGTACCCCTTTCCTAGAAGGAACAAGAGTGAACTTGTTGAGGAACCATTTGAAGCGAATTATAGCTCAGATTATTATGATGGTTATTGATTCCTCTATGCATTATGCCTAGCTTAAAGGCATAAAAGAAAGCGCTTTTGGGAGGCAGCCCAATGAATAAATTTTATTTTGCTTTTGTTGTGTCTTGATGTTGTTTACTACTGTAGCATCATCATTGTATCTTTGCTTTTCAATTTTGTGCCAAGTATAGCCTCTGATTGCTAGAAAATTCAAAAGTTGTGAGGTGCTGTCCAGGAAACAGATTCTGTCCTTGGATAGAAAAATTCGTATAAAATCACCAGATTATCTTTTTAGTCTGAATTGTTTCGACAGCGTGCTCTATATAATTGTCTTTCGTGTGTCTGTTCTGAGTTTTTTGATTAGAGTTGCAGAAGTGCCCCGAACAAATCATTTACTACCTGCTGTTCTGTTTTTCACAGATTCTGTCCTGTTTTGCCTTTCCTTCATTTTGCAAACCTAGAGCTTGCTTTTTCTTTGCAAAAACCTTTTGGCAATCTTGAGAAACAGTAGAACTTCAAGAATATCTTTATTTCCAGCAAGGTACAATTATTTTATTATGGGTACTAACCTCGCTAATCAGATTATGATGAGTTATGTATGAAGGGAGTTTTCAAGTGTGCGAGGGAAGATGATAAAAAGATTCAGGAGTGTCAAACGCTCAAGCTTGGGGATGCCCCCGTGCACCCCAAGAAATATTCAAGGAGACTCAAGCGTCTAAGCTTGGGGATGCCCCCGTGCATCCCCTTCTCCATCAACATTATCAGTTCGTCTTTCGTTCCACTATATTTTTATCACTTCATGTGTTATGTGCTATGCTTGGAGCGTCTTGCTTTTAGTTTTCCTTTTTAAGTTTTCTTTAGCTTTTCATAACGAGTCGGAACTCAGCATTCTTTATGTGGGAGAGAAACACGCTCCACTTCTACCTAGAACATAACATAGAATTTTCATGTCTATCTTTGCTGTGTGTGTTCTTTGTCTTTTAATAGCTACTATCATGCTTAGCTCGTTACTTTCATGCTTATCTTTCTAAAGAGCTTTGTTTAGTTGGTTGCTTGAACTCTCTTTAATTACCATGCTCACCTTATTAAGAGAGTTTGCTTCCGTTGCATTGGTTGATATGTCTATGATAAAGATGCTACGTGCATAATGGCGCTTAGTAGTTCATGTTTTCTTATGGTTAGTCTCAAATAGCTGGGGGATTCCCAATGTGTTATTGGAGTACCAACATGATTTTTTTGCCTATGATGTGGTATGGTTTAGTAATATCTTCCTTCAAAGAATTTACTTTGATTGACTTGGCGTATGCTCACGCATATTTAAGACTGTAAAGAAAGTCTGTCAAGCCTTGATGATCTTTTGTTTCTGAGTAGCGATATAACTTCCATGCCTGATTCAATGTTGCTTTGTCGCTCTGCATGATTATGAACGTCATTGCTCTCTTAGTTGGTCGCTCCCAGTCTTTTGCTAACCTCCACCTGTACTAAGCGGACTGACTGCTTGTGCATCCACATTCTTTTAAACCAGTTATGCCATATGAGTCCACCATACCTTCCTACATGGTATTTGCCTGCCATTCCTAACGGAGACTTGCATGTACCATCTCGAAATTATTCAAAAAGAAAAAAACATTCTTATTTTGTGCCTCTGTTGTAAGTCCATGAGGAAGTAGTAGTTAATTCATGATCTTTTTTAGTTGGACAAGCTTCACCCCGGGATTGCATGTATAATGTGCAAACCCATAATACGAGAAGGAACTGGCATTGAGTGCGCCCGGCTCAAAAAGATAATATAATAAACAAACCCTCCTTCACGCTTTGTTCATGAGAAATCAGAAAACTTTGGCAGTGATAAACAAAGGAGATTAAGAGGATGCGATAGTCCTCATTCGGGAGCCGTTCCTCGAAACTTGTCCATCTCAAGAAGTGATTGAGTTATCTGCTAGCATTCGTTGACGAAACATGCATGATCTAAAAAAAATTATTATTACCTCTGTTTTAAAACCAAGAGCTCTGGTACATGTTTTGTCTTTGTTTCCGATTACGGGTTTTCAACCTTGCCAACAAAAGCCACGGTTCGAGAGTCTCCACCTTCTTTTTAAAGCACCAACTACTGAGAGCATGATTGTCATTCTGAGTGTAATGTGCATTGTCCCAAAGTAGCATGGTCTTTTGCATGATTGTGATATCGTTTATTCTGAAATCATTGTATCTAGTCATCACTTAAACCTTGGAGGTGCCCCTGCATTTATGTTTTGCTTCACTAAAGGGGGCAAGCGAGATATCACTTTATCATATTTGCACATCATGTTCATTACAAGTCTATTTGATGTTTCAGTATCATATTGTAAAACTTTCAGTTCTTTGTGATTTTCTCATGAGGCAACTTAATTACTATAGATTCATTGTCTCAGTAAGCTTTTGTCATATGACTATGAAAAAGTCCTATATGGTTAATAGCATGTCACCACAGAAATTATTCTTGTTATCATTTACCTACTCGAGGACGAGCAGGAATTAAGCTTGGGGATGTTGATACGTCCAAAACGTATCTATAATTTCTGCTTGCTCCATGCCTCTTTTGGGTGATATTGCTATGATATTTATACACTTCCATACACTTTTGATCATATTTGGACTAACCTATTAACTCAGTGCACCCCAGTGCCAGTTTCTGTTTTCGGCTGTTTTTGTATTTCAGGTTTTCACGTTACGAGAACTGCCAGGAAAAATCCAGAAAAATTATATAAAAAATCAGCATTCCAGAACCTACCGTGCGCCCGAAGTACAGCCGGGGGGGGCACCAGGGCTCCAGGCGCCCCCCCTGGGCCGCGCCGTGGGGCGCCTGGGCCCCCCGAGGCTCCGCTGATGCCCCCCTTTGGCATATATTTAAAGCGTCTCCCGAAACCCTCGAGACAGGAACTCTTTTTCGCGATCTCATCTCTGTTCCGCCGCCGCCGCCGCTTCCAAGATCGGGAGCACCAGGAGAACTCTTCCCGGCACCCTGTCGGAGGGGAGGATCACCACCGGGAGCTTCTCCACCACCATGGACGCCTCCCGGATGAGTTGTGAGTAGTCTCCCTTGGACCATGGGTCCATGACCAGTAGCTATGTGATGTTCTCCTCCCGTTCTTGTGCTTCACTAATTAGTCCTCGTGAGCTGCCCTACATGATCGAGGCACATATGTAATCCTTATGTTGTTGCTATGATGAGTTTGCTGGGGTCCGATGGATTATGAGATTATGTTCAGATTGTGTTTGAGTAATATATTTGATCTACCTCTTTTATATTTATGTTCGTAAGTAATTCTTGCATGTGCTCCGTTGTTATTTATTGCTTTGGCTAAGTAATAGGTAGTGACTCCAAGAGAGAACGTTATGCTTGATTGTGGGTTCATGCCCCTCGATGACTAGCTTGAGTGACAGAAACATGAGTCTAGGGGATGTGCTGTTGCCACAAGGGGGAAAACAACGGTGCTTGTGCCCGCGGGTGCAAGGATTGTTTACTTTACGCAAAGTTCTTTTAATGCAGTTGTCTGTTGCTTTGAGTTTACACTATGGGTGGGACTCGCAACTTAATACCAGCGAGATGTTCTGGATAGATATCTCAAGGTGGATCATTAGTAGTAGATATTGATGGATTTCGGTCTACTTACCTTGGCGTATCGCCCATGCTTTGAACCTCTACCTTTCTTGCAACTTAGTCAACATTGGTCCTGTCAATTGCCCAGCTGTAATTCGTTTACCTCACATAGCTGTTTTATCGTCTTTTGGGAGAGAGACATCACTAGTGAACATCATGAGACTCCGGTCCATATTACCATCATTGATCACATCCGCTATTTACTTTTCCGCATTTTACTTACTGTTGCAATTATATCTATCACTACTATCACTTGCGTTTGATCCTTTGTAAACTACAAGGCCGGAGGGATTGACAACCTCTCTGTACTCGTTGGGAGCAAAGTTATTTGTATCTGTGTGCAGGTCCACGTTGATTGCTAATATCTGGCGCCGTTAGCAGTTGACACCTTCTTGTTGAAACTGGGAGTCTCAGGGAAATCGATCCTTGGTATTGCCAAGGGAAATCTTCTGCTACACTGCATCTCTAACCTTCCACTTGGGGTAACCAACGAGGGGCGAGAAGCCTAGCACTACGTTCGAGATTCATCAAAAATAAACCATTGACCAGCGGGGCATGACCATAAAACATATCTCTCAAATAAATAGAACAACCATTATTCTCTGATTTGAAAGAATAGCCATCTCGCATAAGACGAGATCCAGAAACAATGTTCATGCTCAAAGCTGGTACTAAATAACAATTATTAAGGTTTAAAACAAATCCCGAGGGTAGATGTAGAGGCAGCGTGCCGACGGCGATCACATCGACCTTGGAACCATTCCCGACGCGCATCGTCACCTCATCCTTCGCCAGTCTCCGTTTATCCCGCAGCTCCTGTTTTGAGTTACAAATGTGAGCAACTGCACCGGTATCAAATACCCAGGAGCTACTACGAGTGCTGGTAAGGTACACATCAATAACAAGTATATCACATATACCTTTGACGTTGCCGGTCTTCTTGTCTACTAAATATTTGGGGCAGTTCCGCTTCCAGTGACCCGTTCCCTTGCAATAAAAACACTCTGTCTCAGGCTTGGGTCCATACTTTGGCTTCTTCCCGGCAACAGGCTTGCCAGGCGCGGCAACTCCCTTGCCGTCCTTCTTGAAGTTCTTCTTACCCTTGCCTTTCTTGAACTTAGTGGTTTTATTGACCATCAACACTTGATGTTCTTTCTTGATGTCTACCTCCGCTGATTTCACCATCGAATACACCTCAGGAATGGACTTCTCCATCCCCTGCATATTGAAGTTCAACACGAAGCTCTTGAAGCTTGGTGGGAGCGACTGGAGGATTCTGTCAACGACCGCTTCATCTGGGAGATTCATTCCCAGCTGAGACAAGCGGTTGTGCAATCCTGAAATCTTGAGGATGTGCTCACTAACAGAACTGTTCTCCTCCATCTTACAGCTGTAGAATGCGTCGGAGACATCATATCTCTCGACTCGAGCATGAGCTTGGAAAACCATTTTCAGCTCTTCGAACATCTCATATGCTCTGTGGTGCTCAAAACGTTTTTGGAGCCCCGACTCTAAGCTGTAAAGCATGCCGCACTGAACCAGGGAGTAATCATCACTACGCGACTGCCAGACGTTCAAAACGTCTTGGGCCGCATCGGGAGCAGGTGCATCACCTAGCGGTGCTTCTAGGACATATGATCTCTTGGCAGCTATGAGGATAATCCTCAGGTTACGAACCCAATCCGTATAGTTGCTACCATCGTCTTTCAGCTTGGTTTTCTCTAGGAACGCGTTGAAGTTGAGGGAAACTAAAGCGTGGGCCATTTGATCTACAAGAGATATTGTAAAGAATTTAGACTAAGTTCATGATAATTAAGTTCATCTTAATCAAATTTTAATGAACTCCCACTCAGAATGACATCTCTCTAGTCATCTAAGTGATACACGATCCGAATCGACTAGCCCGTGTCCGATCATCACGTGAGACGGACTAGTCATCAACGGTGAACATCTTCATGTTGATCGTATCTTCTATACGACTCGTGTTCGACCTTTCGGTCTTCCGTGTTCCGAGGCCATGTCTGTACATGCTAGGCTCGTCAAGTGAACCCTAAGTGTATTGCTTGTGTAAATCTAGCTTACACCCGTCGTATGCGAACGTTAGAACCTATCACATCCGATCATCACGTGGTGCTTCGGAGCAACGAGCTTTAGCGACGGTGCACAGTTAGGGGAAACACAATACTTGAAATTTTAGTGAGAGATCATCTTATTTACTACCATCGTTCTAAGTAAACAAGATGCATAAACATGATAAACATCAAATGCAATCAATTAAAGTGACATGATATGGCCAATATCATCTTGCTCCTTGGATCTCCATCTTCGGGGCACCATGATCATCTTGTCACCGGCTCAACACCATGATCTTCATCATCATGATCTTCATCATCGTGTCTTGAAGAAGTCGTCACGCCAACTATTACTTCTACTACTATGGCTAACGTTTAGCAATGAAGTAAAGTAATTACATGGCGTTATTCAGTGACACGCAGGTCATACAATAATTAAGACAACTCCTATGGCTCCTGCCGGTTGTCAAGTTCATCGACATGCAAGTCGTGATTCCCTATTACAAAAACATGATCAATCTCATACATCACATATATCATTCATCACATCTTCGTTTTGGCCATACCACGTCACATAGCACATGCTGCAAAAACAAGTTAGACGTCATCTAATTGTTGTTGCAAGTTTTACGTGGCTTCTATAGGATTTCTAGCAAGAACGTTTCTTACCTACGCCAAAACCACAACGTGATTTGTCAATTTCTATTTACCCTTCATAAGGACCCTTTTCATCGAATCCGATCCGACTAAAGTAGGAGAGACAGACACCCGCCAGCCACCTTATGCATCTAGTGCATGTCTGTCGGTGGAACCAGTCTCACGTAAGTGTACGTGTAAAGTCGGTCCGGGCCGCTTCATCCCACAATACCGCCGAATCAAGATTGACTAGTAACGGTAAGAAAGTTGAACAAAACCAAACGCCCACAACTGCTTTGTGTTCTACTCGTGCAAGCTGCTACGCATAAAACCTAGCTCAGATGCCACTGTTGGGGAACGTAGCAGAATTCAAAAAAATTCTACGCTTTCACCAAGATCCAAATAAGGAGACATCTAGCAACGAGCAAGTAAGAGTGCATCTACATACCGTTATGTAGATCGCGAGCGGAAGCTTTCGAAGATGCGTGGGTGAAGTAGTCGTACTCTTCGCGTTCTTCGTCACCGATGATCTAGCGCCGAACGGACGGCACCTCCGCGTTCAACACACGTACGGTGCAGCAACGTCACCTCCTTCTTGATCCAGCAAGGGGAGAGGAGAAGTCGTCAAAGATCCAACAGCACAACGGCGTGGTGGTGGATGCAGTGGAGATCGCAGCAGGGCTTCGCCGGGCGCCCTGCGTTGGGAGTATGGAGGTGTGACGGGAGGGGGAGAGGCGCCAGGGCAAGGGTGCGGCTGCCCTCTCCCTCCCCACATATATATAGGGGGCCAGGGGGTGCGCCAGCCCCCTGCAGATCCAATCTGCAAGGGGGGCGGCGGCCAGGGGGGGAGTCCTTGCCCCCCAAGGCAAGTGGCGCCCCCTCCCCCCTAGGGTTTCAACCCTAGGCGCATGGGGAGGTGGGCCCAAGTGGTGCGCCAGCCCATTAGGGCTGGACACTTCCCCCTTGCGGCCTAGGGGCCCCACCGGGATGGGTGGCCCCACCCGGTGGACCCCGGGGCCCCTCCGGTGGTCCCGGGACGCTCCCGATGACCCCCGGAGATCACCCGATGGCCGAAACCTGACTTCCTATATATCAATCTTTACCTCCGGACCATTCCGGAACTCCTCATGACGTCCGGGATCTCATCCGGGACTCCGAACAACTTTTGGGTTTCCACGTGCATGTATCTCTACGACCCTAGCGTTACCGAACCTTAAGTGTGTAGACCCTACGGGTCCGGGAGACACGTAGACATGACCGAGACCACTCTCCGGTCAATAACCAACAGCGGGATCTGGATACCCATGTTGGTTCCCACGTGTTCCTCGATGATCTTCATCGGATGAACCACCGTGTCAAGGATTCACTCAATCCCGTATGTTATTCCCTTTGTCCATCGGTACGGTACTTGCCCGAGATTCGATCGTCGGTATTCCCGATACCTTGTTCAATCTCGTCATGGCAAGTATCTTTACTCGATCCGTAATTCATCATCCCGTGACTAACTACTTAGTCACATTGAGCTCATTATGATGATGTCTTACCGAGTGGGCCCAGAGGTACCTCTCCGTCATACGGAGTGACAACATCCCAGTCTCGGTTCGTACCAACTCAACAGACACTTTCGGAAATACCCGATGCGTACCTTTATAGCCACCCAGTTACGTTGTGACGTTTGGCACACCCAAAGTATTCCTACGGCATCCGGCAGTTGTACAACCTCATGGTCTAAGGAATAAATACTTGACACCAAAAAGCTTATGCATTACGAACTATACGATCTCGTGCTATGCTTAGGATTGGGTCTAGTCCATCACATCATTCTCCTAATGATGTGATCCCGTTATCACTGACATCCCATGTCCATGGTCAGGAAACCGTGACCATCTGTTGATCAACGAGCTGGTAACTAGAGGCCTACCAGGGACTCATTGTGGTCTATATATCCACACATGTATTGCTGTTTCCGTACAATACAATTCAAGCATGAATAACAGACGATTATCATGAACAAGGAAATATAATAATAATACTTTTATTATTGCCTCTAGGGCATATTTCCAACAGGACGTGCGTGTCACGCATCCATGGCGCCTTGGCCATGGATGGCCTCCACGCAGCCCCCACTGGACCTACAAATAAGCCCCTAGAAAACCCTAGCTCGTGCTCATCCGATCCCCTCTCGTTCCCCATCGCACCCCCTCCTCCTCGGCTCGAAAACAAGCTCGGAGCTCATGCAGTGACCGCACTCACCGTCGTCATTGTCGCGGCCATCGTCTTCTCCGCGCCAAGATAGTGTATCCAACAGCTTCCCCGTCGTCTTCCACATCATCTACAAGGTCCAGATTGAGCCAGGGCACCGCCGAACGACGGGATCGAGATCGTCTTCTTCCTTTTGCCATCGTCGATTTCTCCTCGATCCGCGCCGCCTCTACCGCCCCCGACCTCGCCGAGTTCGCCTACGGCCCCCCTGTGAGCCCCTCCGTCGATCCCCTTCCTCCTTCACATGGATCCGTCGCCGTAGACATTGCCGCCCGCCTGGCCCGAGCTCGCTCCGCCCCCGTATCCTCTGGCCGCTTTGGCCGCGTCCTGCTTGTGCAGGGCCATGCTCCTGCTAGCCTGGCACCGCGCCGTGCACGCTGTGGGCTCCCTGCCTGCGCCCCCGACCGCGGTGTTCGCGAGCTCCACCGGCCGCGGCCTCGCCTTGTGCGTGCGTCGCGTGCTCGCGCGCGCCTGGCGCACCCCTGCCCGCTGCTCCCTCGTGTCGTCCAGTGCGCGCTCACGCACCCGCGCCGCTTCCTGCCATGCTTGTCGCCGTCGCTCGTTCCCGGCCGAGCCACCCCGCGCGCGTCTCGCCTCGCTCTGGTCCGGTCCGGGGCAGCCGCCGCTCCCCGCGCTGGCCGTGCCTTGCGCGTGCACACGCGCCGGCGTGCGTGCGTACCTGCTGCCGCTTGCCACTCGTGTGCTGCTACTGCTTGCTACTCGTCGACTGCTACCAATGCTAACTGAAGCTCTACTGTAGCTGCTAGCTAACTTTTCTAAATCTACAATGACTAACCCTGTAGACAGTCCCTAAACAGCAGCTAAACAACTACTAACAGGAGGAAAAATAATATGAGTAGAAAGTATACTTGACAAACTCCATTTTATCCCACTGGAACAAATCTATTTGATGTATGGATTAAATCCTGCAAAAATCACAAACTGCTATCACAGCATTGTGGTTGTGTGTTGTGTGTGTGCGCTCCGGGTGTGTGTGTCGTGTGTGTATGCGCTGTGTGTGTATGGCTGTGCCATCAGGCCGGCCCTTATTTAACTAGACTAGGCTTAGTACTAGTTTAGAGCTAAGTTAGCCTAGTAGTTAGTTTAAAGAAAAATCAAATTTAAAATGTCTAAGTCAAATGACATATGGGACCGTTTTGCACTGTTCACTTTTGACCAAGTCAACTTCACCTATGTTGACTTTGACTGGCCCCACGTGTCATACACTATGGCTAGAATAGCACTAGGTGACAAAACTAATTTCTGTTTTATTTTCGAATTAAAAGACTTCCAAAATATTATTAAAACTTGGAAAAATCATAGAAAATAATCCGTACCTCAGATGAAAAAGATTTATATATGAAAGTCGCTCAGAATTTCGAGACGAATCAGAATACGCGGTCCGTTTGTCCGCCACACATCCCTAGCATACCAAACATGGAACAAGCCCCCTTCGGTTCGCCTCTCCGAAAATGCCTAACACCGGGAATGCTTTCCCGGGTGTTTTCCCCCTTCGCCGGTATCGTGTAGCACTGCGTTAGAACACACCTAGCACCGTTTATTGTCATGTCATGCATCTGTATTGCATCTGTGTGCTATGTATTTATTGTTTCTCCCCCCTCTTCTTCTTCGGTAGACCCCGAGACCGCTGCTGATGCCCCTGTGATCGTCTACGTCGACGACGATCCTCCTTCTGTTTCAGCAGAGCTTCCAGGCAAGCCCCCCCCCCTTTGATCATCCCGATATCGCCCATTCCATTCTCTCTTATGCTTGCATTAGATTTTGCTACTGTTATTGTTTGATCCTATTCTGATGCATAGCCTACTTTTGTACCTGCTATTGTTACCTACATGCTATGCTAAACTGCTTAGTATAGGTTGGCTAGTGATCCATCAGTGACCCCACCTTGTCCTTGTTGCCACTGCTTCATCGTCGACGACTCGAGCAACGTGATCGAAGACCGGAGCCCTACTGTCCTTGTTACCCCTGCTTCATCATCGACGACTCGAGCAACGTGATCGAAGATCGGAGACCGACACTTCACATCACATCACAGCCCCTTTGTTGCTCGACTCTGCAGAGGTACTATCGGGTGCCGAGGGTGAAACCTCGTAACACACTCATGATGATAACTCTGTAGTGTAGCTATTCGGTCGTGGTCATCGAGGGTGATTCCTCTTTCTCCATTCCCGATACGACTCTGTCGTGCAACCCCTCAAGTGTGAACCTCGGGGGTGATTCCTCTTAGTTCACCTTGACGGACACATTGAGTGGAATTCGTCGGGGGTGATTCCTTGGGTTTTCCACCTTGATGTTTTGGACACACAGTTACATGGACTTTACTTGAGACCTTTGTGAAAGGCGGGCGGGCCCGGTGAGCACCCGCGGGAGTTGTTACGGTGGCGGCTGGCTGTTTAGCGGTATCACCCAGGAGGGTGATAGCCCCGGACTTGTCCCGACAGCCGTCACTTCTGTCAATAATGCACTAACAGATTTGGGTATTTGTTCTGAGTTGGCCTCTGGCCTTTACGCACTAACCGCCACGCGAGAATAGTTATGGGCCTCGGCGTCGTGGTATCAGCCGAAGCTTTGTCAGACGTCCAGTTCAGCATTGCGGCACGGCTGGGCCGGCGCCATCCAGTATAGAGGTGGTGCCTGGTCCGCCCTGCTCGCAACGACCCGGAGTGCAACGGGCGATGGCCCATGACCCCGGAGTGCTTAGGATGTAGACCGGCGGGGACCTCTCTGCTGATCCTAGGTAGGGCTGCGACGTGTTGATCTTCCGAGGCCGGGCATTGACCCAGAAAGGTGTGTCCGGCCAGAGGTGATCGAGCGTGAGGGTAACGTGGTGCACCCCTGCAGGGAAGTTATCTATTCGAATAGCCGTGTCCACGGTAACGGACGTTCAGTCTTATATCCTGATCTATTATAACTAGAAATGGATACTTGAGATATGTGTTGGATTTGTGGCTGCGAGATTACTTTCTCGCAGGGAGTCGAGGAAGGATCTCTAGGCCGTTAATGCTACAACATGCTTGATATTATAAAATGCTATTCTGTATTTCCTTCTACTGCTGCAAGATGGTGCTTTCCAGAGTGGTACGGCAACCCTGTACTAGAAATCATGTTGTTAGACAACGGTGAACCTTCGAACTATGAAGAAGCGATGGCGGGCCCAGATTCCTATAAATGGCTTGGAGCCATGAAATCCGAGATAGAATCCATGTATGAAAACAAAGTATGGACTTTGGTGGACATGCCTGATGATAGGCACGCCATAGAAAACAAATGGATATTTAAGAAGAAGACAGACGCGGATGGTAATGTGACCATCTATAAAGCTCGGCTTGTCGCTAAAGGTTATCGACAAGTTCAAGGGATTGACTACGACGAGACTTTCTCTCCCGTAGCGATGCTGAAGTCAGTCAGAATCATGTTAGCTATTGCCGCATTCTATGATTATGAAATATGGCAAATGGACGTCAAAACAGCATTCCTTAACGGCTTCCTCAAGGAAGAGTTGTATATGATGCAACCGGAAGGTTTTGTCGATCCAGAGAACGCTAACAAGGTATGCAAGCTCCAGCGCTCGATTTACGGGCTGGTGCAAGCATCTCGGAGTTGGAATATTCGCTTTGATGAGGTGATCAAAGCGTTTGGATTTATACAGACTTATGGAGAAGCCTGTATTTACAAGAAAGTGAGTGGGAGCTCTGTGGCATTTCTCATATTATATGTGGATGACATATTGCTGATGGTAAATGATATAGAATTCTTGGAAAATGTAAAGGCCTACTTGAATAAAAGTTTTTCAATGAATGACCTTGGAGAAGCTGCTTACATATTAGGCATCAAAATCTATAGAGATAGATCGAGACGCCTCATTGGTCTTTCACAAAGTACATACCTTGACAAGATATTGAAGAAGTTCAATATGGATCAGTCAAAGAAAGGATTCTTGCCTGTTTTGCAAGGTATGAGATTGAGCAAGGCTCAGTCGCCGACCACGGCAGAAGATAGAGAAAAGATGAGTATCATTCCCTATGCCTCGGCCATAGGTTCTATCATGTATGCCATGCTGTGTACTAGACCTGATGTGAACCTTGCCATAAGTTTGGTAGGGAGGTACCAAAGTGATCCCGGTACGGAACACTGGACAGCGGTCAAGAACATCCTGAAGTACCTGAAAAGGACTAAGGATATGTTTCTCGTTTATGGAGGTGACGAAGAGCTCGTCGTAAAGGGCTACGTCGATGCTAGCTTCGACACAGATCTGGATGACTCTAAGTCTCAAACCGGATACGTGTACATTCTGAATGGAGGGGCAGTCAGCTGGTGCAGTTGCAAACAGAGCGTGGTGGCAGCGTCTACATGTGAAGCGGAGTACATAGCTGCTTCTGAAGCAGCGCAGGAAGGAGTCTGGATGAAGGAGTTCATCACCGACCTAGGAGTCATTCCAAGCGCGTCAAGCCCGATGACTCTCTTCTGTGACAACACTGGTGCTATTGCTATTACCAAGGAGCCCAGGTTTCACAAGAAGACCAAGCACATCAAGCGCCGCTTCAACTCCATCCGGAATTATGTACAGGATGGAGACATAGATATTTGTAAAGTGCATACGGATCTGAATGTCGCAGACCCGTTGACTAAACCTCTTTCACGAGCAAAACATGATCAACACCAGAACTCTATGGGTGTTCGATTCATCACAATGTAACTAGATTATTGACTCTAGTGCAAGTGGGAGACTGTTGGAGATATGCCCTAGAGGCAATAATAAAAGCATTATTATTATATCTCCTTGTTCATGATAATTGTCTGTTATTCATGCTTGAATTGTGTTGTATGGAAACAGCGATACATGTGTGAATACATAGACCACAATGAGTCCCTGGTAGGCCTCTAGTAGCCAGCTCGTTGATCAACAGATGGTCACGGTTTCCTGACCATGGACATGGGATGTCAGTGATAACGGGATCACATCATTAGGAGAATGATGTGATGGACAAGACCCAATCCTGAGCATAGCACGAGATCGTTTAGTTCGTGATGCATAAGCTTTTCGGTGTCAAGTATTTATTCCTTAGACCATGAGGTTGTACAACTCCCGGATACCGTAGGAATACTTTGGGTGTGCCAACCGTCACAACGTAACTGGGTGGCTATAAAGGTACGCATCGGGTATCTCCGAAAGTGTCTGTTGAGTTGGTACGAACCGAGACTGGGATGTTGTCACTCCGCATGACGGAGAGGTACCTCTGGGCCCACTCGGTAAGACATCATCATAATGAGCTCAATGTGACTAAGTAGTTAGTCACGGGATGATGGATTACGGATCGAGTAAAGAGACTTGCCATGACGAGATTGAACAAGGTATCGGGAATACCGACGATCGAATCTCGGGCAAGTACCGTACCGATGGACAAAGGGAATAACGTACGGGATTGAGTGAATCCTTGACACAGTGGTTCATCCGATGAAGATCATCGAGGAACACGTGGGAACCAACATGGGTATCCAGATCCCGCTGTTGGTTATTGACCGGAGAGTCGTCTCGGTCATGTCTACGTGTCTCCCGAACCCGTAGGGTCTACACACTTAAGGTTCAGTAACACTAGGGTCGTAGAGATAAATGCACGTGGAAACCCGAAAGTTGTTCAGAGTCCCGGATGAGATCCCGGACGTCACGAGGAGTTCCGGAATGGTCCGGAGGTAAAGATTGATATATAGGAAGTCCAGTTTCGGCCATCGGGTGATCTCCGGGGGTCACCGGGAGCGTCCCGGGACCACCGGAGGGGCCCCGGGGTCCACCTGGTGGGGCCACCCATCCCGGTGGGGCCCCTAGGCCGCAAGGGGAAGTGTCCAGCCCTAATGGTCTGGCGCACCACTAGGGGCCCACCTCCCCATGCGCCTAGGGTTAAAACCGTAAGGGGGAGGGGGGCTCCACTTGCCTTGGGGGGCAAGGAACCCCCCCTGGCCGCCGCCCCCCCTGCAGATTGGATCTGCAGGGGCCCTGGCGCACCCCTGGCCCCCTATATATATGTGGGGAGGGAGAGGGCAGCCGCACCATTGCCCTGGCGCCTCTCCCCCTCCCGTCACACCTCCATACTCCAACGCAGGGCGCCCAACGAAGCCCTGCTGCGATCTCCACTGCATCCGTCATCACGCCGTCGTGCTGCCGGATCTCTGACGACTTCTCCTCCCCCCTTGCTGGATCAAGAAGGAGGTGACGTTGCTGCACCGTACGTGTGTTGAACGCGGAGGTGCCGTCCGTTCGGCGCTAGATCATCGGTGACGAAGAACGCGAAGAGTACGACTACTTCATCCACGCTTCTTCGAAAGCTTCCGCTCGCAATCTCCATAATGGTATGTAGATGCACTCTTACTTGCTCGATGCTAGATGTCTCCATAGTTGGATCTTGGTGAAAGCGTAGAAATTTTTTGAATTATGCTACGTTCCCCAACAGTGGTATCAGAGCTAGGTTTTATGCATAGCATCTTGCACGAGTAGAACACAAAGCAGTTGTGGGCGTTTGGTTTTGTTCAACTTTCTTACTGTTACTAGTCAATCTTGATTCGACGGTATTGTGGGATGAAGCGGCCCGGACCGACTTTACACGTACGCTTACGTGAGACTGGTTCCACCGACAGACATGCACTAGATGCATAAGGTGGCTGGCGGGTGTCTGTCTCTCCTACTTTAGTCGGATCGGATTCGATGAAAAGGTTCCTTATGAAGGGCAAATAGAAGTTGACAAATCACGTTGTGGTTTTGGCGTAGGTAAGAAACGTTCTTGCTAGAAATCCTATAGAAGCCACGTAAAACTTGCAACAACAATTAGAGGACGTCTAACTTGTTTTTGCAGCATGTGCTATGTGACGTGGTATGGCCAAAACGAAGATGTGATGAATTATATATATGTGATGTATGAGATTGATCATGTTTTGTAATAGGGAATCACGACTTGCATGTCGATGAACTTGACAACCGGCAGGAGCCATAGGAGTTGTCTTAATTATTGTATGACCTGCGTGTCACTGAATAACGCCATGTAATTACTTTACTTCATTGCTAAACGTTAGCCATAGTAGTAGAAGTAATAGTTGGCGTGACGACTTCTTCAAGACACGATGATGGAGATCATGATGATGAAGATCATGGTGTCGAGCCGGTGACAAGATGATCATGGTGCCCCGAAGATGGAGATCCAAGGAGCAAGATGATATTGGCCATATCATGTCACTTTAATTGATTGCATGTGATGTTTATCATGTTTATGCATCTTGTTTACTTAGAACGACGATAGTAAATAAGATGATCTCTCACTAAAATTTCAAGTATTGTGTTTCCCCTAACTGTGCACCGTTGCTAAAGCTCGTTGCTCCGAAGCACCACGTGATGATCGGGTGTGATAGGTTCTAACATTCGCATACAACGGGTGTAAGACAGATTTACACACGCGATACACTTAGGGTTCACTTGACGAGCCTAGCATGTACAGACATGGCCTCGGAACACGGAAGACCGAAAGGTCGAACACGAGTCGTATAGAAGATACGATCAACATGAAGATGTTCACCGTTGATGACTAGTCCGTCTCACGTGATGATCGGACACGGACTACTCGATTCGGATCGTGTATCACTTAGATGACTAGAGAGATGTCATTCTGAGTGGGAGTTCATTAAAATTTGATTAAGATAAACTTAATTATCATGAACTTAGTCTAAATTCTTTACAATATCTCTTGTAGATCAAATGGCCCACGCTCAGGTTTCCCTCAACTTCAACGCGTTCCTAGAGAAAACCAAGCTGAAAGACGATGGTAGCAACTATACGGATTGGGTCCGTAACCTGAGGATTATCCTCATAGCTGCCAAGAGATCATATGTCCTAGAAGCACCGCTAGGTGATGCACCTGCTCCCGATGCGGCCCAAGACGTTTTGAACGTCTGGCAGTCGCGTAGTGATGATTACTCCCTGGTTCAGTGCGGCATGCTTTACAGCTTAGAGTCGGGGCTCCAAAAACGTTTTGAGCACCACGAAGCATATGAGATGTTCGAAAAGCTGAAAATGGTTTTCCAAGCTCATGCCCGAGTCGAGAGATATGATGTCTCCGACGCATTCTACAGTTGTAAGATGGAGGAGAACAGTTCTGTCAGTGAGCACATCCTCAAGATTTCAGGATTGCACAACCGCTTGTCTCAGCTGGGAATGAATCTCCCAGATGAAGCGGTCATTGACAGAATCCTCCAGTCGCTCCCACCAAGCTTCAAGAGCTTCGTGTTGAACTTCAATATGCAGGGGATGGAGAAGTCCATTCCCGAGGTGTATTCGATGCTGAAATCAGCGGAGGTGGACATCAAGAAAGAACATCAAGTGTTGATGGTCAATAAAACCACTAAGTTCAAGATAGGCAAGGGTAAGAAGAACTTCAAGAAGGACGGCAAGGGAGTTGCCGCGCCTGGCAAGCCTGTTGCCGGGAAGAAGCCAAAGTATGGACCCAAGCCTGAAACAGAGTGCTTTTATTGCAAGGGAACGGGTCACTGGAAGCGGAACTGCCCCAAATACTTAGCAGACAAGAAGGCCGGCAACGTCAAAGGTATATATGATATACATGTTATTGATGTGTACCTTACCAGCACTCGTAGTAGCTCCTGGGTATTCGATACCGGTGCAGTTGCTCATATTTGTAACTCAAAATAGGAGCTGCGGAATAAACGGAGACTGGCGAAGGATGAGGTGACGATGCGCGTCGGGAATGGTTCCAAGGTCGATGTGATCGCCGTCGGCACGCTACCTCTACATCTACCCTCGGGATTAGTTTTAAACCTCAATAATTGTTATTTAGTACCAGCTTTGAGCATGAACATTGTTTCTGGATCTCGTCTTATGCGAGATGGCTACTCTTTCAAATCGGAGAATAATGGTTGTTCTGTTTATTTGAGAGATATGTTTTATGGTCATGCCCCGCTGGTCAATGGTTTATTTTTGATGAATCTCGAACGTAGTGATACACATATTCATAGTGTAGATGCCAAAAGATGTAAAGTTGATAATGATAGTCCCACATACTTGTGGCATTGCCGCCTTGGTCATATTGGTGTCAAACGTATGAAGAAGCTCCATCAGATGGACTTCTAGAGTCTCTTGATTATGAATCATTTGACACGTGCGAACCATGCCTCTTGGGCAAGATGACCAAGACTCCGTTCTCCGGAACAATGGAGCGAGCAACCAACTTGTTGGAAATCATACATACCGATGTGTGCGGTCCGATGAGTGTTGAGGCTCGCGGAGGCTACCGTTATGTTCTCACCCTCACGGATGACTTGAGTAGATATGGGTATATCTATTTGATGAAACACAAGTCTGAGACCTTTGAAAAGTTCAAGGAATTTCAGAATGAGGTTGAGAATCAACGTGACAGAAAAATAAAGTTCTTGCGATCGGATCGTGGGGGTGAATATTTAAGTCATGAATTTGGCACACACCTTAGGAGCTGTGGAATTGTTTCACAATTGACACCGCCCGGAACACCTCAACGTAACGGTGTGTCCGAACGTCGAAATCATACTCTGTTGGACATGGTGCGATCTATGATGTCCCTCACCGATTTACCGCTATCTTTTTGGGGTTATGCTTTAGAGACTGCCGCATTCACTTTAAATAGGGCTCCGTCGAAATCCGTTGAGACGACTCCGTATGAACTTTGGTTTGGCAAGAAACCAAAGCTGTCGTTTCTAAAAGTTTGGGGTTGCGATGCTTATGTCAAGAAACTTCAACCTGAAAAGCTCGAACCCAAATCGGAGAAATGCGTCTTCATAGGATACCCAAAGGAAACAATTGGGTACACCTTCTACCACAGATCCGAAGGCAAAGTCTTTGTTGCCAAGAATGGATGCTTTCTGGAGAAAGAGTTTCTCTCGAAAGAAGTGAGTGGGAGGAAAGTAGAACTTGATGAGGTGACAGTCACCCCTCCTGTACCGGAAAGTAGCGCAGCGCAGGAAACTGTTCCTGAGGTGCCTGCACCGACAAGGGAGGAAGTTGATGATAATGATCATGAAGAAACAGATCAAGTTACTACTGAACTTCGAAGGTCCACAAGGGCACGTTCCGCACCAGAGTGGTACGGCAACCCTGTACTAGAAATCATGTTGTTAGACAACGGTGAACCTTCGAACTATGAAGAAGCGATGGCGGGCCCAGATTCCAATAAATGGCTTGGAGCCATGAAATCCGAGATAGAATCCATGTATGAAAACAAAGTATGGACTTTGGTGGACATGCCTGATGATAGGCACGCCATAGAAAACAAATGGATATTTAAGAAGAAGACAGACGCGGATGGTAATGTGACCATCTATAAAGCTCGGCTTGTCGCTAAAGGTTATCGACAAGTTCAAGGGATTGACTACGACGAGACTTTCTCTCCCGTAGCGATGCTGAAGTCAGTCAGAATCATGTTAGCTATTGCCGCATTCTATGATTATGAAATATGGCAAATGGACGTCAAAACAGCATTCCTTAACGGCTTCCTCAAGGAAGAGTTGTATATGATGCAACCGGAAGGTTTTGTCGATCCAGAGAACGCTAACAAGGTATGCAAGCTCCAACGCTCGATTTACGGGCTGGTGCAAGCATCTCGGAGTTGGAATATTCGCTTTGATGAGGTGATCAAAGCGTTTGGATTTATACAGACTTATGGAGAAGCATGTATTTACAAGAAAGTGAGTGGGAGCTCTGTGGCATTTCTCATATTATATGTGGATGACATATTGCTGATGGGAAATGATATAGAATTCTTGGAAAATGTAAAGGCCTACTTGAATAAAAGTTTTTCAATGAAGGACCTTGGAGAAGCTGCTTACATATTAGGCATCAAAATCTATAGAGATAGATCGAGACGCCTCATTGGTCTTTCACAAAGTACATACCTTGACAAGATATTGAAGAAGTTCAATATGGATCAGTCAAAGAAAGGATTCTTGCCTGTTTTGCAAGGTATGAGATTGAGCAAGGCTCAGTCGCCGACCACGGCAGAAGATAGAGAAAAGATGAGTGTCATTCCCTATGCCTCGGCCATAGGTTCTATCATGTATGCCATGCTGTGTACCAGACCTGATGTGAACCTTGCCATAAGTTTGGTAGGGAGGTACCAAAGTGATCCCGGTACGGAACACTGGACAGCGGTCAAGAACATCCTGAAGTACCTGAAAAGGACTAAGGATTTGTTTCTCGTTTATGGAGGTGACGAAGAGCTCGTCGTAAAGGGCTACGTCGATGCTAGCTTCGACACAGATCTGGATGACTCTAAGTCTCAAACCGGATACGTGTACATTCTGAATGGAGGGGCAGTCAGCTGGTGCAGTTGCAAACAGAGCGTGGTGGCAGCGTCTACATGTGAAGCGGAGTACATAGCTGCTTCTGAAGCAGCGCAGGAAGGAGTCTGGATGAAGGAGTTCATCACCGACCTAGGAGTCATTCCAAGCGCGTCAAGCCCGATGACTCTCTTCTGTGACAACACTGGTGCTATTGCTATTACCAAGGAGCCCAGGTTTCACAAGAAGACCAAGCACATCAAGCGCCGCTTCAACTCCATCCGGAATTATGTACAGGATGGAGACATAGATATTTGTAAAGTGCATACGGATCTGAATGTCGCAGACCCGTTGACTAAACCTCTTTCACGAGCAAAACATGATCAACACCAGAACTCTATGGGTGTTCGATTCATCATAATGTAACTAGATTATTGACTCTAGTGCAAGTGGGAGACTGTTGGAGATATGCCCTAGAGGCAATAATAAAAGCATTATTATTATATCTCCTTGTTCATGATAATTGTCTGTTATTCATGCTTGAATTGTATTGTACGGAAACAGCAATACATGTGTGAATACATAGACCACAATGAGTCCCTGGTAGGCCTCTAGTAGCCAGCTCGTTGATCAACAGATGGTCACGGTTTCCTGACCATGGACATGGGATGTCAGTGATAACGGGATCACATCATTAGGAGAATGATGTGATGGACAAGACCCAATCCTGAGCATAGCACGAGATCGTTTAGTTCGTGATGCATAAGCTTTTCGGTGTCAAGTATTTATTCCTTAGACCATGAGGTTGTACAACTCCCGGATACCGTAGGAATACTTTGGGTGTGCCAACCGTCACAACGTAACTGGGTGGCTATAAAGGTACGCATCGGGTATCTCCGAAAGTGTCTGTTGAGTTGGTACGAACCGAGACTGGGATGTTGTCACTCCGCATGACGGAGAGGTACCTCTGGGCCCACTCGGTAAGACATCATCATAATGAGCTCAATGTGACTAAGTAGTTATTCACGGGATGATGGATTACGGATCGAGTAAAGAGACTTGCCATGACGAGATTGAACAAGGTATCGGGAATACCGACGATCGAATCTCAGGCAAGTACCGTACCGATGGACAAAGGGAATAACGTACAGGATTGAGTGAATCCTTGACACAGTGGTTCATCCGATGAAGATCATCGAGGAACACGTGGGAACCAACATGGGTATCCAGATCCCGCTGTTGGTTATTGACCGGAGAGTCGTCTCGGTCATGTCTACGTGTCTCCCGAACCCGTAGGGTCTACACACTTAAGGTTCAGTAACGCTAGGGTCGTAGAGATAAATGCACGTGGAAACCCGAAAGTTGTTCGGAGTCCCGGATGAGATCCCGGACGTCACGAGGAGTTCCGGAATGGTCCGGAGGTAAAGATTGATATATAGGAAGTCCAGTTTCGGCCATCGGGTGATCTCCGGGGGTCACCGGGAGCGTCCCGGGACCACCGGAGGGGCCCCGGGGGTCCACCGGGTGGGGCCACCCATCCCGGTGGGGCCCCTAGGCCGCAAGGGGAAGTGTCCAGCCCTAATGGGCTGGCGCACCACTAGGGGCCCACCTCCCCATGCGCCTAGGGTTAAAACCCTAAGGGGGAGGGGGCTCCACTTGCCTTGGGGGGCAAGGAACCCCCCCTGGCCGCCGCCCCCCCTGCAGATTGGATCTGCAGGGGCCCTGGCGCACCCCTGGCCCCCTATATATATGTGGGGAGGGAGAGGGCAGCCGCACCATTGCCCTGGCGCCTCTCCCCCTCCCGTCACACCTCCATACTCCAACGCAGGGCGCCCGGCGAAGCCCTGCTGCGATCTCCACTGCATCCGTCATCACGCCGTCGTGCTGCCGGATCTCTGACGACTTCTCCTCCCCCCTTGCTGGATCAAGAAGGAGGTGACGTTGCTGCACCGTACGTGTGTTGAACGCGGAGGTGCCGTCCGTTCGGCGCTAGATCATCGGTGACGAAGAACGCGAAGAGTACGACTACTTCATCCACGCTTCTTTGAAAGCTTCCGCTCGCAATCTCCATAACGGTATGTAGATGCACTCTTACTTGCTCGTTGCTAGATGTCTCCATAGTTGGATCTTGGTGAAAGCGTAGAATTTTTTTGAATTATGCTACGTTCCCCAACAAAAAAGGTGTGCAGTTCGAATCAAGTCGCACACATATTCTTTGGGGGTTAACAGAAAAAAGTGAATAGGCCGAGCGCAGAGCGAAGGGGAGGTATGCGCTGGTTGGCGAAATAGCCAATAGCCCCTGCACCGAAGACCTCATATATGTCGTGTATTGCGACAGATAGTCGGCGAATCACACACTAAAGCCGCGCTGCACCGACCCAATAGCTGCTGTTGTACCTAAAAAGTACATAAAAGAAAGGCGAGCGCTAGGCGCCGGCGCGTCGGCGAAATTCGGCCGGTCGCACCGGGCACATACGATTTGGATGGTTAATTACAGCCGTGCGATGGCCTTCGCAGAGGTCAGCCAGCTTGCCGGCCGTCCTCGCCCGCTTGCCCCGCAGCCGGTCGCCGCCTCGTCGCCGGTGTTCGCCGCCCTCGTCGCAGGTGGTCACCATCACAGCGCCCGTCCTCGTCGGTTCCAGCAAGCGGCCGCCGCCATCGTAGCAAAACGCTCAACGTCTCTATCGTTCCAGCGCCTAGCCGTCACCTCCGTGCTGCCAGCCGCAACTCTCACTGTCGTCGATGCTCGCTGTCCGGGGTTGCACGAATGACGGCCGCCCAATCAACACCGTTTAAATGGATGTAGCAAACAACCTCGCCGGTGGTAGCAAAACATAACAACGGTTGCAGCAAAAACATTTTCGTCGTTGTCCCGCATCACATCTCCGCCATTAATGGACATAGCAAATTTCCTCGTCGGTTGTAGCAAAAGACGACGACGGTTGTAGCAAAAGAAGAAAACAGTTGTAGCAAAATAACCGTCTCCATCGTCGCAGGTCGTAGCTCCGTCAAGGAAACATACAACAGAATGCGGCTTCCCATCGTAGCAAAAAATCTTGTGGGTGGAAGCTTTTTTGGTGCTCGGTTGCAACAAAAATCAGGGCCACCGTCGCCGTCGCAGAAACTCTGCAGTCGATGCAGCAAAACAGTTGTTGGTCCCAGCTCAGCGCTTCACCGGTTGTAGCAAAAATCTCTACTCGTTCCAGCTTGGGGCTTCACCGTTTGTAGCATAAGCATGTGCTGGTTCCAGCTTCGGCGTCCGTTGGTGGTAGCAAAAATTCTCATTGGTTCCAACAAATCGCGGACCTGGTTCCAGCAAAAAAAATGTAGCGTTGTTCTAGCACCAGTCGCGTGTGTGATATACTTCCATCAGTGACGACTCCTGATTCCAGCAAATCGCATCACTGGTTCCAACAAAACACGCTAGCGGATGTAGCACCGGGCGGTGGCGTGCACGCACGGGTGTCGGCCGTAGCAGCACCGCGAATGTTGCAGCAGAAAGCAGCAGCCCACGGTGTTGCGTCATCGCAGCAGAAGTGGCAACACCGTCGTGGGCGTCTCCCCAACTGCACAACCACAGCAGTAGAGCAGGAGCGTGCGGGCCCGTCGCCAACATCCTCCTACAGGACCTTGATGCTGCGACGCAGGGGAGGAAGGTGAGGTGAGGAGAGAATCAGAGTACGAGGAGGTGCGGGGGCAGCGGATTTGATTCAAGTGCATCGGCTTCCTTGACGGCATAAAGAAACATCAGAGGAAGAGAGAGGAAGCTGGAGATATGATGATCACGAGTAGAAGACAAGGAAAGAGATAGGGGAAAGGTTTGATTAAAGCGGTGGTTGGGGCCACGGCCAGGTGAAGGGCAATTAAACGACTAATCTATTACGAGTCGTACGATGCGCTGGATCTCCGGCTCGAAACGTTTCCCTAAAAGAAAGCGGTTGGCGACGATACGAACCATGACCCTTTCACTACAGACAGCGGATCCTGGCGCTTCCTAGGCGAATCCTATTTGACGACGCAGGCGCCCGTTTATGTGTATTTTGCAAACGGTCGTCTGCAGCCAACGCCGGTCCATCTCACCCTGTTTTCTTTGTGTATTCTAGACGCAAAAAAGGAGCGCCCGCGCGGGAGATTGAACTAGTGACCTCTACTTCGAGCTAACAGACAGTAACCGTCACGCCACGCTACCTGTCCCAACGTGATGACTAACATCCTTTTACTTCTTTCCTTAGTTCAACTTTTCTTCTTTTTCCTTTTTCCTTTTTCGTTTATGTTTATTCTTTTTTCTTCTTGCTGGCTCAATGTTTTTTTATAATTCATGAACCTTTTCTTCAAATCAATCAACTTTTTTTCAAATTCATTGATTTTTTTCGAGTTTAATGATTTTTTTAATTCAATGAACTTTTTTCACTGTCGATGATTTTTCAAATTTAAAAAACTTTTTCTAAATTCGATGAAATTTTGTCAATTTTTTATTTTTATTTTTGAAAAACCCATGATTTGTTTTTTCAATTTAGATGAACTGTTTTTAAAATTTGATGATTTTTGTTAAATCCACAAACATTTTTAAAAAAATTGATGAACACTTTTTGAAAATTATTGAACTTTTTTCAAGTTTGTCAAATTCTTCATTCAGAAATGATGAACGCTTTTCAAAATCCATGAACTATTTCTTATCATGAATTTTTTCGCAAAAAAATTAAGCGATGTTGTACATGGTTATGGGCAACAAATAGCGATGCGGCAGTGTTATTAGGTATTTCAGGTTGTTACAAATCACTCAAGGCCGGTAGTTGTAGTGGTTGGCGAGCTTGGACGTGAAACGAACGTCGTGAGTTAGTATCCTGTAGGAGACTAGTAGACTGCCCGTGCGTTGCCACGGGCATTTGAAAATTTGTATTGGTTGCATGTAAATTTTTACATATATAGAAAGATAGGCAATAAGAAATAAGAAAGTAATTGGAATCTAATTCGCTTGCAATGTACTTCGATAAAAAAGTTGTAATTCGACCCTATACACCTGATGCACAAAATAAAAAAGGTGGTACACAAACATTGAACTCTTTATTCTGCAATGCATTACAAATGATAATAATACTTGAATACCTTTTTTAGTTCTTAAAATCGATTGCCTCATGAAAGCATGTGCATTGTTATTATCCATTAATTAAAACAACACATGAAGGATTTTTTTTCCTTTAAACAAATGTTTCAAGATGTTCCAACCAGAAACTTCATTGCAATACGCAATTGGCTGGCAAACTACTCCCTCCGTCCCTTTATATTAGGTGTATTTGTTTTTTGATAAAATTCCAGAAAGTAAGGTGCATTTCTTCCAATTTCTCATAATTCCCTTGTTAGTCCTCCAAAAAAAGAAAGTATATCTCTCCTGATAGTCTGTATATCTCCTTGTAGCAAAAGAAGGAAACTATCTCTATGTCGATTGCATGTATCTCCTACTTTCCTGGAGTAACTGATTACTTGCCACAAACCAACAAATTTGCCAAGGTTAATTTCGTCCTAACATGTGTATAATTATGTGCCTTGGTCACCGTACCGAAAATAATACACCTTAGATAAAGGAACGGATGGAGTATTACATAATATGGATTTAGGCATTTGAAACCATACAATTTACCATTTAGAAAGTACTACAGAAAAACACATCTTCTAGAACATGATACTCCTACCTCTCTTGTGACAGGTAGACATATCAATCTTTGATAACATTTATTGTTTAAAAACTTATTGGCATTTATTTGTATTTTTGTAACAATTTTTCAATTTTATTTGAGTTATGTAAGTTCATATTTGGTGTATCGGCTCAAAAGGATTTTCACATAGCACTCAAAAGGAAATGGGTGTGTTGTAATAGGAGATATGCCATAAAAGGGAAACGAGCAACTCATATTCAAACAACAACCAACCGAAGAGAAACCCAAATTAGACATACACTCAGCCATTAACATCAAATATAAGGGTGAAAGGGTGAATGACATGCAGCATCAATTGCAAATAAAAAGGCTAAAACTTCATCAGAAAGTATACTCCCTCCATTCCTAAATTTAAGTATTTTTAGAGATTCCAATACGAACTATATATATATATATATATATATATATATATATATATATATATATAGATTCACTTATTTTGCTTTGTATGTAGTCCACATTGAAATCTCCAAAAAGACTTATATTTAGGAACGGAGGGAGTAGGTCACAACTCACAAGTTCACAACATATTTTTCCTTGTATTTTCGCACAAAAAGTCAAATAATGCACGATAGGATCGAGGAGAAGGTCTACAATATTAGTCTTCTCAGTTGTTCATTATTCTATTATAGAGAGAGAGATAAATAGATAGATATAGAGAGAGAATCGACACCCCCAAATTGTCTCTGTATGTCACTGGCTATCCGAAAACCCATACCATATGTGAGAAGGAAATGGGTAAGGACGTCTATGGACAGCACGCCAGATCAGGCCAAATAAACATAGTTTTCTAAAATATTACAAAGCATCCATGAATGAAAAGTGAAGAGGCGGAAGTATGAATTACAACAGTTAGAAAATCATGACCCATGGCATTAACCCTCGTTGACCATGGCTGTTCTCCTAAACTGACCTGGACTTTTCTAGACATGTTGCACTAATTCAGCTAGGTCCTATGGGATGGAATTGAGCAGGAAGCCCCCACTCCCATTGATAATATTTTGATGTTTCATGTGCCACACTATTGCTATCTCATGCAAATATCCCGCATATTTCCTCTGAACCGACCTAAATCTGATACACCACGCAGCCTAACAAAACAAGAAATTGCACCAAACTGAAATCATGTTATGCATAAGCAGATTATAAGATGATTTTGAAGGGTTCTGTATAATAAACAATTTAAAGCAGCACATGCATATCGGATTGTCGGAGGAACATATACGAACGAATACAATATAGAATACTGTACTTTGAAAGTCAATGTCATTGTACTCACTTAGTTCCTCTTACGCAAAATATACAGTGATGAATTAACCTAAGCCATCTTTATTTCAATCCAAAATAGGTTGTGTTATTAACTTATTATCTACATGAACATGAGAAACTGAGACTCAAATAGTTCATTTGTGCCATTGCAAACCTAGTTAGGTCTCTTTGTCCAATAATCAAAAGAGAATACGTACATGCATGCAAAGAAAGCACATATATACCTCCAGTTAAGACCATCTGAACCATTCCGGCACAAATATGCATAGCCATGGATCAGCTATACATGCCTGATGTGGCCGCATGGCTTCGCTCGTGTTCTCCTCCATCTGACCATCGGCGCCACTGCCCACCATTGCCTTTGCCAATTTCGTCCTCGTCACACACGGTTGCAGCGCTGACACGGGAACAGTGATCTCCAGGCCCGCCCTTACCCACCCGTCGCCCCCCTACTAAACTCATCTCCGCGTGCGCCCTCGCCACCAAGTGCCTTTTAGTGAATACACAAGAAGGATGCAGAGGGAGATGAAGAGGAAAGAATGCTTAATTACCTCCGGCTGACGCCATCGCAGATGCTTAATCAAGATCTTATCGAGGTCGAGGCAGTTAGGCCGGAGCATGTCGTCGTGACTGGTAGGTAGCACGTCGCCGTCGTTGCCGGGCTGGATTTGAGCTCCAGGCGAGGGCTGCAACACCTTGTCCTCACCATGGCTCCTGGTGTCTACAATGGTAGCGCGGCGGAGTGCTCTTCATCGCCGCGGCATGCTCCACCTCGTCTTGATCGCCATGGACCTGCAACACAACAACACGCAACATACGTGGCGGCGAGGTGCTGTGCTTCGACGGTAGCGAGTCCCTGACCGCGGCAGGGTGCCCCTTTGGTAGCAACACAGCGCCATCGGCGGTGGGCATCCCGATCCCATCATGGAGGCACGACCAGATCGACCTCTCACGCAGCTGGCCGCCGCCCTCGTTGCCGCACACAGAGGTTGCCTCCTCACCGGATCGGGTCGGAGCGGCGTCCCGAAAGAGAAGACCCGCATGGTACCTGTCCCCTCGATCTACCTCTCCCGATGCCATCCATCTGGACGAGATGTGTCCGTGGCGAATCTGGCCGCTGCCCCGCTGACTTGCGCGACTCGATCTGGGGCATCCCCTCTTCAGGGCGGGGAAGAAGGTCGCACCGGCGGAGAAGAGGGCGGCGCCGGCAGGGAAGAGAGCGGCTGTGCGCAGGCGTTCTAGGGGATCGAGGTGCGTACGACGGCGGCATCTGGGGATCGAGGGGATCGATAGGAAAGGACTTTCTGCGGGGTGGTTTTTTTGTGGGGGAGGGGTGCGTGGGTGGGATTGGAGGGAGGAAAACACACCGGTTGAAAAAAAACCTACGAAAAAATTGCCATGCATTATTGCGTTTGGAAAGAATTGATTGTGTCTGGTTGCCTTAAGTTAATTGATTGTCATGCATGATTGCATTTGGAAAGAATTGATTGTCATGCATGAATCGGGGACGTAAGGGGGAAACTTACAACCTACGAAAAAATTGCCATGCATTATTGCGTTTGGAAAGAATTGATTGTGTCTGGTTACCTTAAGTTAACTGATTGCGTTTGAAAAGAATTGATTGTCATGCATGATTGCGTTTGGAAAGAATTGATTGTCATGCATGAATCGGGGACGTAAGGGGGGAAACGGAACCTGACTGCGTGCGGTGAGTGGGGTGGGGTTGGGTGGGTTAATTGTAACGAAAAAACAGGTTGAAAAAAAAACCAGACGAGGTGGGACGAAAAAAACCCTGAAACAAAGACTACCAACAGCTCCATTAGGAGTAGAGATACTTTTTTGGGGATTTTTGCGCGCGGGTTCACTCGTCGGCGCGTTTCGTGAGCTGGCCCAACTTGCAGGGCGCGTGGGCGCCTGATCTCCTAGCCGGCGCTTAAGGCGTCGACTAGGAACTTCCCACTTCCTGTTCCGCGCTGCACCCGGTTTTAGTACAAACTGCTGGGCCGCCCCACATATACCTTCTCTTTTTTTTTTTTCTGTTAAACACCAAAAAAGGTGCGGCAGTCAGGTTCAAAACTGCAGCCTCTCTGTTCGAAAGGTACAACAGTAACAACCAGGCTATCTTGCACAGTCGTGCACATTGCCTTTTTTAGTTCGCCGTTTTTCTTTCCGGGTTCGCTGGTATTTTTTTGTTCTTTTCTTTTCTTAAATAAGTGGTTTTCTTTTTATATTAGTAAATCTTCTTTTCCAAATCGATGAAATTTTGGTCAAATTCGTGATCTTCTTTCGAAGTTACATGGACTTTTGTTTTCAATTTGTATGAACATTTTTCAATTTGATGAACGATTTTTGAAAATTGATGTTTTTTTAGTTTTTACTCATCTGTTCTCAAAATCGATGAACTTTTTCCAAATTCAATGAACCATTTTTAAATATTTATGAATTTTTTTCAAATCAGATGAACATATTCAAAATATACTTTTTTCAAATTTGTGATTTTTGTTCAAATTGATGAATGTTTAAAATTTGTGAACTTTCTTCAAAATTGAGGAACTTTTCTAAACTCACTATAGTTTTTCAAAATTGATGAACTTTTTTAAAGCTGACTATTATAATTTAAATTCTTGGTTTTTTTTTTCAAATTAGTGAAGTTTTAAAATTTCATAAGTTTTTCTGAATATGCGTGTTCTATTCAAATACCGCGGTACAAATGTTCTTAATGGATGCGCGCTGCAATTTGTCACGAGCACTGAGATGCTTCCCGCTTTCGGGATTGTTTTGGTGTGACTTAGATACCCCCCC
>LR738712.1:102864760-102879624 GCA_902687465.1 Secale cereale
CCCCCCCCCCCACTCCCAGCCACCACCTTTTTTTTACCATTTTGGATGGATTTCCGCGCTACAGTCTTCGGTGTGCTGAGCGTTCATTAGTCAGCCCATTAGTATGTTGCAGTGAGTGCCAGTTCGTTTCAAAAGCGCCGAATAGGAGGACTGTGGATGCTGGCCACTAGAGCCAACGAGTGATAGTGTCTACAAAAAGTCAAAAACAACACGAAACATTAAAGAACTAAAACAACAGCACTCGATCTCAAAAAATATCAAACCCGGGCAATTTTTATAGAAAGAGTGGGTTTTTGAAAAAATTTGATCCAATTTTATAAAACTCAATTATTTCTTGAAGTCTCGATTTTTTTTTTTTGGAAAAAAACAAACACTTTTTGAACGTGCAAACAATTATTGAAAACATGAACAACATTTGGAAATGGGACATTGATTGAAATTTTAAACAAAATTTAGAAATGCGCTTTTTCTGAATCTGTGAGCAATTTTTAAGAATGGTTGAAACTCCAAACATTTTTGGAAATTTCCAAATAATTTTCAAAAGCGCAAGATTTTTAATTTATTAACAAATTTGAAAACAAGGAACATATTTTGAAAAATGCGAATACGTTTGAAATTTATGAACATGTTTTGGAACATGATAATTTTTTCAAATTTGGAAAATTCTTTGAATTCAGAATAAATTATACAAGACGAACAAAATTTAAATTTTGAACAAATTTGAAAATTCGGAATTTTTATAAACCTTTTGAATTTATTAATAGAAGAAATAGAAAATGGAAAAGGAGATGAAAATAAGAGACCGGAAGAGATGGTCACTTGGACTAGCCGGCTTAGATAGGATATGGAGTTGTGTTGGATTTATTCTAACAAGTTGAGCTGTGTCGAATATTCTGTGCAAGGTAGTTTACAGTTGCACTTGTAGTTGTATTATGTTTAGATAGGATATTGAGTCGTGTCCTAGTAGGAAACTTGTATCCTATGCCTCGCATGTAAAGCGGGGGTAGACACACGATGTAACCTATGACAACATATAGCACAGACGCGCAAGGAAGAGCCGGCGGCGTGTGCCGGCGCCCCGATGGTCGGTGTGCGGTATTGTGACGGTGTCACGGGGAGAAGCGCCCCATAGTCAGGCCCCGGGGATGTAGTCATATCGGTGAACCTCGTTAACAAATCTCGGTGTCATGCCTCGTGTGATTGATTGGTCCTCAGATGGCTGACTACGCGTCTCGAATTTATTCTAACAAGTTGAGTTCATGTGAACCTGGTGGTATGTGACTTGCAGTAGTAGCCTCCGCAAGTGGGGGTGGCAACATTGGATGTCTTCTTTGTTTTTTGTTTTTTTTTTGCGAGAAAATTTCTGATCTATTCATCTTCAATCATAGCAGTACAATAAATACCAGAAATAAAAAAATTACATCCAGATCCGTAGACCACCTAGCGACGACTACCAGCACTGAAGCGAGCCGAAGGCGCGCCACCGTCATTGCCCCTCCATCGCCAGAGTCGGATACAACTTGTTGTAGTAGACAGTCGGGAAATCGTCGTGCTAAGGCCCCGTAGGACCAGCGCACCAGAACAGCAACCGCCGCAGATGAAGAACAACGTAGATCAGAAAGATCCAATCCGAACTACCGAGTCATGATTTCAAGGGTGAAAACCCAAGATCTGGCCTTTATTAGTTGTGCCTGGCAGTGGCCTTTTTAAAGGCATTGTTTTGGAAAAACGATCTTTCTCCAGGGTAAAAACCTAAAATCTTTGATCGGCAACAACAATGCTTGTGCTTTATTTACTTATTCGAGGCGTTGCTTTTGGAGAACCTCACCTATAGTCTGGGTGCTGTCTTTGATGGTGGTTAGAGTGCTGCTACTGCGGTTGATTGATCACCGTGACATTTTTTATCTTATTTTTATTGTGCGCATCCTGAATGATTTTAGGTATGTTGTTGTTGCAGATGCTAAGGTGTAATAGGTATCGGCTTGATATTAATATATCTCCTTTTCAAAAAAGCTCAGCCGGCAGCTAGGAACATCAGGTCAAATCTGGCCGGTAATAACCTAGCAGGCGAGACACAAGAGGAAAGTTTGCGCAGCACATTATATGCATGGTTGCGTGGTCGACAAGGCTCCCCCAAACTACCTCGTGTCTGTGTGACGTTTGACTAAGAGTGTGACTGTTGAGTCGACATGGAGCCCAGGTCAGCCATTCAGTGTTAATGTGTTATGTTTTGAACTGATTATGGCGACGGTGACCAATGTACGCGATTGCAGAGAAGTGTTAAACGACGGGACTCTATGTTTGTCATGGGCATGACATGCAAGTATGCAACACGGTCGCTTCTCGGATGGTTGGTGACGAATTAAGGGATCGGTTGAGTGAAAAGTGACATGCATGGTTAGAATTAAGGGACCGGTGAATTAAGGGAATCGCTGTGTGGAAGCGCGATGCTTATGTGGGGCATGGTCGTGGGGCGGGGGCGATTGCGTAGGCGCGCATCGGTGGCGCGATGACTATGTGGCGGTGGGGCATGGCATGCTCGGGGCGGGGGCACCTCCACCCATGGTTGCCGTGGCGGCCGAGTGTGCTCCGTGCATGCTCTGTTATGTCGTCCGTGACCTGTTTGTTGAAATGTTTAAAGTAAGGACGATAATTTTAAGGACTGCGGATGTGTGACGGAAAAAGAAGGGGGTCAAAGCTGATGCAACCGGGCACTGACCGGGCCCGTCTGAGGACGTTTGAGGGGTGAGATTTGCAAAGTGCGGTTGTAGATGCTCTAACCCCACCTTCTCCGGCGTTGAAAAGGATCACTTATTTAGAAAGGTGTTCACGTATTTATAGAAACGTTCACTTATTTAAGAATTTTTTCACCAACTTTTAGAAAATGTTCACATATTTTATAAAACAAAATCGTATAACATATTTCAAAATGTTCTATGATGCTCGCTTCAAGGATGAAAGCGAATATCAAATGGAGAACACCTACGGTTTGGAGGAAGTGGTAACGGGATTGCCAATGTACCGTTCATGATCTACAAATGAACAACATACTTTCTCTATATAGAAAGGGTGGGCACAATGGTAGAGAAATGTATGTTTTCTTTTCACTATTGTGCGCATGATGCTATACAAATGGTTTCAGTACTTGTACGCATTGCCAAGAGCATACGATGCGGTTCGAACTATTTCAGTATAACTGTAGTGTAATTTTAGTGAACCGATCTCCGCTAGTATGTCTCAAATGAAGCAATTTGCGTTCTCTCACACATTCGTCATCGTTAATAGAGTAATTTTAATGAATCGATCTGATTAGAGAGAGAATAACATTACACCAAGTTAATCGTAGTAAATTGGCTTGCCGGAAGAGACTTGTTGATCCGGCAAGAAACGAAATCAACCTACGGAGGATCTTGCCGGAAGATCTTGTTACTGAGAACTACAACCCCTTCTTCGTCAGTCCAAGCAGCACCCCGCACGTGGAGCCATCTTCTCCGAGGCCAGCGACTGGCGTCTCACACGGATCAGTTCAATTCAGTCGCCGTGCGCGCGCGTGCTGACCGGAGTCCGTTACTTATATAAGGAACCTGTGGCCTGGCCGGAATGGTTAATTGGCCGTGGAGGGAGTGTGGATCACGTCCGGACCCGGCGCAGGGCGAAGTATGCGAGCAGGCGGTAGGCGAAGAACATGGCGACGAGGGCGGCGACGCAGGTCCACGTGCCGGCCTCGCCGTGCGTGGAGTCGGGCGGGAGCAGCTGGGCGAGGTGGCCGCTGTACTGCACGGCGATGAGCAGGCGGTAGCAGTAGTAGGTGAAGGAGGAGTACTTGGCCCAGAGCATGAAGATGGGGACGTTGTGGACGTAGAAGCCGCCGGTGAGGAGGTAGGCGAGCATGATGACGGTGGCGAGCGTTGAGGCGCGCTTGGCGTCCATCATGAGGGCGCCGATGGCGAGGCCGAGGCCCTCTGCGACGAGCACGTAGGAGAGGATGACGAGGAGGGTGAGCGCGAAGGCGGTGGGCGCGGGGTTGAGCCCGGCCATGAGGTAGACGATGACGGTGAAGGCGGCGGGCAGCGCGAGCTCCATGGGCAGGTCGCCGGCCATCCTGGCCATGAAGTAGGAGGAGAGGGAGTACATTCCGGAGGCGCGCTCGCGGGCGAGGACGGGGCGCTCCTGCGGGAAGGCGAAGACGGCGTTGAAGGAGGCGAAGACGCCCCAGAAGATGGAGATGAAGAAGAGGAGGCCCATCCGGTCCTGCACCTCCAGCGGTGTGGAGCGCCACCACATGGCCCCGGCCACGAGCGCCGGCGCGATGATCTGGAAGAGGCGGAGCGAGGTGAAGGTCTCGTGGCGGCGCTCCTTGAGGCTGCGCCGGAGCAGGATGGTGAACTGGTTGGTCCAGCTGGTGCACCCGCTGCAGCTCTCCAGCGGCTGCTCGCCCGCGCCGGCGGCGGCGTGTCCATTCTCGACGTGCGCGCCGACGCTGATGGCGGCCTTGACCTTGGGGGCGAGCACCCTGGCGTAGGACGCGAGCAGCGACTGCTTGACGCTGCCTCCCTCCGCCGCGCGATCGCTGTACTCCGCTTGCGCAAAGCCTGCACAAACACACATCGAAGTCGAACAGTCAGCAAAACACAAGCTTTCACGTGGTCTAGAAAAGAAAAGTTGGCGATAATGGGCATCGTGATCATCAAACAGCGACAACGATAGGCGCATGAACGTTCAGTCTGCGCTCGCGGAATCTAGCAGTGAACGGATGACAACGAGTTTCGTGTACGCGCTCGGCCTGCTAGCTCTGATGATGTGCTGGTGCACTCAACAGGTTCGTGCCGTGCCAAGCCAAGCCAAGCAGCAGAAAAGAGAAGGACTCTTCTATCTATCCCTTTCTTCTATCTCGAAAGGGCGCGGAATTGCACCGAGAAATGATTCCTCCTGTCGAAAGCGGGGGCGATTGATATATCTCCAACTGTAGTGACACAGGCGCTCGGAACAATATCGACGGTGGTTGCCCCCAGGATCCGCTTCTCCTTCGCATCTCATCTCATCCTCAGGTGAGGTGGCTGGTGCTAACGCGCCACGGGAAAGAAGACGCTAGCTGCCACAGTCGGAAACGGATCCAACTGAAAGCTGCCACAGGTGTCGGACGGATCTAATCTAGGAGTACTACGTCTGAAAGTACGTACAGCACTGAAAACATATGAAGTTGATGCAAGCCTCCAGCCTGCGTATAAAGTGAGGTTGGGAGGAGCATGATGGGATCTTGATGATCCGCGCAACATGGTTAGCGATGTGCTTGGGATTTTCTTATCTTCTTCAGAAAACTTGTACCTCGTAGGTCAAATCACCCGTGAAATGATAACCTCGGTCGCCAAAAATGCGGGCGAGAGCTCTTTCTTTCTTGACTAGACAGTGGTTACACTACACTACACTACGCCGGAGAAGTAGAGTAGGGGGAACGCACTGGCCTGTGCAGGGTAGCGACATCGGTCCAATATTATGATGTGCAGCCCCACTAGCAGCGTCCCACCCGTCGGAGCCTCCGTGACATGTGTCCGGTGGGTGCGATTATTCAGCCATAATTAAAGTGCTTTGCGCAAAAGCTAGCACACTACTGCTAGTACTAGTACTCCTAGCTAGCTAGGGCACTCTCACCGCTCTTTTTGGTTGTGCACCCTTCCGATCTTTTTGTTGGGTGCACTCCACACTCGCCTGCCGGATTTGTTTTGCTCGTCTCCAATGTCATCATCGCTAATCCAAAAATCTAGTCACCCGCGATGCTAAAAGGGGAACATAAACATGTACGTACGGTGCTATTCCTGCTGCCTTGGCTTTCAGTTCCGTCCTCTAGTTATTAGTAGCTAGTTTCATGGAAAGAAGAAGTTGCTAGCTCAAGTTAAGTACTCACCATTAGCGAGGTCGAGCATGAAGTCGGCCGGGTTGACGTGGAACCCCGGCGCGAAGCCCACGGAGGCGAAGTAGTCCATGGCGTCGCGCCCGGGCCCGTGGTACATGCAGCTGCCCTCGGAGAGCAGCAGCACGGAGTCGAACGCCCGGTACACGCGGCTGGACGGCTGGTGCACGGACAGCACCACCGTGCGCCCCTTGCGTGCCAGCGCCGACAGCGTCGCCACCAGCCGGGACGCGGCGGTGGAGTCCAGCCCGGAGGTCGGTTCGTCGAGGACCAGCAGGCTTGGGTTCACCAGCAGCTCGTGCCCGATGCTCACGCGCTTCCGCTCGCCGCCGGACACGCCGCGCACGAACGCGTTGCCCACGATGGTGTCGGCGCAGGCGCCGAGGCCGAGCTCCGCGATCACGGCGTCGGCGGCGGCGAGCTTGGCGGAGGTCGGGGCGGAGGTGGGGAGACGCAGCATCGCGCAGAAGGCGAGGGTCTCGCGGACGGTGAGGTGCGGGTGGAGGATGTCGTCCTGGGCGACGAATCCCGTGCGGCGCTGCACGGCGCGGCACGGGGCGCGCCCGCCGGTCAGGACCGTGCCGGAATAGCGGCTGGCGAGGCGGCCACCGAGGATGGACAGGAGCGTCGACTTGCCGCTGCCGGACGGGCCTAGCACGGCCAGAACCTCCCCGGGCCGCGCCTCGCCGGTGATCCCCTTGAGTATCGTCTTCTCCTCAACAGCCGCCGACACGCCGCCGAGGCCACCACCGCCACCCGAGTGCGATATCCTTCCCGGCGGCTCCTTCGCCGGCCCGGCCGTCCTCTCCACCTTGACGCGGTACGCGACGTCGATGAACTGCAACACACAATCAAGCGCACGCCCTCCGTTATAAACAAGTCGGCGACTCAAAGTTCAAACCGTGCGCGCGCATGCAGCAGGAGCACGCACGCACGCACGATCGGCCATGCATGTAGCTTGTAGCTCCGCGCGTAGCGTACGTACCTGGAGATTCAGCGGCGTGCAGACGGACGACAGGAAGCAGTCCATCTTGGACGACGGCGCCGGCGCGGCCGTGGGCGAGACTAAGCCGCCGCCGCCGCCGCCATGCATGCTCTGCCCGTTCGGAGGCATCGCGGTCGCGGCTCGAACTTAACTTTCCTCGACGCCACACGATCGATACGAGCAGCAGAGACGACGCTGACGGCGAAGAGGGAGTGGAAGTCTGACGGCGAGACGAACGAGAGTGGAGGTGGTGGTGGTTGGCGCGAGCTCGGTCGAGCGGGATGGGATGGTGGTGGTGATCGATCGAGTATGAGAGAAGATCGAAGGGGATGTGGGAGGCTGGAGGGGTATATAAAGGAGGGGTCGGCCATGGCACATGGACATGGAGGTGGTGAGGGCCACGTCACCGGCGCAGGGGGCGGGGCACGTGGCGGGAGGGGCGCGGCGAGTGGAGCGGCGGGCCCACCGGCGGCGGGTCTGCTTTTGGCGCGCGGCACTCCCCTTTTTGGTTGGACCGGCGCCGCTGGGGTCGCCGTGGAAGAGAAGAGAGCGAGCAGAGCACGCGTTGCTGCTGCTGGCTACGTTTGGTTTTGGTTCGGGGAATCGAAGCGAGGAAGAAAGAAAAGCGCGCGAGATGAGAGGGAGGGTGGGGGCGGTCCTTTGGTGCGCGAGGTGGTGCGGTGGCATCAGCGGAGCGCACCTGTGTGCGCGCCCCACCACAGCCCTGCCCGGACCTCCTACTGTGCCGGGGCGGTTAATATTAACAACAACAAAGCCCCGGTCGCTGATTTTACAAAGTGATTATTGACTTTCCTTCCCCTATCTGCTATTCTGTCGATCGCTTGTGATCGCTGCTTCTCGGTCAACTCGAGTCGTTGGACACCATCAGGCGTAAACTTTCACAAATCATTGTGAGCAGTTGGGTTGAGAAATGCAATGCTTGTTAGTTGCATATATATTTCGATGCAGAGGGCCGCGGTTATCCTCCTTTTGACTTTCAAGGAAGAAAAGTTGCACGTAATCTCTAAATGTGCAGCTGCCTAGTAGACCATCAAGTTAGAAATTATCGATTTAAAGGTAAGAGTTTCTTGGTCAACTGATTATTTTCTAAAAAATGTAGAATTTAGATACCCAACACCTTTTTTTTTTGCGAAATGAATTTAGATACCCTTCTAGGAAGCAATACAATGTATAGAGTCGATATATACATTGTGTGTTTGTGTTGATACTAGTAAAATCCAATCACAAGAATGTAAAGAAATGTATATTTGTCTTCAAATAATGGAATGGTTCGATATTTGGCACATGAACGTTAGTAAAGCACATTCAACACCAAACATTTGAAATTAGAAAGATTACGTCTTTGAGTTATATATTGAGTCAAACCAATATGACCAATTAGGTGGCGTGGACGCTCGCACACGGCAATGTAGGTAAGTAATTTTGTAAAAATGCGTAAATAAAATACGAAAAACTTTGTTTCGACACTAGTTTTTGCCCACTTTACTGATGTCACTCTAGAATTTGACATTACACTTTGTCAATATTACCTTTTGACAATACATGACAATTGCCATTCTATGCAAAAGCAAAAATATAAGATAAAAATGGCAAAAGTGAGATGAAATAATTTTGCTTTTGCCTGAATGGCTTTTGTGATATATTTTCAAAAGTTAATAGTGCAAAAGTGAGATGTCAAATTCTAGAGTGGTATAAGTAAAGGAGGCAAAAACTACTGTGGCAAAAACAAAGTTTTTTCAATAATATAAGCAGTTTTAACATGGTTCCTCACATGTACTTCTAGAAAAACTAACTTTTTTAAAGTAAATGGACTTAGGAAGAGATTATAAAATCAGATAGATTACAAGGGAAAAATTGGAAACCCATGGATGTTTAGAAGGCTGCTCAAATTTATAAGTTTAGAGAAAGAAAAAACTCATTAGCATTCCATTATTTCAGAAATTCATGAAAGCTGCAACATAATTTAGAAACAATAACGTAAAAGCAAGAAATGGTACATGTGTTGAGTTTCACAGCGTAATCAAAATCTGAAAATCCTCAATGAAGGTCTGTGAAGGTGCACAATTTGGAAAATCCCCGGTGAAGGTCTATGATGAGTTTCACAACCTAATCAATTTAAGGCAACTGCTACAAATAAGTCGACTTATTTGTCCAGTTTTAAACCGCCTCCGTAGCCGTCCGATCGGACGCGTCGCCGCCGTCCGATTCAGATCAAAAACTAGGCCACGTGCGGTCGTTGCTACCGACAGCCCATTGCAACGAGACTCGCGCTGTAACGCAGCAGGGGCGAACAGACCGCACCTCACCTGACCCCCGCAGTTCGCAGCGGCAATAGCTGCCGCTCCCCCCACCCTCGGCTGCCTACCCTCCGGCGCCGCTCCGCCGCCACATCTCAACCTCTGCAACACATTTGGCAGTGCCCCCGCCGCCCCGAATCATCGCAGCGTGTCTCCCCAGACCCCTGCATCGACCCCGATGGCGCAACATATCTACAGAGATATGCTCGCCTCCGTCTCAGCTCCAACCTCCCATGGATCCGTTGCATCCAGATGGACGGATCCAACTCCGGCGAGGTACGAAGTACCTGCTACAAGCAACTACCGAAATCCACCGGTGTTCTTCCCAGAAAATCAACCATACGCTGTCAACTACTCTGCAAATTGGGTATGTTCCTTACAAAATTATAGCGCACATGCTTGTATTCCTTGTTGCAATGGCACTTTCAGTTGGTAATTTGATATAATCCATGTTTCTGCCAACTGTTAGGTACACTGTTCATGAAAAAAAAAATCGGAAACAAACTGTAGAGTGCTACAAAAACTTAAGAAGTTCAGAAAGTTCAGTTTCGTTAGCTTGATGTTTCAATTGCTGTAAAATTACGAAAAGTTCATAAAAAGTTATGTTATAATAACTTCCTTAACTTAATTACTCTGCAAGATTAAGAAGTTCAGAAAGTTCAGTTACACTAACTTGATGTTTCGAGTGGTGCAGCTGAAAAAAATTCAAAAAGTTTGCAAAAGTTCATCTTCATTAAAATGATGTTTCCAGTACAACAGTGGATTGACACTGTTGTTGTTGAAAAATTCAGAAACCATTGTTTCCATTGTGAAGTGTTGAAGTAAAATGAGCACGATTGCTTCTTCCTTCTTCTACTTTAAAAAGTAAAAAAAAATTCAGAAACCATTGTTTCCATTGTGAAGTGTTGTTTCCAGTAGAACAGAAGGAGTATTAGTTAGTATGTTTTGTTTCATACTAGACAAAAATAAAAAACTGATATAATTGAGCATTTACATACTGTTGCATAGAAGAAAAAATGGTACTAGTACTAAAATCTCTTATGTATTGACTTTTGTTGCACTTATAAGGTGCTGGTGACAGGACAGGAGGTGAGGCTAGCTATGCACAACCACATGTTGCGACAAATGGAGGAATAAATTCAGATGTTGGGCACAACTCAACTGCTGCAATGTCTGATGATGATCAAGAGGATGATGAGATTTCATCTCAGCCGCTTATGCCTTATGTTGGCATGGAATTTGACTCTATTGATGATGCCAAAGCATTTTACAACGAATATGCATTCAAGATGGGCTTTGGTACACGCATTGCCGCTTCTAAAAAAAGCCAAAATAAAGGTCCCCGACACTTATCAAGAAGGTTTTCCAGTGTGTGCACGCAGGGAAGCCGGAAAGTAAAGGTGATAGTAGCACTGCTTCTGAAGGTCTCTCAATGGGAGGAGCCTCGTCCAACAAACAAAATTGGTTTGAAATTGATGTCAGCAACAAGCGTCAAAAGAATCGGTTGCTGCGACATGATTGCAAAGCTCATCTGATTGTTGGGATCAAAGGCAATAAGTGGGCTATATCACATTTTGTTGCAGAGCATACGCACCCTCTAATGCCACAGCCCGAGCTTGTACGCTACTACCGCTCACACCGCAAAATTCCGGAAGAAGATAAGGATCTCATAATGACTATGCATGATGTGAACTTCTCAACTTCGTCTTGCATGGGGTTGCTTGGAAGGGTGCATGGCGGAGACCGCATGATACTACCATATGTCAAGAGGGATGTTTCAAACTTTCGGTCCAAGCTGCGGCAAAACCTAAACCTCCGAGACATGGATTTCACAGTTCAATACTTTGAGAGGCGGCAAGATGAGAATCCTCAATTCTACTATGCAAAAACCGTTGACAAGGAGACCAACTCTGTCACAGGGCTCTTTTGGGTGGATGGGAGGACAAGGGCATTGTACCACAAATACAGAGATTGTATTTTCTTTGACACATCATTTTGCACAAATCGATACAACATGCCGTTCGCTCCGATTGTTGGAGTGAACAACCACTTGCAGACAATGCTGCTGGGTTGTGCGTTGCTGCCAAATGAACAGATTAATACTTTCAAGTGGGTGTTCCAACACTTTTTAATTGCGATGAACAATGAACATCCATTGAACATTATGACCGACCAGGACAAGGCCATGGAAACTGCCATCTCTCAAGTCCTGCCTAACACAATGCATAGATGCTGCAAATGGCACGTCCAACGAAAAGCGCGTGAGAAGCTGGGCAGGATAATGAGTAGGGATGAGGTTTTTGAGCAAGCTTTCTACACGTGCATTAACGATCCTGACACGGTTGATGAATTTGAAGAAAATTAGCAGCATATGATACATTGCTTCGACTTGGTTGACAACAGGCATCTATGCAACATGTGGAAGACTCGTCACACCTGGGCTCCAACATTTTTCCGGAAGTGATTTTCCCCTGTGACGCCCTCCGATTCGTCCGTACACTAATCATGCACGCAAATGTGTACGGCCAAGATCAAGGACTCACTGGAAGATATCACAACACAACTCTAGACACAAATTAAAATAATACAAGCTTTATATTACAAGCCAGGGGCCTCGAGGGCTCGAATACAAAAGCTCGAAAACACAAGAGTCAGCGGGAGCAATAATATCTGAGTACAGACATAAGTTAAACAAGTTTGCCTTAAGAAGGCTAGCACAAAAGTAGCAACGATCGAAAAGGCAAGGCCTCCTGCCTGGACCTCCTAACTACTCCTCGAAGCCGATCTTCACGTAGAAACCTCCTCGGGATCTTCTGGGTCCGGGACTCCACCATCTGGTTGCGTCATCCGAGAAGAAGGAACAAAAGGGGAAAAGGGGGATAAAAGCAACCGTGAGTACTCATCCAAAGTACTCGCAAGCAAGGATCTACACTACATATGCAAAGATATCTGTGTAAAGGGGTAATATATGTGGACTGAACTGCAGGAAGCAGAATAAGAGGGGGATAGCTAATCCAATCGAAGACTACGCTTCTCGTAACCTCCATCTTGCAGCAGTAGAAGAGAATATATGGAAGTAACAAGTATCCTCGCGTCTCGCAGCCTCCGTCTTGAAGCAGTAGAAGGGAAATAGATGGTAAGTTCACCAAGTAACAACGAATAGCATAATCCTACTCGGCGATCCTCCCGCACATCACCCTGTGAGAGAGCAACCACCGAGTTATCTCTGGCACTTGTAAGGGTGTGTTTTATTAAGTATCTGGTTCTAGTTATCATGAGGTCGGAATACAACTCCGGGTCGTCCTTTTACCGAGGGACACGGCTATTCGAATAGATTAACTTCCCTGCAGGGGTGCACCACATATCCCAGCACGCTTGATCCCATTTGGCCGGACACACTTTCCAGGGTCATGCCCGGCCTCGGAAGATCAACACGTCGCAGCCCTACCTAAGCACAGCAGAGAGGTCAGCACGCCGGTCTAAGTCCTAGGCGCGCAGGGGTCCGGGCCCATCACCCAACGCACACCTACACGTTGCGTACGCGGACGGTGAGCAGACCTAGCAACCTCCATTACTAAGGAAGTTGCGTTACACGGTCCAACCCGGCGCGCGCCGCTAAGTCGCTGACGTCAAGAAGGCTTCGGCTGATACCACGACGTCGAGTACCCATAACTATTCCCACGTAGCTGGTTAGTGCGTATAGACCAAATGGCCAGACTCAGATCAAATATCCAAACTCGTTAAACGTGTTATTATGAAAATCACCACGGACAACGACCAGGGCCAAGCCTCCTCTCGACTGGGTGTCTCAACCTGCCCCTGTCGCTCCGCCATAAAGATCCACTTGGGGGCCGTCAGGAACTCAGGCCCACCACTACCTGGATGGAGCCACCTGTCCTTTCAGCCCCCACATCAAACCACTTGCGGGTACTCAATGAGCCGACCCGACTTTAGTCACATCAAGTATCATGTACAAGTGTATATAGATATACCCGTGATCACCCCCAAGTGATCACGGCCCGATAGAATAGCAGGGCAGACGGACAAGGGTGTAGGGCCACTGATGGAATACTAGCATCCTATACTAAGCATTTAGGATTGCAGGTAAGGTATCAACAGTGGTAGCAACAATGACAGGCTATGCAGCAGAATAGGAGTATCGAAAGCAGTAACATGCTACACTACTCTAATGCAAGCAGTAGAGAGAAGAATAGGTGATATCTGGTGATCAAAAGGGGGGGGGGGCTTGCCTGGAAGCTCGGCAGACGAAAGGAATCTTCGGAAGCGTAGCCGTAGTCGAACACCGAAGCATCAATGGTCTCGGGGTCTATCACAGTATCGGAGTCTACCGAAAATAAGCAACGAAGGGGAAACATATAAATAACAGAGCAAACAATAGCACACAAAGCATAACATGGAAATACGCGGTGCTACGTGTGACCTAACGCGGTGCTCGGTGATACAGGCGAAGAGGAATAACATCCGGGAAAGTATTCCCGGTGTTTCGCGTTTTCGGGCGGATGAAACGGAGGCGGAAAGTTGCGGGTTCGGTATGATAGAGATGCGTGGCGGACGAACGGACCGCATATTCGGATTCGTCTCGTCGTTCTGAGCAACTTTCATGTACAAAGTATTTTCATCCGAGTTACGGTTTAAAAGATATGATTTTCTAAAGATTTTATTAATTTCTGGAATTTAATTAATTAATTTAAATCTAAAAAGGATTTATGACATCAGCATGACCTCATGCTGACGTCATCATGGTTGACTGGTCAAACTGACCAGTGAGTCCCACTGGTCAGTGACACAGTGTATTTGATTCTATATTTAATTAACTAATCCTTATTAGTTTAACTAATTAAAGTTAATTAGATTAATCACAACTAATTAGTTTAATCTTAACATTATTTAATTTAGTTAATTATCCATTAGGTTAATTAATGACATGATTAATTAGATTAATTATCTAGTTAATTAATTAATTAATATTATTAATTATTTATATTTATTTATCTATTTATTTATTTTTTTACATTTTTATTAACGTTCTGGGGGTGGGGCCCCTGTGTCATTGGCACAGGGCCTTAGCGGGCGGCGGTTGCTAGCGGGTGAGCGGGCGTTGCCCGAGCGGGAGGGGAACGGGTCGAGGCCACCGGGCACCACCGGCGGGCAGCCGCGGTGCGGCAGCGTCGGCACCGGGCGGAGCAGCAGCAACAAGCGGCTGGCAGCCGCGAGGTGCAGGCGGCGCAGGGGAGGCGACGGGACCGGAGACTGGAGCTGCGACGGTGTGGCAGCGGGGGTGAGGCCATGCGCGAGCGCACGTGTAGATGCGGTCGCCGGTGAGTAGAGGCGGCCGTGGTCGGGCGGGCGCGGCTAGTGCGGCCACGGGAGCGCGCTAGGCACGGCGAGGCCTGTGCGGCCGAGCGGCGAGCGAGGGCCGGGCCAGTGCGCGGGGCGGGAATGCGGGCGCGCCCCGAGCGCGCATGCGCGCGGCGACGGCCGTGGCGACCGAGGGGAAGGAAGGGAGGCGGAGGCCGAGGGCCTCACCGGTGAGACGTAGGGCACGGGGCAGTGGTTCTTGAGGTGGGGGACGGGGACGACGCGCCGGAGGGGATGTAGTCCGGCGAGGAGGCGTGGTCGAGGCGGCGGAGCG
>LR738712.1:102887839-102990432 GCA_902687465.1 Secale cereale
GTCGGGCCGCCGCCGACGAGGCCGGTGGGGGTTGGCGTTGCCCCCCGATTCAGATCAAGGGGAGATGTGGGAGAGGCGGCGTGGGGAGGGGAACCGGGGAGTGGGGGATCGTGCGGGTGGGCAAGGGTTTGGGGGTGACCTAATAGGCCAGGGGCGGGGTGGGCCGGCTGGGCCGGCCTGGTTGGCCCGATGGCCATCTGGGCCGCGGTCCAGCAGGGGGGGGGGGTCTTTTCTTTTGTTTGTTTTTGTTTTGTTTTACTTTTTCTTATTTTCTTTTCTGTTTTCTTTTAGTTCCTAATTATTATAATAATATTAAAATACCAAAGTGGTACCTAAATTGATGTTACAAATTATGTCACAACCACAAAAAGGTTTATCCCCAAAATAATATAGTTTAGGATTTTACCAAATATAAAAGGCATTTAATTAATGGTTTTAGCTACTGTTTTAATTTCTTTAGTGCATTGGAATATTTCATAAAAAATGGGGTTTCACCACCAATATTACTTATGAATTATTTGTCACTTTCAGAACATTTTAGTTTTATTGTTTTGGAAACTTTAACTGTTCGACGTGATTTCAAATTTGAAATTTGAACGGGATTTGTATCATCGCAAGATTAGTAACAGTAATCGTGCTGACGTGGCATCATTAGCGGAGGGTTACTGTAGCTTAACTATCCGGGCGTCACATCCCCTTAACAAGCACTACGGGGAGGTCAGAGGGACTAAACTCCCACTTCAAGACATTTGTTAATCCTCAGGACTCTGTGTGGAGATTTGTGCAGTAGTATGAGGTGACGCAGGAGACTATGCTAGACCGTGAGGACAATCAAGCTTTCATTGGTGCAGCAACCACAGCCCCACTTTACTCACGGTACAAAATTGAGCGTCAGGCAGTTGGTTTCTACACCCGCAACGTGTTTAGTAAGTTTCAAGCAGAAGTGACTGCCTCCATAGGGTTTGTGATGAACCAAATTCCTTCTCCAGACAATGGAACCATGAGATTTGAGCTATTTTCAAATTACTATGAAGACCCCAAGATATTTACAGTAAATGTTGTGCTGCCAGAAGAGACATTTGAGTGCAACTGCAATTGTTTTGAAATGAATGGTATAATATGTGCACACATTGTTAGAGTCATGGTCCACATCAATGTCCAAGCTATACCGCAATGCTACTTGCTAGAAAGGTGGTCAGAACAAGCAACAACACCAACTGGGGGTAGTGGTCATCTTCTTGATTTTGCGCTCCCTTCAAACAATACACTCAAGTAGAACTCGTTGTGCAGAAAATTCACATGGTTGGCCTCCCAAGCTTGTAGCAATGATGTTGCCTGCAAAATACTAAATGATGCAGCTCTTATGCTTGAGCCCATTATAGCTGCAGCAAGGAGAGGGGAATTGCCAGAGCAGCGGGAAGCGCAACAGCAACAGCCGACCCACCGTGAGAGCATGACACAAGTTGAAGGGCAGCCAACAACAATGCATCGAAGGGGACCGACCCATCAGCAAAAACATCCCCAAATGGAGCAGCAACGGCAGACAAAACATCCAATGCAACAACAAAAAATGGCCAACCCTCACGAAGCACAAGATACTGGGGAGGGGCCCATGCTTCAAAACCCACAACGTGTGCCGAAGAAAGGTTGGCCGACAGAGAAGTCTAGAAGAAGAAAGACTTACTTGAACAGCGAGAAGATGCTCAAAAGAAGAAGGCAAAAACAGATGAGAAGAAGAAAGAAATCAAACCCAAAAGAAAACCTGGACCAAAGAAGAAAACAGACATCTGCTCATATTGCAAATAAGATGATCATAGTGTTGTAGCATGTGAGTTATTGAAGGCTGTGATGGATGTCTAGAAATGCAACTACTGTAGCGAGCCTGGTCATCCAATGAAACATTGTCACTACCTAAGAGTTGCGATGTCAATGGAGGCGGATGTCGGTAGAGCAACAGACCTTAGGCTCTGAAGACAGAATTATGAGAAGAAAATGACATGAAAGAAGATGATTTCCTAGTGTTTGGTGTCCCTCCAGAATGTATACTATCTCAAATGAAATGTTTTTCATGCTAGTTTTTGGCCACATGAGAAAAAGTCTGATTAAAACATGTAAATAGAAGTGTCTTATTTGAACAACATTTTTGCTTAAATTATGTGTTGGACAAGTGAAGATACCTATATTTACAGTGCTTATATTGTGTTTAATTTAACAGAAAAGCTTTTTTGTTGTGTCTACATATCTGCTCGACGAAAATGATGATGTCTTGTTAAGTATGTATATGTGCATATACATATATGTGCTTCCTTATACTGATGCTCCACTGAGACAACCCAAAATTAAGAGCATATCCATGGTTAAAAAAGATGTTACTGAGTGAACATATTTATGCAGCAAACTTGCACTTTGACCCTGTGTTGCATTCCCTTGCATGAAGAAGCAACAGGGTGGAAAACTAAAAAAAATCGCTATAGGGGTGCAACTGCTTCCTGGAAGCATTTCAAAAAGAAGAAAATGGATACTAAACTAAAACATGTATATAAAACCTATTTAGGACCTATGATATTGGTTTTTGACAAACTGAAAACTATATAAAAATAAAATACCAACAACGATCATATATTCATGACACATGAGCACCGCGTGTTGCATTCATCTTTAACGAGAAAAGTGAGGAGAAGTGATGAAAATTTCATTAAATGTGTTATATCAACATCCATACAGAACATGAAAAACACATGCCGAACCCATGCGGATGGGCGTGTGTAAACAGAATTACCATTCCAACACGAGGTTTTGCATCCATTACATGGGGGTTACATCTTGATTACACCAAAAAGTGGAGTACAAACTCACAAAATAGTTAACGCAAAAACATGTTCCCCGGAAGAATGAACTCCACCCACCCCTGGATGTTGGCGATGAAAAAACGTCCTTCAATCAAAGTTTCAGCAGCTTCTTCAACTGGTCCGCCGGGTCCAACGTATTGCTGGGATGCTTGATTAGATCTGTTGCGATACATTTCAGGAGGTTTGGGATGCAACTCTGTGACAAAAATGGCAATGAAAAAAAGCAGGGAATTAAAATGGATAGAAAGAAAATGATAAACTCCAAACTAAAACAGTAGTATGCTCCAATATATAAAAAGGAATAAAAATTGGCACCTCATCAAAATGCTTCATGACAACACCATCGAAGTTCTCCAAGAATAGAATTGCATAGAAGCCACAATTATAACTGAAAAAATACAAAACAATATACAAAAAATAATAAACACTAACCCCCACGAAATTCAAATCTCTGTATTTTGGAAAAAAAATACATAGATCTTGGCTGAAGAAAAAATGCTTACTGCGTTGATTGCTTCGGGTAAACTGGGGTGACCTTCTCAAAACAATGAAGATTCACTACTTGCAACCTTCTTTATGTTGGCAATCTGATTGGATGCAACACAATAAAACATATTCAACTACTGAAAGGGGGTGTTTCCTATGAATCATACAGATTTGGACATGAAAGAAATAAAAATGATAAAGCAAAAGAAATATCATTACCACATTGTTGGTTGCCTTCTGAGCAAAATAACATCCATGGGGGTATTGACGAAGTCGATGACATTAAATTGCTTATGCAACAAGTTCACAACAACCACATCCCAATGCTTATTTTGAACGATGGGAATGAAGAGCTGCGATGCAACATAAAAGAAACTGGATGATATAAAACATGCTTCAGAAAAAATAAGGTGATAAATGTCATGCGAGTCAAGAGAAAATCTTACTAGATCGCTTCTGCCAATATGGCTATTTTCACACGCCCTTCTGAACTCTCTTTCACACTTCTTTTGATCAAACAAGTCAGGATCCATAGCCAATTGACACTGGGAAAAAAGAGAGAAATGCAACAAGAGAGCACAAACCAGATGAGTTTATGTATGTTGCAAAAAAGTTACAATAAGAAAAACAAGATGAAGGAAAAAAGACTAACCCCCATGAACACTGGGAATGCAAACTTCTTTGGCTTCTTCTTGTTATACAACTGCTCCAAGTTGAAAGTTTTATCTCATTGTCAAGATCTGCTCGTGGCTTTAATGCAACATGGAAGTTCTGAAGTGATGTGTGAAAACCCTCTATTCCAATGAAATCAGGACCGCAACATTTCAAACATGCGGGAGAACATGAAAGAAAAGGGACAATATATTAGTACTCTAAACAACCATTGACCCACCATGTGTTTCAATAAGGGAAAACAAACAATGTACAAAAAGAAAAGACAAAAGAAAACGAACAAAAATGAACTCACATTACTTGACCTTTCTTTGCTCTTGGTATTTTGTACCTACTCATCACATACTGCTGGTACAACGCATCGTCTTTTTGGTCAATCTTGATCTTCTTCATCTTTGGAACACCATCAGGAGGCGGATGATACGCCTCAAACGTATCTACTTTTCCAAACACTTTTGATATTGTTTTGGCCTCATTCTTGCATGATTTGGACTAAACTAACCCGGACTGACGCTGTTTTCAGCAGAGCTGCCTGTATGGTTTATTTGTGTGCAGGAAAACGGATTTTTAGGTACCTCAGAAAAATCCACAAAAAATCACAGAAAATCCACGCACCCGAAGGAACCAGGAACCAGAAGTGGGGCCAGAGGGGGGCCAGGGGGTGCCCAGGCGCCCTGTGGGCGCGCCCCCCCTGGGCCGCGCTGGGGGGGGGGGGGGCGCCTGGGCAGGTCCCACGCCCCCTGGTGCCCTACTTTACCCCGTATTTTTACTCCCGACGCAGAAACCCCAGATCGGAAGTTCTTTCGCAGTTTTTCGTCGCGGAGCCGCCGCCACCCTCTGTTCTTCCTCGGGAGGGCTAATCTGGAGGCTGAATTTGCCTTCGGAGAGGGGAGATCGTCGCCATCGTCATCATCATCACCACTCCATAATCCCTCCATGAATTCTCCCTCCATGTGTGAGTAATTCCCCCACTGTAGGCGAAGGGGATGGTAGGGATTGGATGAGTTAGATCATGTAATAGTTTATCAGATTGTTGGGGGCATGTTGCCTATCATCTACTATGGTGTTTATCATCTTTGCTTCAACTTATTATTCCTAATGCTTGACACTTAGGGCCCGAGTGCCATGATTTCAGATCTGAACCATATGTGTTTGTATGAATATATTTGTGTTCGTGATCCTATCTATGAGTTGTTTGCACCTGTTACGGTTCGGAACCGGCGATCCCAAAAGTGATAGCTTGGGACACCAAAGGGGATGGTCCGTAGTTTGAGGATTACATGTATCCATTGAGTTCATTGCTTTGTTCCGGTGCTCTTTGACAGGAGCACCTTAATCTCCATAAGTTCCTTTTGGCCCCGTTCGTAGCGGGATGGTAGGACAAAAGATGTTGTGCAAGTTCTTATTGCAAGCACGTACAACTACCTACGGGATACATGCCTAATGTTTGATATTTGCCTAGATGATCATTACTTTTCCGTGTGCCGTGCCCCAAGTTAGAATCTATCTCATCCATGCAGCGCCCAACCATCCATCTCCCTAGCCTACAGTGTTTTAAATCCTGCTTGTCACTAGTTGCTACTTTTGCCGTTTACTACTGCTATTTACTTTTGCTGTTTACTTTTGCTGTTTACTTTTACTATTACTATCATCACTATCATATCACTGTCACCACTTATCTTTTGTTGCAAGTAAGTATATTTCAGGTGCGGTTGAATTGACAACTCAACTGTCAAAGCTTATAAATACTCTTTGGCTCCCCGTGTGTCGAATCAATAAATTGGGTTATTCTTACCCGCGAAGACTATCTCGATCCCTTACGGTTGAGGGTTATCAAGTACCGTTTTCTGGCGCCGTTGCCGGGGAGCATAGCAATATTTACAAGTCTACTTGAGGTATCCTACCTACTGCACTTTATCTACTATGGGTAAGAAAGGAGACCCCAAGGTCCCGATCTTACTATCTACTACAAGAAGAGGTACTACTCTGAGCACTAGTGCTACACTTGATTCACCTTCCGTTATGAGTAAGTTTGCCTCACCACCACCACATGATGCTCCTACTGAATCTGTTACTATGTCTGATACTCTTGATGATGCTTCTACTACTTTTGATGATGATATTAGTTCGCTTGGTTATGCTCTTGAGAAACAAATTGCTGCTGCTGCTAAAAATTCTGCAATTGAACTTCCTGTTACTCGTTACCCTATTGGTGAAACTTATGATTATCCTGATTTGAGTAAACTTAAAGAGAGGCTCCTTGATGATGATTACTATATACTAGATGAAGCTTTATGCAGGGAACTGAGAGAGTTTTCCGGCTCTGACCCTGAAGCTATTAAGAAACTATTTGAAAAACACTCTCTGAAGAACAAAACCGTTCCTAATCCTAAATTTGCTACATCTCCTATATGCATTGATGATCCTGATTTTGATTTCTCTGTTGATCTTTCACTTATGCCTATGGTTGAAGCTGACCCCTTTAATGGCAGAGAAAATGATGATGCTATTGCACACCTGACTAAACTCGGTGAGTTGGGTAGCCTGTTTACCACAGATGAGAAGATACGATACTTTTATGTGACCAAGCTTCTTCCTTTCTCCTTGAAGGAGGGTGCTAAAGCATGGTATGATTCACTCCCATGCGGTTCCATTAAGAGTCCTCAGGACCTAGCTCACTCTTTTGTTGATAAGTACTTTCCTGCTCACATGCAACATGCTGCTTTACAAAGAATTTATAACTTTAACCAGTTGCAGGATGTGTCCCTCCCTAAAGCTTGGGGGAGGTACTGCGGTCTGATTCGGGCAAGACCAGGACATGAAATCCCTAAGAATGAATTAATCGATATATTCTATGCTGGTCTAACTGATGAATCCAGGTCCTATTTGGACAGTTGTGTTGGTTGTGTTTTCAGGAAAAGAACACCGGATGATGCGGAAGATTTAATGGGCAGGATTGCCAAAAACCATGAAGATTGGTCCGTCCCTGAACCACCTCCACCAACAAAGAAGAGGGGCATGTTTGTTCTGAGCCCCGAGGATATGCGAGAAGCAAAGAAGTCTATTAAAGAGAAAGATATTAAAGCTGAAGACGTGAAGAATCTACCCCCTATTGAGAAGCTGTGTGAGCCTACTACTCACCCTCCTATGGTAGAGGTACACTCTCTTTTAGATTTCAACGCAAGTGACATCCCTCATGGTAAGCCTCCTGATCAATGTTTAGATGAGTTTGATAATTTTATTATGAAACAAAATCATTTTAATGAGAGGATAGAAAGTCATTTGCATGATAATTCCCTTGCTATCAAAAAACTGCTTGATGTTTTAGATAGAACAGTTAATGATGTTCAGTGTCTTGTGAAGCATTTTCATATGGTTCAAACTCAGCTTGATCAAATTTCTAATGTGCAAAGAGATTTGCTTGCTAACAATGCCAAACAAGATAATTTGCAGGCTTTCGAGATTAAGACCCGAGGAGGAACTAGCACTCAAGATCCTCTTTATCCAGAGGGGCATCCGAAGAGAATCGAGTAGGATTCTCAAATGCGAGAAGAAGAAATTGTTGGCTATCCAAAGAAAAAGAAGAAACATAAGGAGACTGACAATTCTAATGATCCCATTGCAGATGAAGAACCAGTTATTGATCCCAACAGTGTATCTATCTCCGATGCTGAGACAGAAGACGGTGCTGAACCTGAAGGTAATAATAATGAGAAGAATGATCCGCCTGAAGTTCGAGAAGAAGAAGCACCCGACAAACGTAAGAGGTACACTAAAGAAGACTTCATCGCAAGAAAACATGGGAAGGAAAGAGAACCATGGGTACAGAAACCCATGCCCTTTCCAGGTAAGTCCATCAAATCTAAAGAAGAAGAGCATTATAATAAGTTTTGTGAGTGGATTAAACCTCTTTTTCTTCAAATACCCTTGACTGATGCTATTAAGTTACTTCCTTATTCAAAATATATGAAAGATATTGTCACTAATAAAAGAAAAGTTCCTAATGATGCAATATCTACTATGCTTGCTAACTATTCTTTCAGTGGAAAGATTCCTGAGAAGCTCGGTGATCCAGGTATACCCACCATTCCTTGCTCCATAAAGAATAATTATGTCAAAACTTCTTTATGTGATCTTGGAGCAGGGGTGAGTGTTACGCCTCTCTCTCTTTACGAGAGGCTTTGTTTAGAAAAACTAATTCCTACAGATATCTCCCTTCAGATGGCTGACAAGTCAACCGCTGTTCCGATAGGTATTTGTGAGGATGTTCCAGTTGAAGTTGCTAATTGTTTAATTCTTACTGATTTTGTTGTACTTGACATGCCCGAGGATGGGAGCATGTCCATTATTCTTGGTAGACCTTTCCATAACACCGCAGGTGCTATTATTGATTGCAACAAAGGGAAGGTTACCTTCCATGTGAATGATAAAGAACACACGGTATATTTTCCAAAGAAGACCGACAGGAGGCATGGCCTCAACTCTATAGAGAATATCGAGACCGTGAAGATTGGAGAATGGGATTGTCCACTACATGTGCCTCACAAATACAAAACTATCATGGTAGGGACAATGTCCATCAAGGTAAAGGTTCAGTGATTACTTCGTGAGAGGTGAGACTTTTTGCTCTATATATCGCCTGTTTGTTGGTAAGACTTGATCAACCTTATTAACAAATATGTTTTATATGGATAAAAAGTTGAGCCTGTTATGTTTTCACTTGTTTTTTAGTTTTGTCCTACTTGCTGTACCAAGTATTTATGTTTTTGAAGCTTCACAATACTACTAACTGCTTCAAGTTTTCAGAGAGTTTCGCAGCTTTTTGAACTTCGAAAAAATTTCAACAGTGAAGTTTTCAGAAAAATTCCAGAAAAATTATAATAAAAATTTCCACGTCGGGAGAGACCCAGAGGGGCCTGGGGCCAGCCAGGGGGGCCACCAGTGGCCCAGGCGGCCAGCTGGCACGGCCCAGCCCCTGGCCGCGCCCACAGGGCGCCTGGGGTCCACGGGACTCCCCTCCAGGTACTTCTTCTTCCTCCCTCTCTCTCTTTCTCCAAAAACACGAGTTTTGCTTTTGTTCTTGTGTTCTTGCTGTTCTTGGAGGCGATTCTTCGATCTCTCTCTACAGCCCATCATTTGAGCTGAAATTTTGAGCAAATACTCCCTGGTATGTAACTCCTCCACCCCTCCAATTAGATTTTTGATTGGTGGCCTCATTCGTGAGTATTTAGTAGTTCTTGGTGCTGTAGAGATGAGCTTGCATGCATGTGTAGAAAGTTATTTTCCAAGTTTTGATGCAAGTTTATGCCTTGGGCAAGTGAGTTGAGTAGTTTGCCTTAGCTCACTTTGTTTTAATCCTCGTTTTTGTAAATTGTAAATTTTTTCAGAAATGAGTTTGTTAGGAAGGGCAAAAGGGTGGCTTGAGAAGAGGAGGCCCGCACACTCCGATCGAGTTACTAGAGCCGCAGCTTCACCATCAACTGCTAGGGTGAGCTATAATGAAGATCATGTGCCCCTGGAGTTGTTGGAAGATACAAGTCCAGCACGTGCGATGCCATTCCATGTGATGAATTCATGGAAGCTGCGGGAATCAAGGATGAGTTTTATAATCTTTGTGCTAATGCAGGTTTGACACGACTCGTCACGAGCCGTGTTACTCAGTATCAAAAACTCACCTCCAATTTCATTAACAGTTTTAGATATAATCCTGATTCAGGTGCTATTGAGTTTAAAATTTATAATGATCTTATCACCATGACTTTGAGAAATTTTTGTGAAATAATAGGTGTGTCGAACGTTGGGAGGACGGCTAGGATGGCCACTCAGCCCTCCGAGCTGAAAACCGTCATCAACTCTCTCTGCAGCATGGGTACGAGGGATATTCATCGGTCGAAGATCTCCAGCATCTTATTTCCTCACCTCAGGTATTTTGCATATTATATTGCTAGAGGGGTGTTAGCTCGTGACAACACGAGCAGCATTTCTGCTCTGGATATTGCTATCCTGGCAGCAGCCCTCTCAGGGAGGTCTGATTATAATCTGGGTACCTTAATTGCTCGACGCCTTGCTATGAACGGTAACAAGGGGGACTTATATGGTGGCGTTTACGCCACACTTATCTTAGAGCATCTTGGAGGCACCCCACACCCTGATGATACTCCTTTTACTTATTTAAGCTTTGATCTTGCTGCTATGAAAAGGCATAAGTTTGTTACCATGGGTTTTGAACTTAATAATCTTATCTATATCTTGCGTTTCGGAACTGCCGCGGAACGCGAGATCCGTCTACCTGCACCTCTTTTGTTTGATTTTTCTCGCAGGAACGGATGGTCCTTTGACGTTGTTCAGTTCGATGAGTTCATGGTCCAGCATCAGTTTCATAACCCTATGGAGGGGGTTGTGCCCGACGAGGAGAGGCACGGTGAGATACCATATTTTCAGGAAGAGGCCGCCACCGAGTTTGGTGAAGGGTCTTCCTCTGTTTGGCGTTCGGAACCTTCCTCGTGGGAGACTCTGAGGAGTTCGGTGTACGCGCCAGCATCCTTCTACGACCCGTGGACTCATCACCATACCCCTGGAGCAGGAGGCTCCTGGGGGCAGTAGCTGCTACCAACTTAGGCCAAAAGCCTAAGCTTGGGGGAGTACGTGCCCTTCTCACTTCTCCATTGTATTATCCGTTTTATTCGCTTTGATATTTTCGAAGTTTTTTTTGCCCGTTCTTCTTTATTTCTCTCTTTGCAAAAATAACAAAAAGATTTTCTCTTTCTTTTGTTTTTTATTCAACCTTTGAAAAAAACCAAAAATATTTCCTTTCTCTCTTTAGTTTGCTTTGTTTTCAGAGATCAGCTCGAGTCCGTGATGGCATTTGATTATATTTCTTACGTTCGATCGTGCAAGTGACAAGCAGTGATGACGAAGATCGACTGAAAGGAAGCAACAAGGAAGACCGGTATGAACTCTTATTGTTTCTACTTTTGTACATATGCCTGTACTTATGATCTAGAGACCAGCTTGTAGCGACATAGTGCTATGTTTACAAAGCTCTTCCAGTGGTTCATGCTTTCCTTGTGGCTAGTCCCGAATAACTAGAGTATATAATGTGTTATTGAAATGATCTACATGCATTGCACTGTTCATAGTCTGGTATACTAAGGTGGTATTTCCCTTTAGAGAATTTTTGGATTGACTTGGCACATGCTTACACATGTTTAAGACTAAAAAGTCTACTTTGCCTTGATGATCTTTGAGTTTTAGAATAGTTATATCACTTTCATGCCCGATTCAATGTTGCTTTGTCGCTCTGCATGATTATGACCGTTATTGCTCTCTAGTTGGTCGCTTCCCAGTCTTTTGCTAAACCTCCACCTGTACTAAGCGGACTGACTGCTTGTGCATCCAAATCCTTAAACCCAGTTATGCCATATGAGTCCACTATACCTTCCTATACATGGTATTTACCTGCCATTCCTAACGAAGACTTTCATGTACCATCTTGAAACTAATCAAAAGCATTTCCTTTTTGTGCCTATGTTTTAGCTCATGAGGAAGTAGTAGTTAATTCATGATCTTTTTAAGTTGGACAAGTTTCACCCCTGGATTGCATGTATAATGTGCAAACCCCTAATACGAAAAGTAACTCGCATTGAGTGCGCCCAGCTCAAAAAGATAATATAACAAACAAACCCTCCTTCACGCTTTGTTCATGAGAAATCAGAAAACTTTGGCAGTGATAAACAAAGGAGATTAAGAGGATGTGATCGTCCTCATGCGGGAGCCGTTCCTCGAGACTTTTCCACTTAAAAAGTGATTGAGTTATCTGCTAGCATTCGTTGACGAAATATGCACTTCTCAAAACACGTTTACTTCTGTTTTTAAAACCAAGAGCTCTGGTACATGTTTAGTTTTTGTTTCCGACCACGGGTTTTCAACCTTGCCAATAAAAGCCACGGTTCGAGAGTCTCACCTTCTTTCTTCAAAGCACTAACTAGGAGAGCATAATTGTCATTCTGAGTGTAATGTGCATTGTCCCAAAGTATTACATTGTCTTCTGCATACTTGTGATATGATTTATTCTGAAATTCTTAGTTCTAGTCTCCTTTAAAACTCTGGAGGAGTCTTTGCATTTATGTTTTGCTTCACTCATGGAGGCTAGCGAGATACCACCCTAATATGCTCAAGCTATGTTCAATGTAATCTTGTCTTGATTTTCAGTAATATATTATTTACTTTTAAGTATTTGTGACTGGTCACTTGAAAGAAGGATTGCTCTTTGCATTGTCCTCATAGTACTGTTTCAACACTTGCTAAACTCTTTTCGAAGTACATGCTTATATACATCTAATGAAGCAAAAGAGTTTGTCAAAGTTTTCTTTGTCGCGTCCAGTTCGTTGAACTGAATTGCTTGAGGACAAGCAATATGCTAAGCTTGGGGGAGTTGATACGTCTCAAACGTATCTACTTTTCCAAACACTTTTGATATTGTTTTGGCCTCATTCTTGCATGATTTGGACTAAACTAACCCGGACTGGCGCTGTTTTCAGCAGAGCTGCCTGTATGGTTTATTTGTGTGCAGGAAAACGGATTTTTAGGTACCTCAGAAAAATCCACGAAAAATCACAGAAAATCCACGCACCCGAAGGAACCAGGAACCAGAAGTGGGGCCAGAGGGGGGCCAGGGGGTGCCCAGGCGCCCTGTGGGCACGCCCCCCCTGGGCCGCGCCGGGGGGGGGGGGCGCCTGGGCAGGTCCCACGCCCCCTGGTGCCCTACTTTACCCCGTATTTTTACTCCCGACGCAGAAACCCCAGATCGGAAGTTCTTTCGTAGTTTTTCGTCGCGAAGCCGCCGCCACCCTCTGTTCTTCCTCGGGAGGGCTAATCTGGAGGCTGAATTGGCCTCCGGAGAGGGGAGATCGTTGCCATCGTCATCATCATCACCACTCCATCATCCCTCCATGACTTCTCCCTCCATGTGTGAGTAATTCCCCCGCTGTAGGCGAAGGGGATGGTAGGGATTGGATGAGTTAGATCATGTAATAGTTTATCAAATTGTTGGGGGCATGTTGCCTATCATCTACTATGGTGTTTATCATCTTTGCTTCAACTTGTTATTCTTAATGCTTGACACTTAGGGCCCGAGTGCCATGATTTTAGATCTGAACCATATGTGTTTGTATGAATATATTTGTGTTCGTGGTCCTATCTATGAGTTGTTTGCACCTGTTACGGTTCAGAACCGGCGATCCCAAAAGTGACAGCTTGGGACACCAAAGGGGATGGTCCGTAGTTTGAGGATTACATGTATCCATTGAGTTCATTGCTTTGTTCCGGTGCTCTTTGACAGGAGCACCTTAATCTCCATAAGTTCCTTTTGGCCCCGTTCGTAGCGGGATGGTAGGACAAAAGATGTTGTGCAAGTTCTTATTGCAAGCACGTACAACTACCTACGGGATACATGCCTAATGTTTGATATTTGCCTAGATGATCATTACTTTTCCGTGTGTCGTGCCCCAAGTTAGAATCTATCTCATCCATGCAGCGCCCAACCATCCATCTCCCTAGCCTACAGTGTTTTAAATCCTGCTTGTCACTAGTTGCTACTTTTGCCGTTTACTACTGCTATTTACTTTTGCTGTTTACTTTTACTATTACTATCATCACTATCATATCACTGTCACCACTTATCTTTTGTTGCAAGTAAGTATATTTCAGGTGCGGTTGAATTGACAACTCAACTGTCAAAGCTTATAAATACTCTTTGGCTCCCCGTGTGTCGAATCAATAAATTGGGTTATTCTTACCCGCGAAGACTATCTCGATCCCTTACGGTTGAGGGTTATCAGCGGAGCCGTTCTTTTCTTAACTGCCTTCTTCACGTGAACACCATTGCCAGCCTCACCAATCATCTCCTGTGGCTCAGGCAGCTCTGCTTCTGATCAATCTTGTTGCACTAGCACGACACAAAAACAAAATGAACAAATCATGGAAAATGATGCACTACTTACATGGTAGAATGTGGTTTTCAAGTTAGGCAGATAAAAATCCTGGAGATACAACAGGAGTTGAGAATGCAACTGGAGAAACATCATATATGGGTGATCGAACTTCAGCTGACTTTTGAAGCTTCGGATCAGTGTCAAAACAAGGAACTGGGTCTTCGTATTGCACTGGAAGCTTTGAGCTGCTACTCTGCCTTGCGAGCAGTGGACTGTTGTCGAAGCTGGGCCGTGCTGAAAACAGTTATCAACATCAGGAGAGGTGACAACATTATTTACCACTTCCTTTTTCTTTTCCATAACCTTCCTTGCAGTCTCATCATCCATGTTGAGCCACTCGAAGTCTTTGGTTCCCTCTTTGAACAGAGTACATGAAGGACCATCATAATATTCCAAGGCAAGTCCTGCCAATGCAGCAACCGTACCGTGTGATAAAATCACCCGCTCATCCTCAACAGCAACCCCTCGGACTTTCAGATCTACCGCCACATATTCGGGAACCACCACCTCCTCCCGGTCCACCTTTTCCTGTCCAAGATGCACATCTTTCTTCCCAAATGTATCGAAACTCTGCATTTTATCCAAAACAATGTCCTGATCTTCCCTCTCAACCTCGGCTTCTTGCGCTGCGGCACCCATGTGAGGTGTAGTGTTAGTTTGGGGTGGAGCCCTGGTGTGATCTACTCCCGCTGCATTGCCTGCATTGCTTGCTGGAACATGAAAAGTAACACCTTCGGAGATGTGTTCCTTGGAAGTTGCAGCGATGGAGTTTGCTTCAACCAAAATACTCGCTACACGCTTACAGAAAATTGACTGCATTATCTGACCGAATGATGTTAGAATATTCTTCACTTCTGCTGCATGCAACTTCTTGTGCTTTTCATATAATGGGAGCATGTGAGGTGGGATCTGCTTCAAAAAGAAAAGAAAATGAAACAGAGAAAAAAAGTTCAGTTATGCATCATCAATGGAAAATCAAACTATTTATTTACTACTTATTTACTGAAGAAATTGAGGACAAAAAGAAAGGATCAAAGAAAAACATGCTTACCTCCAAGTCTTGACTAGAAGGAAGCGGCTACAGCCACTCATCTAGAGAGCCGCACACATCGCCGCCAATCTCGCTCCCATCTGTGACTGGATTACTTGGTATCTCATGGATGTTTCCATGTACACTAACTCCCTCCACATTGTTGTTCTCTCAATCATCTTGGTTGCAACCCTCAATTGATACATATGGTGTCTCTGGTGAACGACGAAGCTGCAACTGGACGTTAATCACCAGATCAAAAATAAGGCATCAAAAAACAGGAAAAATAGAGTTATAGTAATTGAAAGGAGAAAAGAGGTCTTACATTCCGTTTTCCAAATTCAATCTTGTCAAGGCTGAGCTTGTTCTTATCAATTTCTTCTAACAACTTGAAGTCGTTGTTGCAAACAAAACATGCCCTTAGGAGAGAGTAGTTGAGTCTATGCTCAGAAACCAACCCCCGAGGCACATCAACAAAATCCATGTAAATTATCTAAAAAAAATAAAAAAAATGCCATTGTGAGCATAGCTTCTAGAAACAAAGATACTGGAGCGAGTAATAAAACAAAGAAAACAGACAAAAGCAACAAGCTCATTTGGCATACCGCAGACATTGGCAGACACCCGCCGATCCAGAATCCACTTTTTCCTGCCTCCCTCTTCTTTTGGTACTTCTTCACCTCCCTCAAACCAGCAGTCAGGAAATGCTCATCCCACGCAAACTCATTGATCTGCTCCATGTCAACCAAGCTCGCAACATACTCAAGGGGCACCATGTTGCCAGTCCCAGGAGGTAGCACGAGAGCAATGCATAAAAGCACCCAAGTCATGTTTATAGAAACTACATCACGATCCTCTGTCACCTTCACCACTTGAATAGCTTGCTTCATTGGAGCCCTTGACCCTACTCGATAGGGTTCACGGAGCGCATGAGGCTCATTCCTCCTCAATAGCTCCACTTCCCTTGACCCAGAAGGGACATTAATTTTTTTTCGCACCATGTCTTTCGTGAACAATATAGACTTCTTCTTGTGACTACAAAAAATAGATGCAGCAACTAATGTAAAAATAAAAAAATCAAATGCAATAACAAAAACCAGCAACAAACACAAACAAAAGGTGATATGGTTGTCATGCATACCTAAACATTGCCTTTTCTGTGTCGATTTTCATGACTATCCAATCAAGTATATCAGCCGGCACAGAGAAAAAACTGATGTTTAGGAGGGATCCAAAGAAGCCTTTGCCAATAACTTCCTTCTTAGTTTTTGACAGACTATCCGCAACTTGGCGCAGGCGGGTGGCTGAGAAACGTGTTGAGAATGACCCATCAGCACTATATTCCTCAGCGTCATCGTCCATTCTACAAAAAAGAAGAAGAAAATAACACCATGAGAATGCACATTATCCATGATACAGCTTGAATATAAAAGGGGATGAAACATAATATAAAAACAACTTGAGGATGGACAGTGGTATTGCAGCGCGACACTAGTATAAGAAAACGGAGACCTACTTTTTAAAACAAAACTGAAATCTGAACACATGACTATATTCCTTAAAAATAAACAGAAACCTATTGCACTGTACTACATCTAAGAAATGAAAAAAATGTTGTGCTGCAATACAACTAAGAACTCCAGATTCAGTTACACACTGAATTTAATTTGAACTAGCAGAATACCATTCAGTTTCAGGTTAAGTTGCAATGCAACTAACAAAAATGACAGAGTAAGAATGAGGGATGCCGTAGTGCTAGTCTGGAAAATGCTATGCTGCAATATAACTGAGATATTCATATTCAGCTACACATATACTAGCAACATAGCATTCAGTTTCAGATTGAGTTCCAAAATGGAACTAACAAAAAGACAGAGTAAAAAATGACTTTCTTAGTACTAGTCTGAAGGCTAACTACTCTGAAATACCTGGGCACGTCCAAAGGCACAACCCCCTCAAACACCATGCATAGCTCCGGCGAGCACTTCCTCCGTCACAGCTCTGACGAGCCCCATCCCAACTCGTTCTCCCACCTCCTGCCTACAGCTCCGACGAGCCCCACCCCAACCCGTTCTCCCACCTCCTGCCTAGCAGCTCCGACAAGCCCCAACCCGCTCTCCCCCTCATGTCTAGCAGATCCGACGAGACAAAAAGCGAGCCCCAACCCGCACCCCCCTCCTGGCTAGCAGCTCCGGTGAGCCCAACCGCTACCACAGTCATCTCTAAGATAGATCCATCGTTGCATTGCAATTAGCGGATGAGATGCTCAGATTTGGAAGACAAACCTAATCTCTGGGTCGTCGTCGTCCATGGAGTGCGACGAGGTTGCGCGTGTCTTCACTCCAACCAGACCCGCCGGCGGCGCCGCCGCTCCTTTGTCTAGCAACCGCTTTGACCGTCGCATCCACGATGGTTGGATCTGGGCGAGGGGATGAAGGGGGAGAAGAGAACGAAATGGAAACAGACCGAAAGCTCACAGCTAGTAACGACGTTGCAATCAATCGTGCAACCACCCAACGCACCTAGTCGGGCTGCGCGTGACACGACCGAGACAATAACAGCCACACGATCAGCCACGATCTGACGGCTCTGGAGGAGGTTTACGCGCGTGAGAGATAAGTCGAATGTTTTAGAAAGTTTTCCATCAATTTATGTTTGGTTTTGGCACCTCCGTGCGCTTCTGGCTTGTTTCGTGGCAAGGGGATGGCCCTATTTGTCTTTCTTACATGTCTTCCTTTTCTACTGCTCCAACTAGGCAATCTCCATTTCGGAGCTTGCGACTAAAAACTAGGACATGAGCCTGCATTGGCTTTGTCCCCTGTAGAGTTGGCGAATTGGCGGGAACTCACTGCCCTTTTCCCTTCGCTCTTGGAGACTCGGGATCGGATTATGTGGACTTATTCTTCATCTGGAAAATTCTTAGTTAAATCTATCTACTTGAAGCTCAGTCTAACCATTTTATGGACGTTTGGCACACGCGATTCCCTTTAAGATTTATTTTCTTTGGCAGGCAATAAGACTATTGTCTCCTGGCTAGCGATTAGATCCTTAAACGTCATGGAAATGAGGCAGCATGGCCTTCTCTTTGTGGAGAGAACGAAAAGATGGAACACATTCTTTTCAATTGTGGCCTTGCTAAATTTTGTGGAGTTGTGTTCGATCATGGTTGAAGTCACCTATATGATGAATAGTTTCACCAATATTTTTTCTTCCTTACAAAATTTTCAAGTGCAATTTATTCGCGTGTTTTGGTCTACCTTTGCTAGTCATTCTCGACGACTCATAACAAGTTTATCATTGAAGATTAGTTCCCAAACCGTCCTGTTGATTGTCTGTTCAAAAATGGTTGCCCTTTTGCAGTATTGGAAGCTGCTCGCTAATGTTTTGGATGTAAATGTCATATCCATGATCATCTCCAAGATCTGTAACTATGCCATTGTCCCCTGCTAGCTTTCCGCGCCGCCTCTAGCTTAGCTTAGTTCAATTTTGCCATTCTTTTGGGTGGCTTGCGTGCATGTTTAAACCAACCATGTTTGGTCTGTACTTGGTCAGAGCGTCGGTTTATAGTGTTGCTACCCTAGTTGTCTTTTAGTATTTCACAATGTTCCTCCAAGGTTCCCTCTCCCATTAAGCACATGATTTTGGAAAGCTTGAACACCGCCAAAAGTTAACTTTTTTGCTTGGTTGACGCTCCAAGATAGAAATTTGTGGGGACCCCGACTTAGAAGTCGAGATCACCGAATGCACGTGTACAGTGATCCCAGAGATCAATGCTCACTGAACAAACAGAAGCTGAAATAACAAGAGTCTTACATCCATACAAATAGTCTTACACGAATTAAGGCCATTATGGCCAAGTCTTACATAGGTAGAGCCTCACGGGCTGAATAGCAAATAACTCAAGTAGCGGAAGTCTTCGATAAACGGGTAGAACCCATGCCATCTGCCTTAACCCTACAGGCATTCTGACTGGGATAGCGTCCTAGTTCGCATGATCGTCTCCAAAGAACTCTTCCTCATAATCCTGCTGTTCCATGCCTGGCCAATTAAATAACCAGTGGCAAGCCAATGAGTACTTTGAATGTACTCGCAAGCAACCCATGATGTGGTAACAATACAATGGAACAATAATGAACAATCTAGCAGGAAGCTAGAACAATATGCTATCATCAAGTTTATGCATCAATAACCTCGCGTAACCTCGAGAACAGGTTACCGACATCAACATGAATATGATTCAACTCATCGAGTCAAGTCACCATCCTTGACTTGTCACACACATTCCAACACCGAGGAAGTAAAATTCTGGACATAGTTTAAGTAGCACCACCCAACTGTGCATGACCGTGGACACGGCTATTCGAATAGTTTTACACTCTACAGAGGTTGCGCACTTTACCCACAAGATCCGGGGAACTTCCGTGTCATCCACGACCCGCGGTACCTCAAGTACCCGGGGTAAGCACCCGGTCATTACCTTTCCTTAGACGACACTAACATAGAGTCCACTCGTTGGCACACGGCCTTTGGGTACAAACAGTAGATCACGGGACTTGCCCTAATTCAATGTCACGCGTACCCGAAGGGACCAACGGTGTGTCCGGTGCCCTGTAAAAACAGTCATGGCCGTCTATCCAAGCACGACCCCGTCCCGGGAAAGACCTCAAGTCTTCCCGTCACTAGTAATGCGGGCACCATGCTAGTATCGACCTAAGTAATCAATAAAGCCCCTTCCCATAAGGGGGTAGTGTGGTTGCACATGTTTGGTTGGGACGGTAGTCACACATAAATCTAATCCATCATTCCACCATGCACATGATCTACCGGCACATCACTTCTTTCTCAAGTGATGACCTAACACTTCATCACCCTCGGGCATTAGGGGCACCCGATGGGTTCATGCAAAGATTTCAACTGCGAGGGTTCATATCACACATGCATCATATAAGCATCATGACCAACTACTTGCATGTCACCTAGCACATAGCAAGATCAACAATAAGGCATGCATCATGTGGTGGTTCATCTAGGTTACCATCGTAACCCTATCATCATGCATCGGAAACAAACGGGTTCCGAGAACAAGTGTATCATGGTCAAAGGGCTGCTTGCCTGGATTGGCTTGGTCTTCAAAGTCTTCAAGTCCTTCTCTTTCTTCTTCCACAGCAACTTCGTCAAATACGGGATCTATACGTCGCATAATAACCACGGGAAAATAAGAATACAAATGAAACAGAAAAATCAAAGTGCTCAGAAAAATGTCAACTCATTTTTGTAAAATACTAGAGGGATTTCTAAGATGGGGAAAAATCTTAGTTGGAGTTTTGGAGTTACAGAATAGGATATATTGATTTTTGAACAGGAGTTATACTGCCCAAATTTGAATTTAAATTTGAACAGTACAGAAAAGTTTTATGGATTTGAGTGAAAGTAGTACCATTAAATAGGTTGGAATATTACAAGATTTTAGGAGTTGGAAATATTTAATTTGGATCAATATTCTTTTCTGTATAAATGTTTAAAACATCAACAGAAAAGAAAAATGAAAAAGGGTCCTGTGCACTGGGCCAGAGAAGGCCACAGTGCACGGCCCAGACGGACTGGCCCAGCCGCACGGAGCCAGCGCGCGCGCACGTCAGGTTTTCAAACCTGACGGGCGGGGCCCGTGGGTCAGCGACACAGAGGAGGGGGAGAGAGGTGGGGGGATGACAGGCGGGGCCCGCCTGTCATCTCTAACCCCGCGGCCACGGCGGCGGCGAGCTCACCGGCGATGATTCCGGCCACGGCGACGGCAACGGAGGCCAGGGATGAGTTCAGCGTCGTGTTGCGGTTGCTGTGGTGGTGGTGCGGCACGACGGGGAGGCCTGGTTCACCGGCGGCGAGGTGGGACGCCGAAAGCTCGTCGGAGGGTGGTGGCTGCGGCTGTTTCCGGCTGCCACAGAGAGGGGAAACAGGGGGAAAATGATCAGTGAGGTGCGGTGGTTCCGAAACGAGTGGAAGGAGAGGCAGGGGAGGCCTGTACCTCGAGATCGCCGGCGGGCCGACGCGGCGGAGCTCCGGTCGATCCCGAGCACTGGGACCTCCTGGGGTCGAGCTGGTGATGCAGGGGTGATGCTGGGGAGGAGGAGGTGCTGCTGGTGCCGTTGGAATGGCTCGGGAGGGCCTATTTATAGGGGCTCGACGGAGACCCGTGGTCCAGTGCGCCGGCGAGCTCCAGCTCGACGCTACAGCGCACGGGAGGCGACGGGGATGAGTCTGGGGAGTTCCTGGACGAGCTCTACGTCCAGCTGAGGTGAGAGGAGGAGCGGGGGAGCGTCAGAGGAGGGCGCGCGTGTGAGGCAGAAGAATGGCCGAAGCGGGCGGCCGGTGCGCGTGCGACGTCATTCACTGGAGGGCGCAGAAGGAGGGGGGACAGCGCCGGGGAGGTCGCGGACGTCGAGGCGCCTCGACTGGCATGAGGGGGAGGCTCGAGGTTGTCGGGGGAGGCCGATTGGCCGAAGCTACAGTGCTGGTCGGCACTGTTGCGCGCTCCAGAGCGCGCGTATGGCTGGCATAGCCGCGCTCTCGCCGTTCTGGTCAAAGCCAACATGTCCAGTAGTGTCTAGCATGTTGTAGGAGGAGTAAAGAAAGGGCCTGAGGCCTTGGATGCCCTGGGGTTGCAGAGAGAGAGAGGGAGAGTGTTGGTAAAGTGGTAGAAACCTGCTGTACAGCAAGGTAAAACAGGGGTTTCACCCTCCAATCATGGAGCTGAGGTGCTGGGGGAGTTACTGGAGGTAGCTGGTAACTCAATGAGCCTGTGGTAAGAAGTTGAGGCCATGGAGAAAAGTGAAAGTGGTCAAGTTGAGGGTTTTAGAAATTCTGCAGAAGGTGTTTGATCTGTGTTTGGTCAAGTAAATGAAGTCCACTTGACATGGCACTTGACATGGTTGAAAGACATGAGAAAATAGGGTGCTTCACCAAATTTGGGCTCATTTGAAGAAACTAGCCAATGTAACTTTGGTGAACCCTAGAAATCAACAGAAACAGTTTCATCTTGATTGAGTCAAGCTAATCATCTCCCCTTGATGCACCACTTGGTGTAGCATCATCATTTGGGGTATTGATCATGCCCACAAAGTTTGAAGCTCCAGATAAAAAGTTGGTAATGTAAAGTTGTTCAAATTTGCATTTGAATAGAAAGGGTTTTGAGGTGATCTGATCAAGTTGCTCTATTCAAATTCTTGTACCATTTGGTCTAGGTGCCTTATTAGGCCATTCTAGCATGTGCACCAAGTTTGAGAGCATTTGGACAAGTTTGGCAATGTAAAGTTGCTCAAACTTCAAATATGGACATAATGGTTATGAAGGGGTTTGAGGATGTTTTCTTGCTTCCCAAGGCATGGGACTTGGCAAGATCATCAAATATGTCATATGTGACATGATAGAATTTCCCTGGAATTTTTGGAGAAAGTTTCCTTTGTAAATATTTCAAAAGCTTGAAATATCCAGAAAGGGTTTTAGAGGGTTTAGCCCATTATTTTGAACATGACCAAGTGTTGAAACTCTTATATATGGACAATATATGTCCTATGAGTCTCTCTGAATTTTGGCAAATATTTTTGAAATAGTTAAATAATTTTCCCCTATTAAAGACCATTTCTGGCCTTAAGAAAAATCTTTTAAATAAAATAGGAAAATAACTTTTAAAATTATACCTTTGTGGTTCCTGGGAGTCCTATGACTACTAGGTCTCAAATAAACCTTTTGAAATAATTTTCTCTCCCTAAATCAAGTACTTGCAGTGCAAATCTCAATTCAGGGGTTTTTGGAAAACTAAATTTATAAAATACTTTTTGGACAAATTAATTTTGTAAGAAAATACTATACTGTTATATAACACTTGGCATGATCATTGGGCAGAAGTTTTGAGTATAGAGATGAAATCTACAAGAGATCATAGTTGACTTTAATGAGCACAAGAAAAAGCAAATGAAGAAAACTCAATTCCAAATAAAAACCAAATGATGCTAATTTTTTTTTGCTGGTCCAAATTTTCATGCTTCAAAGTTACAAACAACATGTTACAAAATGCAGGGTGTGACAAAATTGGACCGTCGATAGGTTGGCCAAGGGGGAGTGGCCAAATTGTGGTCATTAATGATGGTGTTCGGGACTGGTGGGTACCCACCTAGGTGGCCCACAATCCATGGCAAGTTTACGGCCCGCCGATCTCAGCAAGGAAGCACTCTGAAGGCTCGAACCCGGGTGTGATCAAGACGGACACTGCGGAATACTTGGCATATGCTTCAAGGATAGTTCCAATTATCGGCATGTGTATTCCTATCTGGCAACCGACCATTTTTAACCCTAGATACCTCTGGTGCCTATATAAGCCAGAGGGTTTAGTCCGTAGAGGTAAGATCACAAGCACAATTAACAGCCTTAGAGTTTAGAACACAATATACGATCTCGAGGTAGATCAACATGTACTCGATACACACTCATCAATACAATCAAGAAGGACGTAGGGATTTACCTCTTCGAGAGGGTCTGAACCTGTATAAAATATTTGGCCCCTTGTCTTCTATTACCCATCGTTCCAGATCCACCACATATGCCCGTTGAGCACCCTCTAGAAAGGCATAATGCTTCCAACATAGGATTGAGGGCTGGGACCTTAGAGCCGCTAAACTAGGCTGACGTAGCCGCTCGGCAATGGATCGTCACCTCCTCCGGATGGCCCCAATCCAAAACTTTCTTTGTCCAGGAGACGAACCTCTTCGGGGGCCCGTCTGAGAAAGGAAGGATCCCCGTCTAGCCTTCGGTGCGCAGCTTAATGATATAAAACCACTCCCTCCGCCACACTTTGATTGTCTCCACGAAGGATCCTTCTGGCCGGGTCACCTTCTAGAGCTTACTAATCATGGCCTCACCGTTGGAAATATGCCCTAGAGGCAATAATAAAGTAGTTATTATTATATTTCCTTGTTCATGATAGTCGTTTATTATCTATGCTATAATTATATTGATTGGAAACTCAAATACATGTGTGAATACATAGACAACAACATGTCCCTAGTGAGCCTCTACAGGACTAGCTCATTGATCAAAGATGGCTATGGTTTCCTAGCCATAGACATGAGTTGTCATTTGATAACGGGATCACATCATTAGGAGAATGATGTGATGGACAAGACCCAAACTATAAACGTTGCATATGATCATGTCAAGTTTATTGCTATCGTTTTCTGCATGTCAAGTATATGTTCCTATGACCATGAGATCATGCAACTCACTAACATCGGAGGAGTACCTTGTGTGTACCAAACGTAGCAACGTAACTGGATGACTATAAAGGTGCTCTACAGGTATCTCCGACGGAGTCTATTGAGTTGGCACGGATCAAGACTGGGATTTGCCACTCCATATGACAGAGAGGTATCTCAGGGCCCACTCGGTAATACAACATCACAAGAAGCTTGCAAGCAATGTGACTAATGGTTTAGCCACGGGATCTTGTATTACAGAATGAGTAAATAGACTTTCCAGTAACGAGATTGAACTAGGTATGGAGATACCGATGATCGAATCTCAGGCAAGTAACATACCGTTAGACAAAGGGAACTGCATACGGGATTAGCAGAATCCTTGACAACAAGGTTGTACCGATAAGATATTCATAGAATATGTAGGAACCAATATGGTTATCCAGGTCCCGCCATTGGTTATTAACCGTAGATGTGTCTTGGCCATGTCTGCACAGTTCTCGAACCCGCAGGGTCTACACACTTAACGTTTGGTAACGATATAAGTATAGTTCAGTCATTATGGTGCTTACCAAACGTTGTTCGAAGTCCCGGATGAGATCCTAGACGTAACGAGGAACTCTGGAATGGTCCGAAGGTGAAGATTGATATATTGGACGAAGGGTATTGGAGTCCGGAATTATTCCGGGGGTGTCGCGTGAGGACTAATAGCAAGGCACCCATAAGGTCTTGTACACAACATTTCATACATGATATAACCTATGGCTGAAGCATAGGGAATGACTTTCATTTTCTCTTTATCTTCTGAAGTGGTCGGGCATTGAGTCTGACTCAACTTCCCAGCTTGTAACACAAGCAAGAACCCTTTCTTTGACTGATCTATTTTGAACTTCTTCAAAACTTTATCAAGGTATGTGTTTTGTGAAAGTCCAATTAAGTGTCTTGATCTATCTCTATAGATCTTGATGCCCAGTATATAAGCAGCTTCACCGAGGTCTTTCATTGAAAAATTCTTATTCAAGTATCCTTTTATGCTATCCAGAAATTCTATATCATTTCCAATCAACAATATGTCATCCACGTATAATATCAGAAATGCTACAGAGCTCCCACTCACTTTCTTGAAAATACAAGCTTCTCCAAAAGTCTGTATAAAACCATATGCTTTGATCACCTCATCAATATGTATATTCCAACTCCGAGATGCTTGCACCAGTCCATATATGGATCGTTGGAGCTTGCACACTTTGTTATCACTTTTAGGATCGACAAAACCTTCTGGTTGCATCATATACAACTCTTCTTTGAGAAATCCATTAAGGAATACAGTTTTGACATCCATTTACCAGATTTCATAATTATAAAATGCGGCAATTGCGAACATGATTCGGACAGACTTAAGCATCACTACGGGTGAGAAGGTCTCATCGTAGTCAACTCCTTGAACTTGTCGAAAACCTTTTGCAACAAGTCGAGCTTTGTAGACAGTAACATTACCATTGGCGTCAGTCTTCTTCTTGAAGATCCATTTATTTTCAATGGCCTACCGATCATCGGGAAAGTCAACCAAAGTCCACACTTTGTTCTCATACATGGATCCCATCTCAGATTTCATGGCCTCAAGCTATTTTGCGGAATCTGGGCTCATCATCGTTCCTCATAGTTCGTAGGTTCGTCATGGTCTAGTAACATGACTTCCAGAACACGATTACCGTACCACTCTGGTGCGGAACATACTCTGGTTGACCTACGAGTTTCGGTAGTAACTTGATCTGAAGTTTCATGATCATCATCATTAGCTTCCTCACTAATTGGTGTAGGCATCACGGGAACAATTTTCTGTGATGAGCCGTTTTCTGATTCGAGAGAAGGTACAATTACCTTATCAAGTTCTACTTTCCTCCCACTCACTTCTTTCGAGAGAAACTCCTTCTCTAGAAAGGATCCATTCTTAGCAACGAAAGTCTTGCCTTCGGATATGTAAAAGAAGGTGTACCCAACAATTTCTTTTGGGTATCCTTTGGTTCGAGCTTATCAGGCTGAAGCTTTTTCACATGAGCATCGCAACCCCAAACTTTAAGAAACGACATCTTATGTTTCTTACCAAACCATTGTTCATAAGGTGTCGTCTCAACGGATTTAGATGATGCCCTATTTAATGTGAATGCAGCTGTCTCTAATGCATAACCCCAAAATGATAGTGGTAAATCGGTAAGAGACATCATAGATCGTACCATATCTAATAAAGTACGGTTACGACGTTTGGACACACCATTACGCGGTGGTGTTCCAGGTGACGTGTGTTGCGAAACTATTCCACATTATTTTAAATGCAGACCAAACTCGTAAATCAAATATTCGCCTCCACGATCAGATCGTAGAAACTTTATTTTCTTGTTACGATGATTCTCTACTTCACTCTAAAATTCTTCGAACTTTTCAAATGTTTCAGACTTGTGTTTCATCAACTAGATATACCCATATTTGCTTAAATCATCTGTGAAGGTTAGAAAATAATGATAGCCGCCACGAGCCTCAACACTCATTGATACATAGTGATAAAGTAAAGAAATTACATGGTGTTCGCAATTATACAATAAAGAGACAACCTAAGGCTTCTATCGGTTGCCAATAATTTACAAAACATGATCATCTCATACAATAATGTATAACTCATCACGTCTTGACCATATCGCATCACAACATGGCCTGCAAAAACAAGTTAGACGTCCTCTACTTTGTTGTTGCAAGTTCTACGTGGCTGCTACGGGCTTCTAGCAAGAACCGTTCTTACCTACGGCACAAAAACCACAACGGTTATTTATCAAGTTTGCTGTTTTAACCTTCAACAAGGACCGACCGCAGTCAAATCCGATTCAACTAAAGCAAGAGAGACAGACACCCGCCAGCCACCTTTATGCAAACAAGTTGCACATAACGGTGGAACCGGTCTCATGAACGCGGTCATGTAACGTTGGTCCGAGCAGCTTCATCTTACAATACCGCCGAATCAAAATAAGATGTTGGTGGTTGTCGGATTCAGGGCTCCGCAAGACCCGTTAAGTTCGAACACAGGGGCGTGAACGAAGATCTCTCCCACTCGCATCTACCTAGCGCCTCGCTCTTGTCTCGGTGGAAGGATTCAAGCAAACAACAAACAAGCACACAAGAGTTTATCCAGGTTCGGGCCACCGTGTGGTGTAAGACCCTACTTCCTACTTTGGTGGACTGGCTCCGGGTGAGCTGGAATATGGACTGGTACAAGGGTTCCTTGGCTCAGGAGGCGAGCTCAGGAGGGTCAGGAGGCTAGTGTTCTTGCTCCTTGTGCGGTGGTCAAGTGTGTGACTCGATGATTCTCCTCTCCCCCTTTGCAGTGGAGGTTCTAGCTACTTATATAGGCGGCCACGGTCCTCTCCCCCCGAAATGTTTAGGCGGGAAGGGATTCCACAACGGCCATTTTTGAGCGGGAACACAAGGACGTTCCTACCCTGACAGAAGCAGTCTTCGCCTGCAAAAGGATCAGGCGGTGACACGATGGTGGGCTCGACGGTGACATCCTCCTTATCATCCTTGCGGTCTTCGGTCTTGTTGCACCAAAGAGGAAACCTTTGCCCCGCTCCTTGGGAACCAACGGCTGCGCTGTCCCCTTTGCACCAAAATGGCAACTGCGCCGCTGACGGACGCTGGCACTCGCTGGCGCGGTGCGTCACTGCTGACATCATTGCCTCCTCCTGAGGCAGGCTTGGCCTTGGATTCTCCGCCCCTCCGGAACGCCTTGCCGAGGCCGTTCCCGAGGAGGTCTTGACGTCGTTCTCCTCGCGAGGCCTGGCCCCTCATGAGGGTCTTGAGCAGCTGGTTGATCAGCTGGGCCTTACCAGGCCGCTTGTAGGAGCGCGTCACGGCCCGCAGACAGGCAAGTCTGGTTACCCTGGTTCCCAGGATGCCCACAGTAGCCCCCGGGCCCAAGGCACGCGCGGAGTTGGCTTCAGGGCGAAGCCTTAGTCGAGGACGAAGCGCCGTGGGCCCCAAAAAGGCTACGGGCCAGGCTGGCGCGTGACGGTTGGATGGGACGCGAGCGACTCCACTTCCCACGCAATCTTGGAAACCGTCTGACTTGACAACTCCTTGGCGCGGGCAGCAGGGCCATTATGGCCGCGCGCGAGTGGCTGCCGGTTGGTCTTCTTGGCTTATAAACAGGGGGTGAGGCTCCACGCCTCTCACCCGACCGTTGCAGGCCGATCCCCACGTTTCCATTGCTCCCAGGGCTCCATGGTGCCGATTCGCATGTTCTCGGCCGCGGAGAAAGGGAAGAGCCCGATGATAGAGCCCGAACGGCTCCCCCCGAAGAAGAGGCTCCGTGATTCTCCGGGTGCGTTCCTGAGGTCATCGGACGCCCGCACGTGGTGCACGCGGGCACCACCAGGATTTCCGCTTCCCCTGCACACCTCAACGACAGGCAGATTGAGAGGGGGCGGCGATTGGGGTGGCGCCGCCAGTCGTCCAGAGAGACGGGCGTCTCCTCGCACCCTGCTACCGTCCCATTCGGAGCATAATGCCCGCGAGTTCATCGTGTGGGCGGGGGGCCCTCCGCATTCCTGGATCCTTCTTCCTTTGTTCCTGAGGGAGGTACTCCCGGCTCGTGGCCGGGTGACGATGGAGCTGAGGCACGAAGGGTGTCGCCTTCCTCCTTTGCATGCCGACGTGGAGGTGGTTTCTTACGACCAGGTCTTCATGACCTGGGGCTGGGGTGTGGTGCGCCGCGCCTGCGCCCCCGCCGGAAGGCACATTCTTCAGTTCGCATTGGATACGGTGGGCGCGATGACCTTCAAAGTCTTCGGGGCGGACGGCCTCCGGCTGCCGTGTGGCGCAGGGAATGGGATCGCCGGCGACCATTCCCCACGTCGTCAGGGCAGCGAAGCGCTCGCTGTTGGCCATATCTCCGACTCTCCTGGTAGCATTTATGCTACCCCTAAGACGGACTCGAGCTCCAACGAGAGCTACGAGCCGCCAAGTCGCTGCCCCTATCGCTAGAGGGAAACAATGGCCTCCCGGCGTCGTCGTTGTTGAAAGAGTTCAAGTTGAGTCCTTGGGAGCGTCTTCCTTAGCTTAGTTCTTGCGGGACATCACAAAGGGCTTCACAAGGACATGTAAATTCTCGCAATACTTTTGTTATAGCCTGGTGTTATAAACTTATGTTTTGCATGATTCCCCTGTTAGAGCACGATTTCCCCTTTCTTTCGTTCCTGCGGTAGCTTAAGGCCCTACGCCTGTGAGACCCAATCCCGGAACTAGCCTCGGCCTGTGCTGGTATGCCAGGTCGCGGCACCGTGGCCAAGGCCAGGAGGCGAGGGGTCCAGGATCCGGCAAGAGCCCTCGAGGCGCAATGCTCAGGAGGTCCCTCTTGGCGTGCAAGCAGCTACCCACTGGTCCATCTGGAAGGGCCTCGTAACTATAGTAAGTGGTGATGTATGTATGCAAGCAGGTGCGGTGTTGAAAACTTATCTTAGCGATTCCTGAGGTCAGATGGTGCTTGATTCCTGTCGCCCCTCCCTTGAGGCAAGGTCTGGCGTCCAAGCGCCTTCGTGAGGAGGCGGCAATGATCGCTCCCGAGGCCCTGGAACATAAGCCACGTAGTCGGTGGAGACGTTTCTCCGGGCTGCCACCATCGCAATCTAAAAAGGTGTAGACCGGTGATGCTATGCTTGGTGATGCTTGATCCGTCCTGTTTAGTGAGAGAAGTGCGAGTGCCTCGGGGGGCGTAAGAACTTTGGTTGAATTTGAAAAAAACTTGACGTTATTGTAATAGCTAGATGACTCCATGCTTGCTTCCTTTCATGTTTGCTTTAGGTGCTCTACGTCGGCAGGGCCCAACCCCGCGCATACCTCGACCGCCGCTGAGCCCTCTGGATGACCGGGGTTACTGTAGTAACTAGACTCGTTGCTGAGCCCTCCGGACACCAGGGTTACCGTAGTAACTAGACTCAACGGATGAGGGGCTACGTGGCCAGTGAGGCCCTTGGGTCGCGATGCCCAAGGGTCCCCCTTGACGTTCAAGCGATCCTGTTTTCGTTCTGCGTCGGCAGGGCCCAACCCCGTGCATACCTCGATCGCCATTGAGCCCTCCGGAGGACCGGGGTTATCATCATACTAGGCTCAAGGGATGAGGGGCTACGTGGCCAGTTAGGCCCCTGGGTCGTGATGGCCAGGGGTCCCCCTTGACGTACGAACGACTCTTCATGAAGGAGAACAAGCACCATACCTTGCCCACGAGCCTTCGCCTGGGATGGGGGCACGAGAAGGCCAGGTGTCTGGGCACCTGGTAGGGTGGCGTCTGCCAGGCGTGACCTGAGCATAGCCCCCGTGCCTAGCCCCCCTCGCGACACCCATCCAAGGAGAAGCTGTGAGCGTCGTGAGATGAAAAGCTCCGTGAGGTTAGTGCGACCACTGGGGGCCACCCTTAGTTGCTTATAACTAGCGCGGAGCATAGAGCTACCACACTTGCACGGAGTGTGGGCATAACCGCACCTTGGTCGTATCGGCCAGCGCAGAGCTTGGTGCTTCCACTGGTTTGTGGGCATAACCGCTCCTCGGTTGGATCTGCCAGCGCGGAGCTTGGTACTTCCACTGGACCGTGGGAGGGAGCCTCCCACCGGGAGAGACTCTGGGCGTGTACAGCCCCATCCTGACGCGTGGCTTGCACGGTAGGACAGCCAAGGTGTATATGGGCCCTCCTCAGGACGAGCTGAACGACTCTGAGGAAGTTCTCATGAGCTTACGCATCACTCACGAGACCCTACCCTGAGGCGGGTTGCGCCTGAGTCTTCTCCTACAAAATGTGAAAAGAGAGGTGTTGTGTCGACCTGCGCCGAGTGCATCTCCAGGGGATATTGCATGAGAAGGCTGCAGCACCAGCGACCCCGGGAGGTGATATCACAGGGTTAACCCGCGAGACAGAGCTCAGGCACTGGATTTGTCGACGCTGCAAGGACGGACCCGAGCACAGACGCCATTCCCAGTCTTCTCATGCCACGATCCAAAGGAAAAACAGCCGGCGCGTGGTTCCTGCATGAGCGAGGCACCTGCCACGGGTCCCTACTTACCCATCCACGATTAGCCCATGCAAGAATAAGGCACCAAGGACCATGGGAGGTGCCGTCACGAAAATGGCTCGCTAGGCAGAGCTCAGCCCTTGGGTTTAGCGACGCTGCAGGGACGGACCCGAGCATAGACGTCATGCCAGTCCTTAATCATGGGGGGGTCGCGAGTGGGCTCACAAGGGCTCATGACCTTAGTGGTGGTGAGGACGCCACGCATATAGATAATGCGAATGGAAAGAAATATCTAGCCTTGATCATGCGAAAAGGGAGACAACCACGGGAGGACAGCCCCCAGCGGCCCAAGGATGATGCAGCCCGAGAGGCACCCTCATTTGGATACCTAAAGTGTCACCTGATACTTGCCGAAGGAGAGTTGGGGTAGCTGAAGACGCGAGCTGTGCGGGTCGCTCCCGAGGATCGTCGGGCTCCTGAGGCTCTCAGTGGTCTCGCGGGTCTGGCTCCCACTCCGCTTGGACCGCCTGCCACTAAGCCTCCCGAGACCCCAAGGCCCGCTGCGCGAGATGCTGGAACGTGGCAGCTGTGTTGCGGAAGCCGAAGAGCGTGCAGACGTAGCTGCAGGGAAGGGCCCTCCTCTGGCCGACCGCCGTCGGCCAGAAGGGCTCCTGAGAAGCTGCTCGATTGAGACCCGCTATGTCGACGCAGACGCGGAAGCAGTCGCTTGGGCTGCAAGTAGGTGGACTTGGGATCGTGCGGTTACGCCCACCGCGGATGAGCCTTGCGTACTGAAGTTCCTTTGTGTAAGGGCATATTTAGCCAAATGGTGTTTTGGCGATTGATGACAATGCGTTTGCGGACTAATCATGTGTTCTAAGCTCTTTCAGATACATCTCACAAAGGCACAAGAAGATTAGAGGCCCCTCGGAATCTTTGGAAGACGGTGTTTCCTTGTTGCTTAGTTTTCGGTGGTTCTGAGTGATAGGAAAGCCGTACTATTAAGAGGGGATCCACTTTGGTAAGGTTTGGGTGGAATCAACACGTACACTTCCTTATTTGCACCCATCTTTCCTTCCCGCCGCAATGGAGCTATTCTTTCCCTCTTTCTCTAGCTTTTTCTGGACCCAGCAGTACTACCGCGGATCCCAGCGGTAGTACCACTTGCGTGTCACAAGCGGTAGTACCGCCCCACTGAGCGGTAGTACCGCTTGGTACACTCTGCGGTAGTACCGCTGCTGATCCGTTTTACCACCGCCTCGATTCGCGAGCGATTTTTCGTGTCGAGTTTTGCGGTACTAGGTGCGGCAGTAGAGGCGGTAGTACCGCTCCCAGCGGTAGTACCGCCCTGAGACTACGGTAGTACCGCTCGGGGCCCTACCCCTATGGCACGGTAGTACCGCTCGTGTGGCAATGGTAGTACCGCTCTATAAGCGGTAGTACCGCTCCCCCAAGCGGTAGTACCGCTCTGTGCGGGGCTGAGTGGGGGGGGGGGGGGTAACGGTTGGATTGTTCCCCCCACTATATAAAGGCTTCTCCTTCCTCCTTTTGACCTACCTCTTCCCCCACTTACTCCATTGTTGCTCCAAAGCTCCATTTTCGCCCGATCTCTCTCCCTAGCCAATCAAACTTGTTGATTTGCTCGGGATTGCTTGAGGAGGCACCGATCTACACTTCCACCAAGAGATATTTGATTCCCCCCACTAATCCCTAGCGGATCTTGTTACTCATGGGTGTTTGAGCACCCTAGACGGTTGAGGTCACCTCGAAGCCATATTCCATTGTGGTGAAGCTTCGTGGTCTCGTTGGGAGCCTCCAATTGAGTTGTGGAGATTGCCCCAACCTTGTTGTAAAGGTTCGGTCGCCGCCTTCAAGGGCACCACTGGTGGAATCACGGCACCTTGCATCGTGTGAGGGCGTGAGGAGAATACGGTGGCCCTAGTGGCCTCTTGGGGAGCATTGTGCCTCCACACCGCTCCAACGGAGACGTACTTCCCCTCAAAGGGAAGGAACTTCGGCAACACATCCTCGTCTCCACCGGTTCCTCTTGTGGTTATTTCTTACCTTTACTTGTGCAAGCATTACTTGTTTATTTCCTATAGCTTGCTTGTGAAGTTGTTATCTTTACCTTCTTCTAGTTGTCATCTTAGTAGCATACCTAGACAATTTACTTTGACGCTTAATTTAAAGTTGTTAAGAAAAGCTAAAAATTGTTAGTTGCCTATTCACCCCCCCTCTAGTCAACCATATCGATCCTTTCAATTGGTATCAGAGCCTCGTCTCTTTTTAAGGACTTTACCGTCCAAAGAGTATGGGTGACAACGTAGTCCATACGGAGGACCATTCCGGTGGAACTCCGTCCTTGCCTACGTCAGATGGGGGAGCCTCGGTCTCTCGTGAGGAGTTCAATGTGGCCTTGACCACATTGAAAGAGTCACTAGCGAGCGAGGTCAAAGGCATGTTTAAAGATTTGCTTGAGGGGCTTAAAGTTTCCACCGCTCCATTGGAAGTGGTTCGTCCCGCCACTAACGTGTCGGAGGCTAATCCTGACAAGGGAGAAGCTAGTAGTGAACAAGCCCCTATTACTAAGAATGGGAGTGGGATCTTTGCCCACTCCGCTCCTCCTACTCACTATGGAGGACCCGTTCCTACACCGCATTTAAATTCCGTTGGGCCACCTCCCAAGTTTATAAAAAATTCTGATTTTGCTACTTGGGTGTTCCGTTTCAAACGTCATATAAATCATTGTTCTACTAACATTTGGAGAATCATTGAGCAAGGTTTTTATCCGCATGATCCCGACAACATGACTCCAAGAGAAACTGCAGATCATCAGTTCAACGAGTCCGCTCTTTGCATTCTTCAAGATGCTATACCTCCAGAAGACATTGCACATCTTCGACCCTTCACTATGGCCAAGGAAGCTTGGGAGCATGTTGGCACTATGTACAAGGGAAGCACGAGCATTCAACTCTCTAATTATGAAGTTGTGCAAGATGAAGCCGATGAGTTTGCTATGATCAAAGAAGAAGATCCTCGTGAACTTTATCGGAGATTAACCACCCTTGCGGTCTCTCTTCGAGATCATGGCAGTAAGGACACGGATGACAACTGGATCAAGTGCAAGTTCCTCAAGGCCATGATGCCCTATCATAAGGCCATGTCCTCTGTCATTCGTCAGAGACCGGATTTCCACCACCTGTCATCTCATGAAGTGTTGGATGAGTTCGTTGTCATGAGGATCTTGGACATGACCGCCGACAATGCGGTCTTAAGACCTCAATGATCGAAGAAGCCTAATCTTGCCCTGAAGGCCAAGGCTTGTGTGGAAGAAGAGGAGGTGGAAGATGATGATGATTGTAGCCCCGAGGACACCAAATATGCCTATCATGAGCACATGGCTCTTGCTTCAAGGCAATTCTGGGGCAAGAAGAACACAAGACCCAACTTCAACAGGAACAACTCAAGTGGAACAAAGGGCAAGCAGCGAGTAAGGACATGTTTCAACTATGGCAATGTGAGCCACTTCGTTGCGGATTGCCCATATGAAAAAAAAGAAGACTTTGGAGGCAAGCTTATCCGAAGGACAAGTCAAAGTCATATCCCAACAAGATCAACTTCAACAAGAAGACTCCTCCTAAAGGGTTGGTGGCCCAAGAAGAATATGTTGAGGATGATGATAATGATGAAGATGATGAGGTGACCACCATGGCCACAATTGCTATTGCTACTACTTCGCACTCATCGCTCTTCGACTCTCCAAATGAGAACATCACCGCCAAGTGTCTCATGGCCAAGGCCACCAACAAGGTAACCCCAAACATCAATACCACTATCTCTTCTAATCCTTCATTGACAAACTGTATTGATGAGAGTGAGGGTACTAAGGAGGGAGAAAATGAATTTGAGTTGTTCACGAATAATATCAAGGGCAAACCCAAGAAGCATTTTGTTGCTCTCTTGGAACAACTCGGTGAGGCCAACGACATGATCGAGGCTCACGAGGAAACCATTACTAAAATGGAAGGACATAGTCGAGACTATGCCGATGAGATATCGGATCTATCCAACGCCCTAGAGGAAGAGCGTGGTCTTCGTTTGGCTCTTGAGGAGTCACACAACGATGATCATGCTAAATTAAAGAAAGATCTTGATCATGCTTTAGTTGTCTCTCGTGTGCTTAATTCCGAGAAGGCAAAACTTGAGGTTGACCATGCTAAACTCAAAGAGGAGTTTGACATACTTGACAAGGCTCACAAGGCCTTGAAAGGTATGCATGCTACTCTCAAGGAGTCTCATGATCAACTCCAAGTTTCGCTAACCAAGGAAAAGGCTATCTTTCCTCGCATGGTATTAATTGATAATGCAAATGCTACTAACCCATGTCGCGAGCATGTGCATCTTGTTGAAGAGAATGCCGAGTTGAAGAAGCAACTTGAGAAAGGCCTTGTGACTTGCATACAAGGTGAGAAGAACCTCAACACCCTTTTGAGCAATCAAAAGGAGGTTGTGGCAAAGGAAGGAATTGGGTTTGTTCCTAAGCCCAAGAAGAAGAAGAATGACAAGACCAAGCAACCACCCCCTCTCCGACAATCTTTTGTGAAAGAAGGAGAGGGCACATCAAAGAAGAAGAAAATGGTGGAAAGTGGTGGTGTCAAGAAAAACTCCACCATACCATCAAACATGGCCGACGACTTTAATCCTTCATATGTTTTATGTCGTGCTAGTGATGGTCATGTGTTTGCTAAATTTGTTGGTTCTTCTTATGAGTACATTGAATGGTCCATTTGGGTTCCTAAGACCCTTGTTACTAACCTCAAAGGACCCATTACCAAATGGGTACCTAAATCCAAGCACTGATCTCTTGTAGGAGTTTGCTTCCGGTGGGGGATCATGGTTCTCGGTAGCGGAGCCACAAATCATATGACCGGAAGCAAAGACTTGGTGGTGGACATGCATCTAGGTTCATCTATGGCCACCAACGTCGAATGGGGTGATGCTTCATCTTCTAAGGTATTGGGGCTTGGCAAGGTTGTTGTCTCTCATGATCTCACGATCGAGAAAGTCATGCTTGTTGAGTCACTTGCATACAATTTACCTTCTATTCGCCAACTTGCACTCATGGGCTTTTCTACATTCTTTGATATTGATACCGTGGCCCTCTTGTGGAGCAAGACTCTTAAAGTAGCCTATGTTGGGCATGTCGAGAATGGTCTTTATGTGGTTAACTTCTCGAAGCAACCCAGTAAGGTCGCGACATGCCTAATGGCTAAAATTGATGTGGGATGGCTTTGGCATCGCCGTTTGGCCCACGTCAATATGAGATCTTTGCAAAGTCTTCTCAAGGGGGACCATGTCCGTGGACTAACAAATGTTAGCTTTGCCAAAGATCGTGCTTGCAGGGCCTGCATTGAAGGAAAGTGACATGAGACGGCTCACCCTCCCACGACTATCATCTATTCAATGAGACCCCTAGAGCTCCTTCAGATGGACCTCTTTGGGCCTCCATCTTTTGATAGTCTTGGGGGTAGAAAGTACTGCTTGGTGATTGTGGATGATTACTCAAGATACACCTGGGTATACTTCTTCAAGAAGAAGAGTGAGACCCAACAAACCGTCATCAACTTTGCAAATGAAGCTCAACGACAACATGAAGCAAAGATTTTGATGATCAGAAGTGACAACGGCACCGAGTTCAAGAACTACACCTTGGATGAGTTTCTCAGTGATGAGGGGATCAAACATCGATATGCAGCCCCATATACCCCTCAACAAAATGGTGTAGCGGAGAGAAAGAACCGAACTCTGATGGATGCGGCAAGAACCATGATGGCGGAATTCAAATCTCCATACAACTTTTGGGCCGAAGCCATCAACACCGCTTGCCATGCATCAAATTGACTCTATCTCCGCAAAGGCTTGAACAAAACTCCGTATGAGATACTTACCGATAACAAGCCCAATCTCAGGTACTTCCGGGTATTCGGGTGTAAGTGTTTCATTCTCAAGAAAGGTGTTCGCTTGTCTAAATTTGAGTCTAGAGCTCATGAGGGCATATTCGTTGGTTATTCTACAAACTCTCATGCTTACCGTGTCCTCAACAAGTCCAATGGACTCATTGAGGAGACGAGTAACGTAGAGTTTGATGAAAATAACGGCTCCCAAGTGGAGCAAAGTTGTACTTGTGATGTAGGTGATGAAATTCCTCCTCAAGCCATAAGAAGAATGGGTGTTGGATATATCCTACCCATTGAGGAACCCCTTGTGGCCGAAGGAGAAGGACAATGTTCCACTCAAGTGGAACCATCACCAACTCAAGACCCACACGCTTCCGAAGAACAAAGTGAAGGCCCTCAACCTGACGAACAAGGCCAAGTGCAAGATGAATCACAAGATGGTGGAGAGCCACCTAATGATGCACAAGGCCAAGTTCCGTCCTCCGAGCAGATCAAGGTCAAGAGGAAGCTCAAGATCAAGATCTAGCTCCTAACGACGCTCAAGATGATCAACTCAATGCTCCTCAGTTAACTCTTGAAGAGCAATTAGAGCGTCGTGCTGTGAAAGTTGCCTCCAGGCTTGCTTCCAACGAACACCACATGGAGAACATTCTAGGAAGCATCAAAAGGGGGGTAAGCACTCGTAGACAATTAGCAAACTATTGTGCTCATCAAGCTTTTGTCTCCTGTGTTGAACCTCAGAAGGTCTATGAGGCGCTCGAAGACCCTGGTTGGCTCAATGCCATGCATGAAGAACTTCATAACTTCGAGCGCAACAAGGTGTGGCGTCTGGTGCCAAGACCAAAGAAGAACCATAATGTCATTGGAACCAAGTGGATATTTAAGAACAAACAAGATGCTAATGGCATTGTCATCCGCAACAAGGCGCGTCTGGTGGCTCAAGGCTACTCCCAAGTCGAGGGTATCGACTACGGTGAAACCTTTGCCCCCGTTGCTCGTCTTGAATCCATTCGTTTGTTGCTTGCCTATGCTTCCCTTCATAACTTTAAATTGCAACAAATGGATGTGAAAAGTGCATTTTCTAATGGTCCCATTAATGAGTTGGTGTATGTTAAACAACCCCCGGGGTTTGAGGATCCTAAGCTCCCCAATCACGTGTACCAACTCGATAAGGCACTCTATGGCCTTAAACAAGCCCCACGTGCGTTGTATGAGCATCTTACCGAGTTGTTACAAGATCGTGGGTTTGAAATTGGGAAAATCGACCCCACTCTTTTTACTAAGAAGGTCAAAGGGGAGTTGTTTGTATGCCAACTATATGTTGATGATATTATCTTTGGTTCTCCTAACAAAGCTTTCAATGATGAGTTCGCCGCACTCATGACCACACATTTTGAGATGTCCATGATGGGAGAGTTGAAGTATTTCCTTGGGTTTGAGATCAAACAAAGAAGAGAAGGCATCTTCATCAAACAATCCAAGTATACTCAAGACATGCTCAAGAGGTTCAATTTAAGTGATGTCAAGCCGGCTACTACTCTAATGCCAACCAAATGCCAACTTGACATTGATCCCAATGGTAAAGCGGTGGATCAGAAGGTATATCGCTCTATGATCGGTTCCTTGCTTTACCTTTGTGCATCTAGACCGGATATTATGTTGAGTGTGGGAATCTGTGCACGGTTTCAAGCCTCAGCTAAGGAAAGTCACTTTGTGGCTGTCAAGCGAATCTTTCGATATTTGGCTCATACCCCAAACTTTGGCTTATGGTACCCAATAGGAGCAAACTTCAACCTTGTTGGTTTCTCTGATTCTGACTGGGCGGGAGACAAAGTGGATAGGAAGTCCACTTCTGGAGAGTGCCAATTTCTTGGTTGCTCTCTGGTTAGTTGGTCTTCCAAAAAGTAAAGTTGTGTGTCTCTCTCGTCCACTGAAGCAGAATATGTGGCTGCTGGAAGTTGATGTGCTCAACTCTTATGGATGAGGCAAACTTTAAAGGATTACGGTGTCACTTGTGACAAAGTGCCTCTTTGGTGTGACAATGAAAGTGCCATCAAGATTTCTCTCAACCCGGTTCAACACTTCAAGACGAAGCATATAGAGATCCGGTATCACTTCATCCGGGATCACATAAGGCAAGGAGAGATCGAGCTTCACTATGTCAACACTCATGATAACCTTGCAGATATCTTCATGAAGCCGTTGGATGAAGCAAGATTTCGCGAGTTAAGGCATGAGCTAAATATCATCGATTTGAGCAATTTGGCTTGAGTCTTTGCACACACTCCTCACACTCAATATAATCATCGTGTCTAGATGTAGGCATGGACATAGGGGGAGCATTATTCTCTCAATGAACTCTTTCTCCCCCCCATTATGCATAAATTGATCTAGTCTTTCATTAACCAACTTTGATGGTACTAGTGCTTCAAAGACGAGTTTTGGTCATGGGCCCAAGGTTAAAATCTTCGCGGCGCCATACCTCTAGACTCAAACATAGGTGACTTCGGTCACCGCCCTCTCGTGTAGAGGGTCTCTTGCCTCTTGCTAGTGCGTGTGTGTGAGTGGTGGTTTGTTCTCTTTTTTTCTTCTTTGTGCGCTTCGTTTTTGAGCTTTGCCTCGAACCCTTGTTGCCGTGGCGTGCTGGGCGGTACTACCGCTGGTGGTGCGCGGTACTACCGCTTGTAAGCGGTACTACCGCTGCGGGGAGGTATGTGGGGGTTATATCGGGGCAGGGGGAGGTTTCTCTCCCCCATACCCATTCATTCGCCCCCTCATTCCTCTCTCTCTCTCTCTCTCTCCAGCAGTTCGTCGCCGCGGGAGGGCTCCGGCGGATCTCCTCCTCCGGGGTGCTCCTCTCCTTTTCCTTCGGTGGAGTCGATCCCCACCTCATCCTCTTGCCATGGATTCCGGTATTGCCCCCGTTCCTCTTCTCTTCGTGGTTCTTTTTCAGATCTTGTGTTTAGGGGCAATGGTGTTTGCATCTGTAGATTTTTGACTAAATCTAGGTTTGAGTAGGAAGGAGAAAGCAACTAGACTATCTAGATTAGAGTATGATAGAAATATTTTTGAATTTGACAGGACGGTAGTGTCGGATCTGACCACGGTAGTAGGAAACCGCTGTTTCCCCGCCTCGAGCGGTACTACCGCTCCCTGGAGCGGTACTACCGCTCGGGCGGTACTACCGCTTACCAGATCACGGTACTACCGCCGCATGCCTAGTTCACAGATATTTCTTCATTCCTTGATCTTCTTTTGTTGGGTTCATTGGCTTATGCTCGTTCTTTTTGGTTGTTCCGTTTGTGTGTGTGTTTGGTTCCAGGTGATGAACTTCCCGAGCATCAGGCAAGCCGTATCAACCCCAATCGTGCAACCTCAAAGCGCTACCGCACATCTGAGTCTGCTGGAGGTTCCTCGAGTGCTCCTCCTCCTCCTCAACAGAAGAAGAAGGCCATGGCTAAGCCAAAGGGCAAAACCGTGACACAGATGAGTGGCAAGGAGTTCTGTGCAAAGCGTCGCCGCAATCCTTATGTGGTTGATCAAGAACCCAATTTGGTCAACCGTCCGTTATGGAATCGCTTCCAGTTTGCTATCTACTTTGATGTGCTCAAGGCTAAGAAGAATCTCTTTGTCAGTGTTCGCTCCATAGACACGGAATATCTGGAGAAGGATCCGGTGTATTTTGGCGAGGCTCTTCAGATGTGCACTCAGCTCAACATTCTTCAGATCATTCAGTTCAACAAGGACTTTGATGCAGATCTGGTGGCTCAATTCTATGCCACGGTCCATCTAGGGACGGATGAGGACAGAACTCTGACATGGATGACCAATGGCAAACTGTTATCTGTCAAGTGGAAGGCGTTCATGGAGTTGCTTGGGGTGGAAGACCAGGGGCTTGAGACACCAATTGGCTTTCGTCCTCACCAGAACAAAACCTCCACTCACAAGCAAGCTCTCTGGCCTTACTGCACTGCGAAGGTCCACCCAGAGACTAAGAAGGTAACATATGAGTTGTCTACCTATCTGGATATCCTTCACCGCATCTTCCGTGAGACTCTTTTCCCTCGGATTGGGAATCATGATATGGTTCACTCCTATCTTGTAAACATGCTTCTCTTTTGCCAACATCAGTTAGAAAGGAACACCGGTGAGACTCTGGATATTTCACATGTGATGTGGTCTGAGCTCCTGTCTGCTATTTTTGAACGCAAGTGCCTCATCTATGGTCCGTTCATCATGCTGCTGATTGAGAAGGCTTGGGATCATGTCTATCCTAATGCATTGCTGGAGACTGGAGATTTGGAGTCTCATGAGATCAAGCGTCTCAGACGGAAGGACAAATGGGGCACTCATGCCCCCAAGACTGGAGGCTCATCCTCCGCTGCTGCTATGGAGACAGAGGAGGCTGAGGTTGAAGCAGATGATGACGATGACTATGAACCTTCAGGTGCAGAGCCCTCTTGGGCAAAGAAGCTCAAGAAGAAGATGAAGAAGCTGTTCTGCATGGAGTCTCATGGTCAGTACATGACTCATGTGGCAGAGAAGAAGGCCAGGGGCGTCACAAGGAGCTCTTGCGTCAGTTGGGTGCAACTGTGGCCAGTGGCTCTGAGGAGCAGGTAACTGAGGAGGAAGAATGGATCAAGCAGCATTGCCCACGGACTGATTCCAATGCCGAGCAGTTTCCAGTCGACGACGACGAAGACGATGACCCTACTGCTATCTGATGATTCGAGACCTTCTCGTGCTCTCACCTGGAGCCGTAGTTTAGCTCGCTGCCCTTTTGGTGTCTCGATGCCAAAGGGGGAGAGAGTTTAGGGATTTGTGCCTTTGTGTTTCTGTCGCTTGTGTGCTTTTTGCTTCTTGTGGTTTGGCTGCTTTGTTTTCGTGAGACCTAAGTTCCCGTCATATGGTGTGAGACATGTGCTACCCTATCTTATTTATGTACCTGGTACTATCTAGCATGCTTGATTATCTTACTATGTACTTTGTTCTCATATCTTGCTTAGGTTGTTGGTCTCTAAAATATAGGGAGAGTGCTGATCCTAGCATGTGTGCCGCGCAGTCCAAAGCACTTTTCTAGATAGCACACATCTAGGGGGAGCCAGTCTATATTTTAGGGGTGTGGTTTTTGCATTTACATTATGTTATTATTCTTTTTGTGCAAATCCCGTGTTGTCATCAATCCACCAAAAAGCGGGAGATTGTAAGGGCATATTTAGCCAAATGGTGTTTTGGTGATTGATGACAATGCGTTTGCGGACTAATCATGTGTTCTAAGCTCTTTCAGATACATCTCACAAAGGCACAAGAAGATTAGAGTCCCCTCGGAATCTTTGGAAGACGGTGTTTCCTTTTTGCATAGTTTTCGGTGGTTCTGAGTGATAGGAAAGTCGTACTATTAAGAGGGGATACGCTTTGGTAAGGTTTGGGTGGAATCAACACGTACACTTCCTTATTTGCACCCATCTTTCCTTCCCGCCGCAATGGAGCTATTCTTTCCCACTTTCTCTAGATTTTTCTGGCCCCAGCGGTAGTACCGCGGATCCCAGCGGTAGTACCGCCTGCGTGTCACAAGCGGTAGTATCGCCCCACTGAGCGGTAGTACCGCTTGGTACACTCTGCGGTAGTACCGCTGCTGATCCGTTTTACCACCGCCTCGATTCGCGAGCGATTTTTCATGTCGAGTTTTGCGGTACTAGGTGCGGCAGTAGAGGCGGTAGTACCGCTCCCAGCGGTAGTACCGCCCTGAGACCACGGTAGTACCGCTCGGGGCCCTACCCCTATGGCACGGTAGTACCGCTCGTGTGGCAACGGTAGTACCGCTCTATAAGCGGTAGTACCGCTCCCCCAAGCGGTAGTACCGCTCTGTGCGGGGCTGAGTGGGGGGGGGGGGTAACGGTTGGATTGTTCCCCCCCACTATATAAAGGCTTCTCCTTCCTCCTTTTGACCTACCTCTTCCCCCACTTACTCCATTGTTGCTCCAAAGCTCCATTTTCGCCTGATCTCTCTCCCTAGCCAATCAAACTTGTTGATTTGCTCGGGATTGTTTGAGGAGGCACCGATCTACACTTCCACCAAGAGATATTTGATTCCCCCCACTAATCTTTAGCGGATCTTGTTACTCTTGGGTGTTTGAGCACCCTAGACGGTTGAGGTCACCTCGAAGCCATATTCCATTGTGGTGAAGCTTCGTGGTCTCGTTGGGAGCCTCCAATTGAGTTGTGGAGATTGCCCCAACCTTGTTTGTAAAGGTTCGGTCGCCGCCTTCAAGGGCACCACTAGTGGAATCACGGCACCTTGCATCGTGTGAGGGCGTGAGGAGAATACGGTGGCCCTAGTGGCTTCTTGGGGAGCATTGTGCCTCCACACCGCTCCAACGGAGACGTACTTCCCCTCAAAGGGAAGGAACTTCAGCAACACATCCTCGTCTCCACTGGTTCCTCTTGTGGTTATTTCTTACCTTTACTTGTGCAAGCATTACTTGTTTATTTCCTATAGCTTTCTTATGAAGTTGTTATCTTTACCTTCTTCTAGTTGTCATCTTAGTAGCATATCTAGACAACTTACTTTGACGCTTAATTTAAAGTGGTTAAGAAAAGCTAAAAATTGTTAGTTGCCTATTCACCCCCCTCAACCATATCGATCCTTTCACTCTGTAACTTGGTCAATGAAGTCCCGAGCCCCCAGCGCTGGACGGCTCGCGCTGGGCTCACAAAAACGTGCATCAAGATACGCTTGCAGGTGGTGCTCGAACACCTCCCTCGGGGCACGGGTCAGCTCAGGGACACTCCAGAGGAGAGACCCCGAACCCGTCATGAGAGGGGCGTCGAGCGCGCCTCCCTATGCGAGGGTGGAAGGAACCTCGTTAGCAGGCGCGAGTCCTGAGGCCAGGTCTTCGGGAGCCCCCGTGTCCTGAGGTCCATCGACGGGTAGGTTCTTTTTCTTCTTGGGGGCGGTCTGCAGGGCGAGGACGGCTCCATCCTCATCGGAGTACTCAACCTCCGCGGTCTGGTAGGCACGCTCCAGGGAACGCACCGCTTCCTTCTCGTCGGAGGCGATCGTGATGACTCCGCCGCTCCCGGGCATCTTGAGGACGTTGTAGCCGTGATGGGCTGCCGCCATGAACTTGGCAAGGGCAGGATACCTCAGGATGGTGGTGTACGGGAGGTGGATGTTGGCGATGTCTAAGTCGATGAGCTCTGTGTGGTAGTTGTCGCGGTCGCCAAAGGTGACGGGGAGGCGGACTTGCCCCATCGGGAGCGTGGAGCCATCCGTGACTCCGTAGAATGGCTTGCTGGGGTGGAGCTGATCGTAGGGAACCTGGAGTGTCTCGAAGGTCTGGATGGAGAGGGCGTTGAGCCCTTCTCTGCCATCAATGAGGGTCCTGGTCACGAGGACGTTGCTGATGGTCGGGGTGCAGAGCATCGGGAGTGCGCCTGGGGCCGCAGTGCACTTGAGCTGGTCTTTGGGGTCAAAAGTGATGACTTTCTTGGTCCACCTGAGGTTGCACGCGGTGTCAGGCCTGGGAAGCGCCGCGTTCACCTCTCGAGCGAACTGCTTGAAGATGCGGTGAGAAGTCGGGGCATGGGCTCCTCCCAGAATGCATGCGATTGCACGCGGTTCCTGGAAGCCCCTGCCCCGTCTCCCTGGCGGTCGTCGTCATTCCTCCTTGGCGGTGGTGGCAGCGGAGGCAGGCCTCCATTACCCTGAGGGCGGCCCTCACGAGGTTGGTCGCGCCATGGGGCGTCACGAGGCTGCTCCTGCAAGTGGTCTTCACGAGGCTGTTCACGCCACCCCTGGCGCGAGTTCCTGCCGTCCCAACGTCCTCCTCCTCGGCCTCCTCCACAGTCGTAGCCGCGGTTGTCGCGCTCAGGGCGCTGCCCGCCGCGCCCGCTGCACATCGCCCTGAGCTCCTGTCAGTCGTTGGTGTTGTGGCTGTGGATGTTGTGGAAGAAGCAGTACGGTCGGTTGTCTCTGGGGAGGTCATCATAGCCGCAGCCACGCTTCACCTCTGGCTCAGCAGCCAACATGGCGGGTCCCTTGTGCTTCGACTCCTTGGCCTTGGTTTTCTTGTCGTCTGCCTTCGCCTCGGGCAGCTCCTGAAGGGAGAGGCGGCCTTCCTCCGCTCTGGCGCACTTCACCGCGAGCTTGAACATCTCGAGGGTTGTGCACAGGTCTTCGTGGATGGCGAGCTCTTCCCTCATCCTGACGTCGCGGACGCCATCGGAGAACGCGGAGATGATGGCCTCGTCCGAGACCCTGGGGATACGGAGGTGCATGGTGTTGAAGCGTTGGATGTACTTTTGCAGGGTTTCTCCCGGCTGCTGCCTCACGCGACGCAGGTCAGCAGCTGCCGGGGCTCGGTCGCGGGTACCTTGGAAGTTAGCGACGAAACGCTCGCGAAGCTCTCCCCAGGAGGAGATGGATCCCACCGGGAGGTTCAGGAGCCAGGAGCGCGCGCCGTCCTTCAGAGCCATGGGGAACCAGTTCGCCATGACCTGCTTAGTGCCGTTGGACGCCTCGATGCTCAGCTCGTAGAGTTGGAGGAACTCCGTGGGGTCGGTGGTGCCGTCGTAGCGCGAAGGCAGGTCCGGCTTGAACTTGCCAGGCCAGACGAGGCGCCGTAGCTCGGGAGCTAGGGCGCCACACCCGCGCACGCTCATGATCACAGGCGCCCCCTGAACGTGTGACGCTGGTTCTTGAGGTACTGGCGTCACCACCTCCTCTGGCGCGTGGTCTGGGCGTTGTGGGCCGGGGGGCCCACGAGCCCTTGCATGTGGGTGCGGGATCACCTGGCAACTCTCCTCGTCGCGGGCGTGGGCTCTGCGGGGTTGTTCAAGTCGAGGGGCCTCGCACCGGCCCTCCTGGCCGGCGGGGTGAAGTGGAGGCGGAGTCGGGACCCCACGGCCCTCGTTCGTCGCCGGGGGCGAGAGAAGACATGAGGAGTGTGTCGGTGCAGGTGCTTCCCCAGCGGCGTTGACGAGCTCGGTGATGCGGTGGAGCCACTCGTCATAGAGATCATCTGCCGGGCGGTAGCGCAAGAGCTTCCGCGCCATCGGTAGCGCAGGCTGCTAGTAGACCGGCCTGCGGCGGACGATCGAGGACGATGCTGCGGTCGGCGAGGGTGAAGGTATTGCCGTGCGGCCATTCCGCCGCACGGACAGCGGCAGCGAGGAGTCCTGCTGTTCGTGGACAGCCGGGTCGGTGGCGGTGTTGGCGACATGCGAGTTGGGGCGGAGCGGCGTGCCGTTGCCCACGGGCGCCGTCTGAGCGACGTTCGCAGCGCGGCGGGCGGAGCGAGCTCGGCGTGTGTCCACCATGGCTGTGAAGCAGGGTAGGTGACGAGAACACGACGAGGTCGTTGGAGAGGCGAGATTTCGACACGCCCCTACCTGTCATGCCAAATGTCGGATTCAGGGCTCCGCAAGACCCGTTAAGTTCGAACACAGGGGCGTGAACGAAGATCTCTCCCACTCGCGTCTACCTAGCGCCTCGCTCTCGTCTCGGTGGAAGGATTCAAGCAAACAACGAACAAGCACACAAGAGTTTATCTAGGTTCGGGCCACCGTGTGGTGTAAGACCCTACTTCCTGCTTTGGTGGATTGGCTCCGGGCGAGCTGGAATATGGACTGGTACAGGGGTTCCTGGGCTCAGGAGGCGAGCTCAGGAGGGTCAGGAGGCTAGTGTTCTTGCTCCTTGTGCGGTGGTCAAGTGTGTGAGTCGATGATTCTCCTCTCCCCCTTTGCAGTGGAGGTTCTAGCTACTTATATAGGCGGCCACGGTCCTCTTCCTCCGAAATGTTTAGGCGGGAAGGGATTCCACAACGGCCATTTTTGAGCGGGAATACAAGGACGTTCCTACCCTAACAAAAAGCAGTCTTCGCCTGCAAAAGGATCAGGCGGTGACACGATGGTGGGCTCAACGGTGACATCCTCCTTATCGTCCTTGCGGTCTTCGGTCTTGTTGCACCAAAGAGGAAACCTTTGCCCCGCTCCTTGGGAACCAACGGCTGCGCTGTCCCCTTTGCACCGAAATGGCAACTACGCCGCTGGCGGACGTTGGCACTCGCTGGCGCGATGCGTCACTGCTGACTTCACGGCCTCCTCCAGAGGCAAGCTTGGCCTTAGATTCTCCGCCCCTCCGGAACGCCTTGCCGAGGCCATTCCCGAGGATGTCTTGACGTCGTTATCCTCGCGAGGCCTGGCCCCTCGCGAGGGTCTTGAGCAGTTCGTCGATCAGCTGAGCCGTACCAGGCCGCTTGTAGGAGCGCGTCGCGGCCCGCAGATAGGCAAGTCTGGGTACCCTGGTTCCCAGGACGCCGACAGTGGTAAGTAGTATAAACATCACCGCCCACAACTCCTTTGTGTTCTACTCGTGCATATCATCTATGCATAGACCTGGCTCTGATACCACTGTTGGGAACGTAGCATGCAATTTCAAAATTTTCCTACGCTAACGCAAGATCTATCTCGGAGATGCATAGCAACAAGACAGAAGAGTGTCCACGTACCCTCGTAGATCGAAAGCGGAAGCATTAGATTAAAGCAGTTGATGTAGTGGAATGTCTTCACGATTCAACCGATCAAGCATCGAACGTACGACACCTCCGAGTTCAGCACACGTTCAGCTCGATGATGTCCCTCGAACTCTTGATCCAATAGAGGGTTGAGGGAGAGTTCCGGCAGCACGACGGCGTGTTGACGGTGATGGTGAAGTAGAATGCGCAGGGCTTCTCCTAAGCACTACGACAATATGACCTGAGGTGTAAACTGTGGAGGGGGGGCACCACACACGGCTGAGAGAATAACTAATGTGTTCTAGGGTGCCCCACTGCCCCTGTATATAAAGGAGGAGGGGAGGAGGCGGCGAACTAAGGGGGCGTGCCATGGGGGGAGTCCAAGTAGGACTCGACTCCTAGTTGGATTCGCCCCACCCCCCTTTTCCTTTCGTTGGGAGGTGGAAGGAGGGAAGGAGAGGGAGGGGGTAAAGGAAAGGGGGGCCGCGGCCACTTCCCCTTGTTCAATTCAGACAGCCCATGGGGGCACCCCCTGTGGGCTCTCCTCTCTCTCCCCTATGGCCCATGTAGGCCGAATACTTCCCCGGGGGGTTCCGGTAGCCCCTCGGTACTCCGATAAATATCCGAAATGTCCCGAAACCATTCTGGTGTCCGAATACCATCATCCAATATATCGATCTTTACCTCTCGACCATTTCGAGACTGCTCGTCATGTCCGTGATCTCATCCGGAACTCCAAACAATCTTCAGTCACCAAAAACTCATAACTCATAATACAAATCGTCATCGAACGTTAAGCGTGCGGACCCTACGGGTTCAAGAACTATGTAGACATGACCGAGACATTTCTCCAGTCAATAACCAATAGCGGAACCTGGATGTTCATATTGGCTCCCACATATTCTATGAAGATCTTTATCAGTGAAACCGTACTAACAACATACGTTAGTCCCTTTGTCATCGGTATGTTACTTGCCCGAGATTCGATCGTCGGTATCTTCATACCTAGTTCAATTTTGTTACCAGCAAGTCTCTTTTCTCGTTCTGTAATCCATCATCTCACAACTAACTCATTAGTCACATTGCTTGCAAGGCTTCTTATGATGTGCATTACCGAGAGGGCCCAGAGATACCTCTCCGATACTCGGAGTGATAAATCCTATTCCCGATCAATGCCAACCCAACAAACACCTTCGGAAATACCTGTAGAGCATATTTATATTCACCCAGTTACATTGCGACATTGATAGCACACAAGGTATTTCTCCGGTATCCGGGAGTTGCATAATCTCATAGTCTGAGGAATATGTATTTGACATGAAGAAAGTAGTATCGATAAAACAGGACAATCAATACGCTAAGCTAATGGACGGGTCATGTCCATCACATCATTCTCCTAATGATGTGATCCCGTTAATCAAATCACAACACATGTCTATGGTTAGGAAACTCAACCATCTTTGATTAACGAGCTAGTCTAGTAGAGGTTTTACTAGGGACAATGTGTTTTATCTACGTATCCACACATGTATCAAGTTTCCGGTTAATACAATTCTACCATGAATAAAAGACATTTATCATGATATAAGGACATATAAATAACAAATTTATTATTGCCTCCAGGGCATATTTCCTTCAGCTTCAGGGGGGGCTGGCAAGTGTTGGGGGGCCCATGGGCCACGGGGAGGGGGCAAACCAGCCCACTAAGGGGTTGTGCGGCCCCTCACCTATCCCATGTAACCACAAGGGGTGGGGGCGCTCCCCTAGGGCAACTAACCCCTTTGCCTTGGGGGGCAAGGCTCCGGGGGGCACCAAAACCCATCTAGGGTTTTCCCCTGGTGGTCGCCGCCCCCTAGGGCACCCCTCCTCCTTCCTTCCCCCTATATACAAAGGGGTAGAGGGAGGGCAGCTGCAGCCATCTATGCCACGGTGCTGCTCTCCCTCTCCCTCGTAGTCTTCTTCCTCTCCGTAGTACTTAGCAAAGCTAAACCGAGATTCCACCACCACCACCGTGACCACGTCGTCGTGCTGCCGGAGGACTCGAGCTACTACTTCACCATCGCTCGCTCGATCGAGGAGGTGAAGGCGTCATTAAGCCGTACATGTGTTGAACACGGAGGTGCCTGATACGTCTCCGACGTATCTATAATTTTTTATTATCCATGCTATTATTTATGAAGTCTTGGATGTTTAATGGGCTTTGTCATTCACTTCTATACCATTTTTGGGAGTAACCTACTAACCCAAAGGCCCAGTCCAGATTGCTGTTTTTTGCCTGTTTTAGGGTTTTGCAGAAAAAGAATATCAAACGGAGTCCAAAACGGAATGAAACCTTCACGAGAGATATTTTTGGAGAAAATCACGCACGAAGAACTTGAGAACCACGTCACAAGAGCCACGAGGGGCCCACGAGGATGGGGGGTGCGCCCCCCTACCCAGGGCGCCCCCCTGCCTCGTGGAGCTCCCGTGACTCCCCCGGTGTCCTCCTTCTTCCTATATAAGTCTACGTACCCCAAAACCTCCGTGAACAGAGAGAAAACCCTAATGCCACCACCGTAACCTTCTATTCCCGTGAGATCCCATCTTGGAGCCTGTTCCGGAGCTCCACCGAAGGGGGATCCATCACGGAGTTCTTCATCATCATCATCATCGCCCTCACCATGAGTTGTGAGTAGTTTACCACAGACCTTCGGGTCCATAGCTAGTATCTAGATGGCTTCTTCTCTCTCTCTCTGGATCTCAATACAAAGTTCTCCTCGGTCTTCGAGGAGATCTATTCGATGTAATCTGTTTTTGCGGTGTGTTTGTCGAGATCCGATGAATTGTGAGTTTATGATCATGGTTATCTATGAAAGATATTTGGTTCTTCTCTGAACTTTTTATGTGTGCTCATAATATCCTTGCAAGTCTCTTCGAATTATTGGTTTGGTTTGGCCTACTACATCTATAGTTCTTGCAATGGGAGAAGTGCTTGGATTTGGGTTCAATCTTGCGGTTTCCTTTCCCAGTGACAGTAGGGGCAGCAAGGCACGTATTGTACTGTTGCCATCGAGGATAAAAAGATGGGGTTTATATCATATTGCTTGAGTTTATCCCTCTACATCATGTCATCTTGCTTAAGGCGTTACTCTGTTCTTATGAACTCAATACACTAGATGCATGCCCGATAGCGGTCGATGTGTGGAGTAATAGTAGTAGATGCAGAATCATTTCGGTCTACTTGTCTCGGACATGATGCCTATATACAATGATCATTCCTAGATAGTCTCATAATTATTCGCTTTTCTATCAATTGCTCGATAGTAATTTGTTTACCCGCCGTAGAATATCGCTATCATGAGAGAAGCCGCTAGAGAACACGATGGCCCCCGGGTCTATTCTCAACATATCAATGTACATCTACTTTACTTTTATCGCTTTTATTTACTGTTCTTATAAACCAAAAAAATACCCAAAAAAAACTATCATCTCTATCAGATCTCACTTTCGTAAGTGACCGTAAAGGGATTGACAACCCCTTATCGCGTTGGCTGCGAAGTTCTTATTTGTTTGTGCAGGTGCGAGGGACTAGCACGTGGTATCCTACTGGATTGATACCTTGGTTCTCAAAAACTGAGGGAAATACTTACGCTACTGTGCTGCATCTCCCTTTCCTCTTCGCGGGAATACAACGCAAGCTCGAGAAGTAGCAAGAAGAATTTTTGGCCGTTACCGGGGAGGCTTACGCAAAAGTCATATACCAAGCACCTATCACAAACCCTTATCGTTCGCATTACATTTATTTGCCTCTCGTTTTACTCTCCCCCACTTCACCCTTGCCGTTTTATTTGCCCTTCTTCCGCCGTGTGTTTATCGTTCGCTTGCTTCTTGCTTGCTTGTGTGCTGCTTGCTTGCTTGTCATCATGTCTAGCACACCTATCATTATCGCCACTCTCGAGAGTGATGTCCTCAACTTTAAACAAAGGGAGGAAGAAAACTTAAAAGATGCATGGTATAGAATTTGCAATGCTCAAAATAGATCTAAAAGGAAGCTTTCCACTTCCGTGCTTCTTCGTAATTTTTATATTGGCATAACTCCTTGGAATAGGCTTGTTCTTGATACCGTTACTAGAGGAAATTTCTTGGGGAATCATACCCTTAATTCATATAATGTCCTGATAGATTTATTCGGGCAGCCTTCCACCCAGGAAGAGACTCAAGTTTTTGAGAAAATATGTGAAGTAACAAAGATATTACAAAAGTCTCTTGAACCGCTTAAGAATGTTAGTGGAAATATTCTTCGCATGAATATGTTGATTACCCTTTGCAATAAGCAGTTGGATGTCCTAGATCTAAAGATATCCGAATATGAAGGGAAACGTAAAGAAACTCCCGGATTCGAGCTTGACACCATTAAAAGGGTGAAGATTAATGATGGCAATACCTAGATTTGTCTTGTATCGCGCCTAGCTAGGGGCGTAAAATGATAGCGCTTGTTGGGAGGCAACCCAACTTTATATTTTTTGTTTTTGTTGCTGTTAGGGAATAAATATTGCATCTAGCCTCTGATTAGATGTCGTTTCTGTTTTGTTTAGTGTTTGTGCCAAGTAGAACCTTTGGGAAGACTTGTGTGAAGTTTATGTGATCTTGCTGTGAAAAACAGAATCGTTAGTGCTCGCTAAAGTGGCATTCAGATATTACTGGAGCATGATTTTTAGTTGATTCTTTTTGCAGATGATTGGTAGACAAATTCCGCAAATTTAGCAATTTAGTTTGAATTTTTTGGAGTTCCAGAAGTAGGCGAAACCTGCAGATTACTACAGACTGTTCTGTTTTTGACAGATTCTGTTTTTTGTGTTGTTTGCTTATTTCAGTGCATCTATGAGTAGTACTGGAGGATATGAACCATAGAGTAGTTGTAATACAGTAGGTTTAACACCAATATAAACAAATAATGAATTCATTGCTGCACCTTTGAGTAGTGGTTTGCTTTCTTATACTTACGGAGCTCACGAGAATTTTTGTCTAAGTTTTGTGTTGTGAAGTTTTCAAGTTTTGAGTATTGGTTTGATGGACTATGGAACAAGGAGTAGCAAAGGCCTAAGCTTGGGGATGCCAATGGCACCCCAAGTAAATTCAAGATAATCAAAAGCCTAAGCTTGGGGATGCCCCGGGAAGGCATCCCCTCTTTCGTCTTCATCCATCGGTAACTATACTTGGAGCTATATTTTTATTCGCAACATGATATGTGTTTTGCTTGGAGCGTCTTGTATAATTTGAGTCTTTGCTTGTTAGTTTGTCACAATTATCCTTGCTGGACACACCTATTTGAGAGAGTTAAATATGGCCTAGAAATTGTTAGAACACTCTATGTGCTTCACTTATATCTTTTGAGTTGAATAGTTTTTGCTCTAGTGCTTCACTTATATCTTTTAGAGCACGGTGGTGGTAATATTTTGTAGAAATTGTTGAACTCTCATGCTTGACTTATATCCTTTTGAGAGTCTATTAAAACAGCATGGTAATGTGTTTAGGCTAAAGAAACTAGTCTTCACATGATAAACATCCAATGTCAATGTAGTAAAAAAATTCACACCAGGTGCATTGAATAGAATGAGATGTTGGATGCTTGATAATTGTTTTGAGATATGAGGATAGTGATATTAGAGTCATGCTAGTGGAGTTATTATGAAATTGAGAAATACTTACATTAAGGTTAGTGATTCTCGTATCATGCACATATGATGAACCGCTATGTGACGAAGTTAGAGCATGAGGTATTTGTAGAGTGCCAACCTTTGTGTGGAGGTCAGGGGCGCGCGATGGTTAACTCCTACCAACCTCCCCCCTAGGAGCATGCGTTGATTGCTTTGTTCTGATGACTCATAGATTTTTGCAATAAGTATATGAGTTCTTATGACTAATGTTGAGTCCATGGATTATACGCACTCTCACCTTTCCACCATTGCTAGCCACTCTTGTACCGCGCAACTTTCGCCGGTACCAAAATAGCCACCATATTATTCCTCAAAACAACCACCATACCTACCTATCATGGCATTTCCATAGCCATTCCGAGATATATTGCAATGCAACTTTCCACTGTTCCGTTCATATGACACGCATCATATTGTCATATTGCCATGCATGATCATGTAGTTCACATCGTAGTTATGGCAAAGCCACCATGCATAATTTTCGTATATGTCACTCTTGATTCACTGCACATCCCGGTACACCGCCAGAGGCATTCATGTAGAGCAATACTTTTTGTAGTATCGAGTTGTCATAAAAGTGTGATGATCATCATTATTAGAGCATTGTCCCATGTGAGGAAAGGCCAAAAAAGGGAGAAGGCCCAAACAAATATAGAGAGGGGCTAATAAAAAAAGAGAGAAAGCCCCTCCAAAAAATGAGAGAAAAGAGAGAAGGGACAATTGCTACTATCTTTTTCCACACTTGTGCTTCAAAGTAGCACCATGTTCTTCATTGTAGAGAGTCTCATGTTTAGTCACTTTCATATACTAGTGGGAATTTTCATTATAGAACTTGGCTTGTATATTCCAACGATGGGCTTCCTCAAATGCCCTAGGTCTTCGCGAGGAAGCAAGTTGGATGCACACCCACTAGTTTCTTTGGTTGAGCTTTCATTCATATTTAGCTCTAGTGCATCCGTTGCATGGCAATCCCTACTCACTCACATTGATATCTATTGATGGGCATCTCCATAGCCCGTTGATACACCTAGTCGATGTGAGACTATCTCCCTCCTTTTTGTCTTCTCCACAACCACCTCTATTCCACCTATAGTGCTATATCCATGGCCCACGCTCATGTATTGCGTGAAAGTTGAAAGGTTTGAAAATATAGAGTATGAAAACAAATGCTTGGCTGAAATCGGGGCTGTGCATGATATGAATATTTTGTGTGATGAAGAGGGAGCATAGCCAGACTATATGATTTTGTAGGGATAACTTCCTTTAGCCATAGTATTTTGAGAAGACATGATTGATTTGTTTGTATGCTTGAAGTATTATTGTTTCTTATGTCAATATAGACTTTTATCTTGAATCTTTCAGATCTGAACATTCATGCCACAATTAAGAGAATTACATTGAAAAACTATATTAGTTAGCATTCCACATCAAAAATTCTTTCTTTATCATTTACGTACTCGAGGACGAGCAGGAATTAAGCTTGGGGATGCTTGATACGTCTCCAACGTATCTATAATTTTTTATTGTTCCATGCTATTATTTATGAAGTCTTGGATGTTTAATGGGCTTTATCATTCACTTTTATATCATTTTTGTGACTAACCTAATAACCCAAAGGCCCAGCCCAGATTGCTGTTTTTTGCCTGTTTCAGGGTTTTGCAGAAAAGAATATCAAACAGAGTCCAAACGGAATGAAACCTTCGCGAGAGATATTTTTGGAGAAAATCACACACGCGGAGCTTGAGAACCACGTCAGGGGACATATGGCTGGCCCACGAGGGTGGGGGGCGCGCCCCCCTTCCCAAGGCGCACCCCCTGCCTCGTGGCCCCCTCGAGCGTCCCCCGGTGCCCTCCTTCTTCCTATATAACTCTACGTACCCCAGAAACTCCGTGAACAGAGAGAAAATCCTAATTCCACCGCCGTACCTTCTGTTCCCGTGGATATCCCATCTTGGAGCATGTTCCGGAGCTCCACCGGAGGGGGATCCATCACGGAGGCCTTCATCATCATCATCATCGCCCTCACCATGAGTTGTGAGTAGTTTACCACAAACCTTCGGGTCCATAGCTAGTATCTAGATGGATTCTTCTCTCTCTCTGGATCTCAATACAAAGTTCTCCTCGGTCTTCGAGGAGATCTATTCGATGTAATCTGTTTTTGCGGTGTGTTTGTCGAGATCCGATGAATTGTGAGTTTATGATCAAGGTTATCTATGAAAGATATTTGGTTCTTCTCTGAACTTTTTATGTGTGCTCATAATATCCTTGCAAGTCTCTTCGAATTATTGGTTTGGTTTGGCCTACTAGATCTATAGTTCTTGCAATGGGTGAAGTGCTTGGCTTTGGATTCAATCTTGCGGTGTACTTTCCCATTGACAGTAGGGGCAACAAGGCACGTATTGTATTGTCGCCATAGAGGATAAAAAGATGGGGTTTATATCATATTGCTTGAGTTTATCCTTCTACATCATGTCATCTTGCTTAAGGCATTACTCTATTATTATGAACTCAATACACTAGATGCTTGCTGGATAGCGATCGATGTGTGGAGTAATAGTAGTAGATGCAGAATCGTTTCGGTCTACTTGTCTCGGATGTGATGCCTATATACAATGATCATGCCTAGATTGTCTCATAATTATTCGCTTTTCTATCAATTGCTCGACAGTAATTTGTTTACCCGCCGTAGAATATCGCTATCATGAGAGAAGCCACTAGAGAACACTATGGCCCCCGGGTCTATTCTCAACATATCAATCTACATCTACTTTACTTTTATCGCTTTTATTTGCTGTTCTTATAAACCAAAAAAATACCAAAAATATAAACTATCATCTCTATCAGATCTCACTTTTTTAAGTGACCGTAAAGGGATTGACAACCACTTATCGTGTTGGCTGCGAAGTTCTTATTTGTTTGTGCAGGTGCGAGGGTCGCACATGGTCTCCTACTGGATTGATACCTTGGTTCTCAAAAACTGAGGGAAATACTTACGCTACTGTGCTGCATCTCCCTTTCCTCTTCGAGGGAATACAACGCAAGCTTGAGAAGTAGCAGTGCCGTTCGTTCGGCACTTGGATCGGAGTTTGCGGGATGGATCGTGATTTGATTGCGAAGACGTTTGACTACATCAACCGCATTTCTTAACGCTTTCGCTTATCGATATACAAGGGTATGTAGATCTAATCTCTCCTCTTGTAGATGGTCATCTCCTAGATTGATCTTGGTGAGTGTAGGAATTTTTTTGTTTCCCATGCAACGTTCCCCAACACTAGCCGTAGTCGGCTAATTGGGCACCTCTACTCTCCGGCTTGATGCTAAACGTCTTCAGCCACGACCCGAAGTGCGGCTCAGCATGCAGAAATGCCTCGCAGATGGTTATGAACGCCGCGAGGTGTTGGAAGGAGTTCAGCGCTAGATGGTGCAAGTCTATCCAATAGTGTTGGGGAACGTAGTATTTCAAAAAAAAATCCTACGATCACGCAAGATCTATCTAGGAGAAGCATAGCAATGAGCGGGGAGAGTGTGTCCACATACCCTCGAGACCGAAAGCGGAAGCGTTTAGTAACGCGGTTGATGTAGTCGAACGTCTTCGCGATCCAATCGATCAAGCACCGAACACACGGCCCCTCCGCGATCTGCACACGTACAACTCGGTGACGTCCCTCGAACTCTTGATCCAATTGAGGCCGAGGGAGAGTTTCGTTAGCACGACGGCGTGGTGACGGTGTTGATGAAGTTATCGACGCAGGGCTTCGCCTAAGCACTACGACAATATGACCGAGGTGTGTAATAGTGGAGGGGGGCACCGTACACGGCTAAGAAATCAACTTGTGTGTCTATGGGGTGCCCCCTCCCCACGTATATAAAGGAGGGAGGGAGGAGGAGGGCTGGCCATAGGAGGAGCGCCCAAGGGGGGATTCCTACTCCTACTAGGAGTAGGTTTCCCTCCTTTCCTAGTCTAACTAGGAGGGGGAAGGAATGGGAAGAGGAGAAGAAGGAAAGGGGGGCCCCTTCTCAATTCGGATTGGGCTTGGGGGGGAGGGGGGCGCCCCACCTCTGGGCCACCTCCTCTATCTTCCACTAAAGCCCATGTAGGCCCATTAAGCCCCCGGGAGTTCCGGTAACTCCCCGGTACTCCGGTATTTATCCGGTGACCCCCTGAACCCTTCCGATGTCTGAATATAACCTTCCAATATATCAATCTTTATGTCTCGACCATTTTGAGACTCCTCGTCATGTCCGTGATCACATCCGGGACTCCAAACAACCTTTGATACATCAAAACACATAAACTCATAATACCAATCGTCATCGAATGTTAAGCGTGCGGACCCTACGGGTTCGAGAACTATTTAGACATGACCGAGACTCATCTTCGGTCAATAACCAATAGCGGAACCTGCATGCTCATATTGGTTTCTACATATTCTACGAAGATCTTTAACGGCCAAACCGCATAACAACATACGTTGTTCCCTTTGTCATCGGTATGTTACTTGCCCGAGATTCGACCGTCGGTAGCATCATACCTAGTTCAATCTTGTTACCGGCAGGTCTCTTTACTCGTTCCATAATACATCATCTTGTGACTAACTCATTAGCCGTTTGCTTGCAAGGCTTATTATGATGTGTATTACCGAGAGGGCCCAGAGATACCTCTCCGACACTCGGAGTGACAAATCCTATTCTCCATCTATGCCAACACCACAAACACCTTCGGAGACACCTGTAGAGCATCTTTATAATCACCCAGTTATGTTGTGATGTTTGATAGCACACAAGGTGTTCCTCCGGTATTCGGGAGTTGCATAATATCATAGTGAGAGGAACATGTATAAGTCATGAAGAAAGCAATAGCAATAAAACTAAACGATCATAGTGCTAAGCTAACGGATGGCCTTGTCCATCACATCATTCTCATAATTATGTGATCCCGTTGATCAAATGACAACACATGTCAATGGTCAGGAAACGTAACCATCTTTGATTAACGACCTAGTCTAGTAGAGGCATACTAGGGACACTCTGTTTTGTCTATGTATTCACACATGTATCAAGTTTCCGGCTAATACAATCCTAGCATGAATAAAAGACATTTATCATGATATATAAGGAAATATAAGTAACAACTTTATTATTGCCTCTAGGGCATATTTCCTTCAGTCTTCCACTTGCACTAGAGTCAATAATCTAGATTACATAGTAATGATTCTAACACCCATGGAGTCTTGGTGCTGATCATGTTTTGCTCGTGGAAGAGGCTTAGTCAACGGGTTTGCGACATTTAGATCCTTATGTACTTTGCAAATATCTCCCTCCTTGACTTGATCGCGGATGGAGTTGAAGCGTCTCTTGATGTGCTTGGTTCTCTTGTGAAACCTGGATTCCTTCACCAAGGCTATTGCTCCAGTGTTGTCACAAAAGATTTTTATTGGACCCGATGCACTAGGTATTACACCTAGATCAGATATGAACTCCTTCATCTAGACTCCTTCATTTGCTGCTTGTCAAACATCTATGTACTCTGCTGCACACGCAGATCCCGCCACGACGCTCTACTTGAAACTACACCAACTGACAGCTCCACCGTTCAACAAAAATACATATCCCGTTTGTGACTTAGAGTCATCCGGATCAGTGTCAAAGCTTGATCGACGTAACCATTTACAACGAGCTCTTTGTCACCCCCCATAAACGAGAAACATATCCTTCATCCTTTTTAGGTACTTCAGGATGTTCTTGACTGTTGTCCAGTGATCCACTCCTGGATTACTTTGGTACGTCCATGCTAGACTTATAGCAAGGCACACATCAAAGTCTGGTACACAACATTGCATACATGATAGAACCTATGGCTGAAGCATAGGGAATGACTTTCATTTTCTCTTTATCTTCTGCAGTGGTCGGGCATTGAGTCTTACTCAACTTCACACCCTGTAACACAGGCAATAACCCTTTCTTTGACTGATCCATTTTGAACTTCTTCAAAACTTTATCAAGGTACGTGCTTTGTGAAAGTCCAATTAAGCGTCTTGATCTATCTCTATAGATCTTGATGCCTAATATATAAGCAGCTTCACCGAGGTCTTTCATTGAAAAATTCTTATTCAAGTATCCTTTTATGCTATCTAGAAATTCTATATCATTTCCAATCAACAATATGTCATCCACATATAATATCAGAAATGCTACAGAGCTCCCACTCACTTTCTTGTAAATACAGGCTTCTCCAAATGTCTGTATAAAACCATATGCTTTGATCACCTCATGAAAGCGTATATTTCAACTCCGAGATGCTTGCACCATTCCATAGATGGATCGCTGGAGTTTCCACACTTTGTTAGCACCTTTAGGATCGACAAAACCTTCTGGTTGCATCATATACAACTCTTCTTCCAGATGTCCATTAAGGAATGCAGTTTTGACATCCATTTGCCAGATTTCATAATCATAAAATGCGACAATTGCTAACATGATTCAGACAGACTTAAGCATCGCTATGGGTGAGAAAGTCTCATCGTAGTCAACTCCTTGAACTTGTCGAAATCCTTTCACAACAAGTCGAGCTTTGTAGACAGTAACGTTACCGTCGGCGTGAGCCTTCTTCTTGAAGATCCATTTATTTTCAATGGCTTGTCGACCATCGGGCAAGTCAACCAAAGTCCACACTTTGTTCTCATACATGGATCCCATTTCAGATTTCATGGCCTCAAGCCATTTTGCGGAATCTGGGCTCATCATCGCTTCCTCATAGTTCATAGGTTCATCATGGTCCAGTAATATGACTTCCAGAACCGGGTTACTGTACCACTCTGGCGCGGAACATACTCTGGTTGACCTACGAGGTTCAGTAGTAACTTGATCTGAAGTTTCATGATCATCATCATTAGCTTCCTCACTGATTGGTGCAGGAATCACTGGAACTAGTTTCTATGATGTACTACTTTCCAATTCGGGAGAAGGCACAATTACCTCATCAAGTTCTACTTTCCTCCCACTCACTTCTTTCGAGAAAAAAATTCTTCTCTAGAAAGGATCCATTCTTAGCAACGAATATCTTGCCTTCGGATCTTTGATAGAAGGTGTACCCAACAGTTTCCTTTGGGTATCCTATGAAGACACATTTCTCCGACTTGGGTTCGAGCTTATCAGGTTGAAGCTTTTTCACATAAGCATCGCAGCCCAAAACTTTAAGAAACGACAACTTAGGTTTCTTGCCAAACCACAGTTCATAAGGTGTCGTCTCAACGGATTTAGATGGTGCCCTATTTAACGTGAATGCAGCTCTCTCTAAAGCATAACCCCAAAACTATAGTGGTAAATCGATAAGAGACATCATAGATCGCACCATATCTAATAAAGTACGGTTACGATGTTCGGACACACCATTACGCTGTGGTGTTCCAGGTGGTGTGAGCTGTGAAACTATTCCACGTTGTTTCGAATGAAGACCAAACTCATAACTCAAATATTTGCCTCCGCGATTAGATCGTAGAAACTTTATTTTCCTGTTACGATGATTCTCTACTTCACTATGAAATTCTTTGAACTTTTCAAATGTTTTAGACTTGTGCTTCATCAAGTAGATATACCCATATCTTCTCAAATCATCTTTGAAGGTCAGAAAATAACGATACCCGCCGCGAGCCTCAACACTCATTGGTCCATATACATCAGTATGTATGATTTCCAACAAGTCAGTTGCTCGCTCCATTGTTCCGGAGAACGGAGTTTTAGTCATCTTGCCCATGAGTCATGGTTCGCAAGCACCAAGTGATTCATAATCAAGTGATTACAAAAGTCCATCAGAATGGAGTTTCTTCATGCGCTTTACACCAATATGACCTAAACGGCAGTGCCACAAATAAGTTGCACTATCATTATCAACTTTGCATCCTTTGGCTTCAATATTATGAATATGTGTATTACTACGATCGAGATCCAACTAAAATAGACCATTCATCAAGGGTGCATGACCGTAAAAGATATTACTCATATAAATAGAACAACCATTATTCTCTGATTTAAATGAATAACTGTCTCGCAATAAACAAGATTCATATATAATGTTCATGCTCAACGCTGGCACCAAATAACAATTATTTAGGTCAAAAACTAATCCCAGAGGTAGATGTGGAGGCAGCGTGCCGACGACGATCACATCGACTTGGGAACCATTTCCCACGTGCATCGTCACCTCGTCCTTAGATAATCTTTGTTTATTCCGTAGCCCCTATTTCGAGTTACAAATATTAGCAACCGAACCCGTATCAAATACCCAGGTGCTACTACGAGCATTAGTAAGGTACACATCAATAACATGTATATCAAATATACCTTTGTTCACTTGGCCATCCTTATTGTCCGCCAAATACTTGGGGCAGTTCCGCTTCCAGTGTCCAGTCCCTTTGCAGTAGACGCACTCAGTTTCAGGCTTGGCTCCAGACTTGGGTTTCTTCGCGGGAGTAGCAACTGGCTTGCTATTCTTCTTGAAGTTCCCCTCTTTCCCTTGCCCTTTTTCTTGAAACTAGTGGTCTTGTTAACCATCAACACTTGATGCTCCTTTTTAATTTCTACCTCCGTAGCTTTGAGCATAGCGAAGAGCTGGGGAATAGTCTTATGCGTCCCTTGCATATTGTAGTTCACCACGAAGCATTTATAGCTTGGTGGCAGTGCTTGAAGAACTCTATCAATAACACTATCTTCATCAACTTTGCAACCAAGTTGAGTCATGTGATTGTAGTACCCAAACATTCTGAGTAAGTGTTCACTGATGGAACTGTTCTCCTCCATCTTGCAGCTATAGAACTTATTGGAGACTTCATATCTCTTAATTCGGGCATTTGCTTGAAATATTAACTTCAACTCTTGGAATATCTCATATGCTCCATGACATTCAAAACATCTTTGAAGTCCCGATTGTAAGCCGTAAAGCATGGCACACTGAACTATCGAGTAGTCATCAGAATGAGCTTGCTAGACATTCATAACGTCAGGAGTTGCTCCTGCAGCAGGCCTGTCACCTAGCGGTGCTTCAAGGACATAATTCTTCTGTGCAGCAATGAGGATAATCCTCAAGTTACGGACCTAGTCCGTGTAGTTGCTACCATCATCTTTAAACTTAGCTTTCTTGAGGAACGCATTAAAATTAAATGGAGCGATAACACATGCCATTGATCTACAACAACATAGATATGCAAAAACTACCAGGACTAAGTTCATGATAAACTAAAGTTCAATTAATCATATTACTAAAGAACTCCCACTTAGACAGACATCCCTCTAGTCATCTAAATGATCACGTGATCCAAATCAACTAAACCATGTCCGATCACCACGTGAGATGGAGTAGTTTTCAATGGTGAATACCTTATGTTGATCATATCTACTATATGATACACGCTCGACCTTTCGGTCTCTAGTGTTCCAAGGCCATGTCTGTACATGCTAGGCTCGTCAAGTTTAACCTGAGTATTCTGCATGTGCAAAACTGTCTTACACCCGTTGTATTTGAACGTAGAGCTTATCACACCCGATCATCACGTGGTGTCTCGGCACGACGAACTTTCGTAACGGTGCATACTCACGGAGTACACTTGTACCTTGAAATTTTTGTAAGGGATCATCTTATAATGCTACTGTCGTACTAGGCAAAATAAGAAGCATAATAAGATAAACATCACATGCAATCGAAATATTGAAGGAAATATGCCCTAGAGGCAATAATAAAATTGTTATTTATATTTCCTTATATCATGATAAATGTTTATTATTCATGCTAGAATTGTATTAACCGGAAACTTAGTACATGTGTGAATACATAGACAAAACAGAGTGTCCCTAGTATGCCTCTACTAGACTAGCTCATTGATCAAAGATGGTTATGTTTCCTAAACCATAGACATGAGTTGTCATTTGATCAACGGGATCACATCATTAGGAGAATGATGTGATGGACAAGACCCATCCGTTAGCATAGCACTATGATCGTTTAGTTTTACTGCTATTGCTTTCTTCATGACTTATACATGTTCCTATGACTATGAGATTATGCAACTCCCGAATACCGTAGGAACACCTTGTGTGCTATCAAACGTCACAACGTAACTGGGTGATCATAAAGATGCTCTACAGGTGTCTCCGAAAGTATTCGTGGTGTTGGCATAAATCAAGATTAGGATTTGTCACTCCGAGTGTCGGAGAGGTATCTCTGGGCCCTCTCGGTAACACACATCATAATAAGCCTTGCAAGCAAAAGACTAATGAGTTAGTCACGAGATGATGTGTTACGGAACGAGTAAAGAGACTTGCCGGTAACGAGATTGAACTAGGTATAGAGATACCGACGATCGAATCTCGGGCAAGTAACATACCGATGACAAAAGGAACAACGTATGTTGTTATGCGGTTTGACCGATAAAGATCTTCGTAGAATATGTAGGAGCCAATATGAGCATCCAGGTTCCGCTATTGGTTATTGACCGGAGATAAGTCTCGGTCATGTCTACATAGTTCTCGAACCCGTAGGGTCCGCACGCTTAACGTTTGATGACGATTGGTATTATGAGTTTATGAGTATTGATGTACCGAAGGTAGTTCGGAGTCCCGGATGAGATCACGGACATGACGAGGAGTCTCGGAATGTCCGAGACATAAAGATTGATATATTGGACGACTATATTCGGACACCGGAAGTGTTCCGGGAAAGTTTGGATTTATCGGGATTGCCGGAGGGGGTTACCGGAACCCCCTACGAGAGGGGATGGTCCATAGTGGGCCTAAAGGGAAAGAGAGAGGCAGCTGGCCGGCGCCCCCACCTAGGGTTCCTAGTTGGACTAGGATTGAGGGGGCGCCACCTCTCCTATTCCTTTCCCTCTTCTCTCTTTTGGTGAATCCTACTAGGAATAGGATTGCAATCCTATTCCTAGTAGGACTCCTTCCCTAGCCACACCAGGAGAAGTTGGCCGGCCTCCCTCCCTTGCTCCTTTATATACGGGGGCAAGGGGGCACCCAAAGACACAAGTTGAATTGTTTTAGCCGTGTGCGGTGCCCCCCTCCACAGAAACACACCTCGGTCATACCGTCGCAGAGCTTAGGCGAAGCCCTGCGCGGGTGAACACATCATATCCGTCACCACGCCGTCGTGCTGACGAAACTCTCCCGTGAAGCTCAACTGGATCAAGAGCTCGTGGGACGTCATCAAGCTGAACATGTGCTGAACGCGGAGGTGCCGTACGTTCGGTGCTTGATCGGTTGGATCGCGAAGAAGTTCGACAACATCAACCGCGTCACTTGACGCTTCCGCTCCCGGTCTACGAGGGTACGTAGACACACTCTTCCCTCTCGTTGCTATACATCTGGTAGATAGATCTTGCGTGATCGTAGGAAAATTTTAAAATACTACGTCACCCAACAAATATGTGACATGATATGTCCATCATCATCTTGTGCTTTTAATCTACATCTCCAAAGCATCTTCATGATCTCCATCGTCACCGGCTTGACACCATGATCTTCATCGTAGAGTCATGGTAAGTTAGTAACGCGGTTGATGTAGTCGAACGTCTTCACGATCCAATCGATCAAGCACCGAACGCACGCACCTCCGCGATCTGCACACATTCAGCTCGGTGATGCCCCTCGAACTCTTGATCCAGTTGAGCCCGAGGGGGAGTTTCATCAGCACGACGGCGTGGTGACGGTGTTGATGAAGTTATCGACGCAGGGCTTCGCCTAAGCACTACGACAATATGACCGAGGTGTGTAACAGTGGAGGGGGAGCACCGCACACGGCTAAGAAATAAACTTGTGTGTCTATGGGGTGCCCCCTCCCCACGTATATAAAGGAGGGAGGGAGGAGGAGGGCCGGCCATAGGGTGCGCGGCCAAGGGGGGATTCCTACTCCTACTAGGAGTAGGTTTCCCCCCTTTCCTAGTCCAACTACGAGTGGGAAGGAAGGGGAAGAGGAGAAGAAGGAAAGGGGGGCCGACCCCCTTTCCAATTCGGATTGGGCTGGGGGGTGCCCCACCTCTTGGCCGCCTCCTCTCTCTTCCACTAAAGCCCATGTAGGCCCATTAAGCCCCCGGGGGGTCCCGGTAACTCCCTGGTACTCCGGTATTTATCTGGTCACCCCCGGAACCCTTCCGGTGTCCGAATATAACCTTCCAATATATCAATCTTTATGTCTCGACCATTTCGAGACTCCTTTTCATGTCCGTGATCACATCCGGGACTTTGAACAACCTTCGGTACATCAAACACATAAACTCATAATACCAATCGTCATCGAACGTTAAGCGTGCGGACCCTACGGGTTCGAGAACTATGTAGACATGACCGAGACTCATCTCCGATCAATAAAAAATAGCGGAACCTGGATGCTAATATTGGTTCTTACATATTCTACGAAGATCTTTATCGGTCAAACCGCACAACAACATACGTTGTTCCCTTTGTCATTGGTATGTTACTTGCCCGAGATTCGATCATCGGTATCATCATACCTAGGTCAATCTCGCTGCCGGCAAGTATCTTTGCTCGTCCGTAATACATCATCTTGTGACTAACTCATTAGTCCTTTGCTTGCAAGGCTTATTACGATGTGTATTACCGAGAGGGCCCAGAGATACCTCTCCGACACTCGGAGTGACAAATCCTATTCTCGATCTATGCCAACACCACAAACACCTCTGGAGACACCTGTAGAGCATCTTTATAATCACCCAGTTACGTTGTGATGTTTGATAGCACACAAGGTGTTCGTCCTGTATTCGGGAGTTGCATAATCTCATAGTCAGAGGAACATGTATAAGTCATGAAGAAAGCAATAGCAGTAAAACTAAACGATCATAGTGCTAAGCTAACAGATGGGTCTTGTCCATCATCATTCTCATAACGATGTGATTCTGTTGATCAAATGACAACACATGTCAATGGTCAGGAAACATAACCATCTTTGATTAACGAGCTAGTCTAGTAGAGGCATACTAGGGAAACTCTGTTTTGTCTATGTATTCACACATGTATCAAGTTTCCAGTTAATACAATTCTAGCATGAATAAAAGACATTTATCATGATATATAAGGAAATATAAATAATAACTTTATTATTGCCTCTAGGGCATATTTCCTTCACATAGAAGAAGAGGATCCCCCTCATGAATGGGTGCAAGGGGAACCCCGGGCCTCTAATGAGGTGGGAAACGAAGACCGCCCTTTCCCCTTGCTTAGGAGTTGGGATGCGCTGGTCGGGCTCTGGGAACCGGCGAACGGCACCGGAGGGAATGTAACCTGTGGTCCGGAGCTCCTTCATGGTGCCTTCTGTGACGCTGCATGCGACCCACTTGCCCTTCAGGTTGGCGTCAGCCATCCCCGGTGAGAAGATGTGGGCGCAGGGAAGGGCTTAGAGCTTTGGGATTGGATCTGGGGTGGTGGAGCTCTAGAGGCTTTGAGCAATGGCGCAAGAGGGGAAAGCGTAGGGGGAAATGGGATTACTACCCCATGCCTGTATAGGTCTGTAAAAGCCCAAGAGTCCCCTTGTTGCGCCAGATAAATCACCATGTTCCAACCCTTCGTGCCGTTATGCGCGCATGGAGTAAAACAATTCGTTAATAGTGTCCCCTACAAATGTAGCACGATCTTTGCATTGATGAGACGTGCCAATGGGAAAGATGCCTCGGGCCACAATTTGAGTTACAATAATTGGCTCACTTAGTGCCATAGGTGGTGACGGTTCGGTAAAAGTTGTTAGGCAAGAACCACTATTCACACCCGCGTGGCAAACCTTCGAGGATAACCTATCGCGAGTCTTCGGGTGCCGAAGTACGACCCTTAAAACTTGTGGTCGGCGGGCAATCCTGTTAAGAGGGAAGCTCGATTATTGCTTGGAATAAAGACGATCTCGGTTCTAAATGAAAACCAGCTAGAGAAGGAACTCGCCTGCCAAGCCGAAAGCATATTACGTCCTCGGCTTCAAAGACCAGTTCAGGGGCTACGAAAGGCTCGAACCTAGGCGTGATCAAGATGGACACTATCGAAGACTTGGCGTATGCTTCAAGGATAATTCCAATTATCGGCATGTTTATTCTTAGGTGGCAACCGACCATGTGTAACCCTAGATACCCATGATGCCTATATAAGCCGGAGGGTTTAGTTCATAGAGGCACGATCACAATCACAATTACCAGGCTTAGGGTTTAAAACACACCATACGATCTCGAGGTAGATCAACCTGTACTCGATACACCCTCATGAATACAATCAAGCAGGACGTAGGGTTTTACCTCTTCGAGAGGACCCAAACCTGAGTAAAACATTGTGCCCCTTGTCTCATGTTACCCATCATTCTAGATGTACTGCTCGGAACCCCCTACTCGAGATCTGCCGGTTTTAGTACCGGCACTTACCTACTTTATAAGAGAGAGCAAAAAATGTGAAACACACCTTTCTTCAACTGTCGCCACATCCTTAGGTTTTGAACTTGGTCACTGAGTGACTACGCCTTCAGAACATGGACACACCTTCACGACACCTGGAGGACTCCGTGAAGACTTAGGGCCTGTTTGGGACTGCTCCACTCCTTAAAATTCAGCTCTACTCCGGAAAACACAAGCCAAACAGGGGTAGCTCCACGATATGCTGCTCCGCAAAAAACTAGAATCTGTGGTACAACTCCTAGTTTTTTATGAAGCTATTCAAGGGGTGCTCCAAAAAACTCTAGAAGCTGGAGTTGGGTGGAAATTACCCACCACTGCCACCAGTAAGTGGATACCCCTTCGTTTCTCCGCCCTCAACCAATCAAATAGATTCTTTCCACCAAATTTCTCATTCGTGAAGCTGGAGCTAGATGGAAGCCAAACATTCTCTTTGATTGTGCTACAACTTCTAGTTGAAACTGCTCCAAAGGGAATTTAGTGGAGCGAAACTGATTTTTGTGAAGCAGAGCAGTCCCAAACAAGCCCTTAGTGGACTAATAGAACCGGCGTAGGCACCCCCATTTGGAAAGCTGTGGCTTCACTCACCATACTTGTGACATGGATGATAGAGGAATGTCCGGATGTTTTGTCACGAGAGTGCTCCGCTATCAATCTTGTTCAACATTATCATCGACGAGGGAAACCTTGGTCAAATGTATTGTGAGAATAATCATCCATGTGGCGTGTGAGGGACATTTGTAAAAAAATGATCATCTTCCTAATCAATAGATGAGGCGACTCCTATACTTTTTTCGAGAGAAAAAGAATACAATGTTCCTGCAAACTTTTCTATCGACACACTTGCAGATGCATGCAACGCAACAGCACCGGACGGGTCAAGCGGGCGTTCCCCACGCGCCGAGACGATGGATCAATCAAGACGCGGTTGCATGTGGGCTAGCGCGGTATGCGAGCACGTCACTCTAGCCGTAGAGTCTCGAGCCGGTGAAGTGCACCGAGGAAGCCGTTTTCACGTACGCGGGGGTTCCGGCAGCGGGCTATAGCAGCAGGCTCCCCCTTTCTGTTGCAGTTGGTAACGCGTGGTGCCGCTGGTGGCGGCAGCGGCAGATGGATAGGCACGCCTACGCCTGCGTAGCATACGTTGCAGACTCGGAAGGATCCAAGCTACTTTCTCCTAGCACCGCATGCTAATCTACTAGCCATAGGGTGGCAACGGCAGGCAGGCAGGCAGGCCAGCTGGTGTGCAGCAGTGCAGCACCCTTGTTTTCCTCCCGCGTGACAAGGGGTTGCATACACGCAGGCTTGAATGCGCGCCTTGATTTTGGTCGACCGATCCCGGCCTCGGTCACCATGCCCCGGCGGGAAACCGGCGACCCTTCCCTTGGACTCGCGCGCGACGTGGACACCGGCTTACGTGCATGCAAACAATGTGTACTACCTCACGAAACTACTAGTAGCAGGAGTAGCTCTCTGCATGTCTGGTAAGTGCACTTACTTGCGGTGACGTGTGCTGTTTTTGCATGGCATAAAAGCTGGCTAGGAAGTGCACTCCAACATTCTGTACCACTTGCACGCATGTGTAAGCGTGATTAGCATGCTTATTACAATATGTTTGAAAAACTTGCACTCACGGCATCGACCTGCTAAATATGTAACCGCCGTATTGCGTCACAAAAGGCTAATAAACTGATGCATAATTTCCTCATTTCCTTCGGCTAAACGTGGGAGATTCAAGCTAGCCTCCCTCTCGTGAGCTTATCTCGTTGATACCGGCGGTTACACCTGCACCTGACATGCACGATGGATGCGTGCACGCAAGTGATGAGCTGAAAAGTTAGAGCGGTGATCATGATCAGTCTATCTGATATAGTAGTGATATACATGAATGTGGTACTCCTTTTAATTAATTCGAGATAATGACTTGCAGATCCATTCCATTGTGTGTCTGCCCAGATCTGTGCCCGTACGACAAGGAAAGGTGATCAGCTAAATAACACGGGACATGTGAGGCATCTGGGGTGGCCGGTGCACGTAATTTACAGTTAGTGATGTACTGCAAGTGCAAGGAAAAGGAATGTCAGAGAGAACGGTGCCAAGCAAAGACAAAAACTCAAAGGCGCAGCCACGATCGAGCACATTCTCCCGGTAGAAAAGATTCTAGTGTTTTAGATGCTAACAATTGTAAACATTTGCATTTAGTTTACCTGTTATGCCTACAAAAATGGACTAGTTTCTGAATTGTTAAGTCCCGCCTTTAGTTATGCAGAGACGGGTTGTCGCTCATCTCCGTCTATGCCTTTAGTTTATCTGTCATATTTACCTGTGATACGTACCTTGTGCGTATTCTAGAAAAAAAAAATATGTTTACACGTTTCTTGTGGTTGATCTGGACTGCAAGGAAGAAAGCTTACTTTCGATATACCTCATGGTCCGGTTGTTATCAAATTGATTTGTCATTGGCTCCATATGTGGTCTTTGTTGTACACACGGTAGGAAAAGGTAAAATCTTTTGTGAAGAGCAAAGTTGTTTGAACAAGTGGCAAAGGGAGGGTTTACACACAGCAAAGGGCTGTCGACCATGCAAAGATTAATCTGTTGATACTGCTAAGCGAATTTAAGAAGATTTTGGCCTTCCTACATTGCAAATGGCCGTGATCGTATATGCTTTGTGTTTGCAGGTGGTTCCTCTTTTGTTCTTTTGCAGTATGTGGTGTGCGGAACCAGATGTTGTAGCTTTTGAGTGCTGGTTCCTGTGCAATTGATTCAAGCCGCATTGTTGTTTTACATGTAGAGTTTCCTGCAATCCTTGGTCCGTAAGAAAATTTGTAGTGAATTGTTGATTTCTTATGGCAGAAATCGAGAAAATCCTCTTAAAAATTTATTTTTATTCATTTATATGAAAGATTTCGTTGATGCATGTATTTTACATGTAAAAACAGGTTTATGTCTTGTGTAAGCAATAACAAGTTTAGTGACTAATAAATAATTTTACAGGATTTTTTAAGAAAGAGACAAAATCTTTGCATTTTAATTAATTAACAAAGGGAAAACTTTACATGGACCTTACACACTCCAAGGTTCAAGAGGAAGAACAACTCGATGGGGACAACGACATTGCTAAAAAATGACTACTCACTCCGCATCAGGCTACTCGAGCATTTTACACCCGCACGTACTCATAAGTTTATCTCGTCCTTGATCTCAAGACAATGGCGAGAGGTGGGGTCTCAACATGGAGGAAGACCCGATCATTTCTCTTCTTTCACACATTCTGCGAGATGAAGCTAGGAATGGCCCCAACTCGCAAGGAGCTGATGACACACAGTGGAGGGGCTAATCAAATTCGGCAAGTGGTGGTGTACAAAGACTCCAGGTGAATAAGATGAAGGCCAAGCCAAGAAAGGGTCGCAAAATTGTGATAGTGAATCTACACTTGAAGAGTAGGTGCGGTGCACACTCTTGCATGTACGCAGTTAGCAAGGACTATACTTAGGCCAACCACGTCGTGACCGTTGAACATCGGTCCAAAGCTTGTCCTAGAGGAGGAGCCATATGAAGCACTTATGCCGAGGCGGGCGGAGTAGGAACCTCCATGGTGAGCTCCCAACGAACAGAATCCACTGACTCATGTTGCATTTGACACCCAGAAACCTCTCTCATATGCACTGGCGGAGCTACGGCAAGGCCAAAGTGGCCATGGCCCGCCCAGGATTTCTATGATTTTTCGTTCATATACTATGCATCGGTAGCTAGCCAAGCCTAGTCTACTTACGGACACCACACCGCCTAAGCTCCTGACCCCCTCTACGCTCAATTTAATGGGAGATTCACTCGACCCCAACCATTGAGACGTAATTAGACCTCCTCCAATGCATTGGTGCTAAGATGTGATGCTAAGCACATTAAAGAGTTAAGCAACTAAATTCCACAATGCAAAGGTGCTTAACTTGTTGTAGCTAAGCATCCTTCATTTAATGAATTAGCAACTAAATGTATCCATGCATTGGTAGACTTCTTTCATTTAAGTGTTTTCTCTAGGTTCCCGCGCTTGGCATTGTTTCTTCCTGGGGTCACCACACCCATCTCTCTCCTCTTAATTACCTTGCCACATCATCTTTTTTGCCTACATGGCAGACTTAGCACCTGTACAAGGTGAAACACTGGAAGAGGCCTTAGTTATGGGCCACAGGGAGCAGCCGAGCAACAGCGGCATCCCTGAATAAAAAGCAGCAACGACCACTTTGTCTAACGGCGGTATGTATCTGCGGATCTAGTTAAAAATTTGTTGAGGAGTGAGGACTGACTTATGTCTAATGAAATAGTACGATTCATCATAAATCTTTTTTTAAATGTATACTTGTTTGCCTGGCCCGCCCAACTATTTTTGCATAGCTCCGCCAGTGCTCATATGGGAGAGAAGCCCCGGTGAGAGTACTGCTTATCTTAGTCCAGTCGACCCACTTCTTGTTCTCCAAAGCTTCTTTGACAATCGTTTTCTTCTTTGAGGACAATTCAGAATTTTTTGGGGAGATATCCTTTGGCCTCAGACCCTCAAACAAAGGCGAGATGCGGAACTGGAGCTTCTCTATCTCACTCATTTCACAGTTGTCCAAACCGGTGCTTGTCCCAGAAGCATCGGTCCACTCTAACCATGGCCATGGTCTCCTAAGAGTGGAGGAAAACTTGGCAAAGTTGAGGATGGCAAGACCGTCATCTCCTTGGGCCAGCATACCATAGACCGTCATCTCCTTGGGCTAGCATACCATGTTCCAATTAACCTTGCATTTACCGCTCGAAATCTTGCCGTCTGTGGCCCAAATATAAGCACATAGAAGCTTGTCCATCGGAGCATCCAAGGGTGTGGAGGTACTAAATGGACATGGAGGAGAGCAATGAGTTGACCAACATGTATGTTCTTACCAGCCACAGGGAGGTGCCTACTGCTCCAAGGCTTGAAGTTACCGACCTCTTTTTTTTTCTTCTAAAGGTCCTTAAAGTCATGGAGTCTTAGGCGGGTTATGGAAAGCGGGAGCTCAAGAGGACGCGTCATCATGCTTTCTCACATGGCAATGCATATTTTGTTTTGCTCCATGAAAGATTGAGAAACATATACAAGCTCAAATGTTTACGTGGGTGTGGCCGTATGCATCACTTTGATGCAGAGTCCGGGGTATCCCCCCTTTTCGAAAAAAAAAATGTTTACGTGGGTGGTTATTTTAGGACTTTTCTTGCCAGTTTAGTATATTTTATTAAATTGTGTACTATTCATTTCAATGGCATGTCCACGTGCTTGGGAGGCATCTCTCTCTCTCTCTCTCTCTCTCTCTCTCTCTCTCTCTCTCTTACTAGTTGAATTATTTCGTCTAGGGAGGCGAAACATTTTAGAACCCTCTGTCCCCGATTTACATTCTGATTTGATTTTATTCGTGTGTGGACCGTGAAGAGATTATATTTTAGTGAAGCATCTCATGATGCGACTTAGGGCATCTATAATGATGTTATCTTAAGATGGAACTATGGAAGCAAGGAACAGTAACGTGTAATCCGATGTATTACTAATGAGGTGGCCTGGATCAAATCGTAAAGGACATACTGTTGGATCCTTAAATGGAACTTCAAATCTTTTTGGCAAAATTAATAGATGCTACTTCTAATAAACGGGTGAAGTAATGCATGATGCTTAGAGAAAATGCTATTGTTGATTATGAGGGTTAGCTGAAAGCTAGTGTCAAAAACGCTCTTATATTATGGGACGGAGTGAGTAGCTTATAGCTCAAGCAAACAACTAGGGTTCCAGATTCACTGGGCAGAGAAGGGAGAATATTATCACCTCATAGTAGGTGATGTTTTGGGCGAACTCACAAGAGAGTGTACGATGCTTCTGCTATTAACTAGTTAGCAGTGCACCATTTGTAATTAGCTGCCTTTTTCCACTTTGTTCTACATCAGCTAAAGAGCAAAAACAACCTGATTGAGTGGTGCCCAATAACAAGAATGCATTTGATTTGATTTTAAGCAGTCTCTGCTTTATACTATCATTGTTTAAGTAGAGAAGAGAATATATAAATGATAACTAATTCTTCTTCTATGTGGACCGTGTAACCAACATATTCTGCTTCATAAAAGATATGACAGATCCTCAAATATCAATGTTAATGTCGTAGTGTAAGTATTTGATATATAAAGCAGCGAAAGCAAGAAAGAACTATAAAATTATAATGTGTGGGCAGTTTTTCGGTGTTAATTACCACTTTGTTCTCTTCTTGTTTGTTTGCTACTTTAAGAGGGAACGTGCACATACCTTAACGTTAGCATTTAATTATGATAATAAACACCCAAAATGTTATTGGCTGGAACTAGAATTAACTTTCAGCACCATCTAACACGAACTCCACTTGAGGAATTTGACATTTGAATATAACGTGATATATACTAATACTACTAGATCATCAATTTGATCAACCAAATACAAGTTGCATGCCAAAAATACGTATGATTATAAACATTTTCCAAAAATGAAAATGATATGTTTTTTTGTGTGTTTGGCAATACTTACTTTGTCGGTTAAGCCGATGATCTAGATCCCGCTGAGACAAAACTGATGATCTACAAATGCATGTGTACCCTATAGACTGAAAGGGCGACACTAACCTACATAACATGAGACCGAGACGACTCCTTTGTATATATGCCTCATTATTCCAGCCATATTCTCTAGAGATCAAAACCACTGTCACGTTCTACCAAAAAGGAGTACAGCTAACATTCGTATACATGTACATTTCAGCTCCCTTTTATGAATAATGGAAGATATCTAATGGAATCTGCATTGCAGAACGACGGAACCACACAACTAGCCAAGTGTTGCAGATCAAGCGTAAAGCGTTCAGGGGGTTGCCCATGGCGGGCCTCATTAATTTTGTTTGATTATGTGTATCCATCCGCAAAAAGATCTAGATTTCAAGTTCAGTTTTTCTTTCCGTAAAACTATCAACATAACACGTGGCATAAGTGAACCAACATGTGGTCGGACGGTTAAAAAAACACGCGTTGTATCATGCATGGCAATAAATATGACCATCTATGATACTACCATATGATACTATGCACTATATGAAGATAATGTCATACACTAGTAGTATATGCATGATAATAGTACATGACACTCCCCACTATGAGTAGCCTTAGTTAACAACGTTGTCCTTTGACCACGGCCAGTGCAAAGATTATGTCCCAAGGACGTGCAACCAAACATGTCTAATTAACCTCAATCATCTTTAAAAAGAAAGAAAATTACGCATTTTGGAGATTGCATTCACATATTTGTAAAAATGAAGGAAAATAAAAATAATGAAGGGAGTATCTTCCAACAATTAAATAGCTCCGATCTATACTAATTAATTAGCTTTTGCTAATGATCCAATATATTCCTTGTACTACTATATAAAACCAATACAAGATACTTGTACACTCTCACCATCATGTACGCCTCTTCTCATAAAACACGCAACAAAAGGAGGTCCTCTTTAATTAAATATTGCCAAATGATGCAGAGCGAACAAGGGCACAAACAAGGACGTACTACTATATATGCATGGATTATCATGATGATTACTTATAGGAAAAAAAGCAAGCTTTGCGTGTTTGGGTCCATTGTCAAGCAAGAACATGATTCCAGGACGATCGATTTGAAACGAAGATCTGTCTGTGAACTTGCTTGCTCTCGTGGCCATCCATCTAGCCACGTAGGCATGCATTAGTTTGGCAACTTCGACTGATTTTTCTAGGCTAAATGGTTGCCAGCCTCTCCTTGATTTTTCAATCATCTTCTATATGTGGTGTACTGCTAATAGTTTAGGCACCCACTAGCTGCTGGTACATTCACAAAGGCACTAAGATATTTTATTATATGTAGCCCTGCCCGAAAGAATGATATCTATGCCATTGCCACAGTGTTATTAGATATAATATAAGCATCAGAAATATCCTCTTAGATTTATTTTTTCGGTGAATATACACGAAGCGTATCATTCCATTGACAAGAGGGTAAAAAACACTGTGCCCGAGCCTCGTGATGCCTTAGATATTATTATGTTTAGTGGTGTTTTGCCAAGATCCTTTGCCCGGCCGACAACCGATGGATGGCCATCCAAACTGGTGGCTCCGCATCACCGGCGGGCTAGCATAGCCCGCAACGGAACGTGCCACTCCTTCAGAAAGAAAAGAAAAAACAAGCCCATATACATTGAGCTAGCAATGTAGGGCATCAAGTTGAATGCACTTACATTACATGCATGATGCATCTGTCACTGGCCACCACCTACGTAATACTACGTACACACACTCACAGGTCAGTCACAGCTATCTCTTGAGTCGCCCGATACCGTTATCCATCCTGTCGACCGTGACGTGGTAATCGACTGTGATCAGCTTTAATCGGCCGGCTGTCGACCCTTTGACGAAAGGGTTGTTGGATCGATCACCGGACGCCATTAGCAGGTCGATCAGCGCATCAAATCGGGATTCCACATGCATTCATGCACGCATGCATGGCCAGTTACCGGACCTGCGACGAACACGTAGCTCCAGGTTGTCCCGTGGACGGCGCGAATCGTCCGGATGGACGTAAAGGAAGAGGTAGCGAGCAGTACACTGAATGAACCACCGATCATCCACACATACACACATGGATAGATAGATAGGCTTTTTGTCCAAAGCGTTAAAGCTTGAGCAGGTGGTATATATGGCGCGATCTCGCTGCACTGGCCAAAGGGCGGTACAGGTGTGCGGCTGCCGGCCCGTCTGCCAAAAAGAAGGCGGCGCATCGCCCGCACAATGCATGTGGGAGCGAGCTAGCCGGCGGTCGATCGATCGATCCACCGATACGCGCTTGGTCAGCAACACGCTGAAATTTTGCCTTTCTGTCGCTGGCACTGTATGTACGTGAACGTGAGCGCCCATTGACCATGTGTTTAGTGCATGACAAACACTGGGAAAATATGGATCATGCATCATGCATGTGATTGCCCACCGTGGATGGAGATCCATCGATCCATGCTACTTTTTTTTTAGACAAACTATCCATCCCTAGTGACGCTTGGGAGGGATGGGCCCTACCATCATCTCCGCCGTCAAAAAGTAGCTGTTGGTGGAGCCACCTGTCAGTGGAGCTGCCGCTTTCTTTCTAGCAGGCCGAACGGATGGTGGACTGGGCCCCGGCGGCGGCACGTGTCAGCTCGTGGCTCTCGCGTGGATCGGCCGGGGGCTGCCGTAGTTGGGCCGGAGAAATGGCGCGGGTCCACACATTATAGCGTAGTGGTGGTAGTGCAGCGCTCCTTTTTGGTGGAATAATCCGCTTCTCTTTTTGATCAAAATAATCTTCTTCTCTTCTTACAACAAAAAAGATGTGCCCCGTAGACAAACTGAGTAAAATTAGTGAATGGTATGGAAGGAAGCTTCGGAACCTTCCTTTCATTTGCTTTTGCAAGTGCCGCAGTTCTGGTTCAACATGATTGTCTAGAGGGGTTTAACTTAATCACTAGTACTACCTCTATAACTTTGGTTTTCGGTGCGGTTGTTGCCGCTCGTGAATACATTGCCATGGGCTTCTTCTTCGGCGTCGTGCCCTCTTTGGACGCGGCGACGGCGAAGTTCGGTGGCTGCCCTGGTCTGTCGTTCTTCTCCGAGCTATTTGAGATCCGTTTCCCTTTGTCCGTTGGCGAGGGAGATGTTGGAGCGTTGTCCGTGATGCATGCGTCCTGCCTCCTCGCCGGCTTTGTGAGAGAGCGGCGGCCGCGGCAGATCTGGGTGCTTTTCGCAAAAATAATACTCTCTCCGTTCCTAAATATAAGTCTTTCTAAAGATTTCATCAAGTGACTACATACAGAGCAAAATGAGTGAATCTACACTCTAAAATATGTCTTCATACATGCGTATATTGTATTTCATTTGAAATGTCTGAAAAGACTTACATTTAGAAACGGAGGAAGTAATTAACATATGATGTTTTAGTGTCAAAAAAACATCTTATATTTTGATACAGAGGGAGTATTTTCCAACTAGAAAGTATATGTATCTTCTGATCGAAATTAGCTCTAGACACACTATGATATGATGCTTAATTAATGAGAAATGTTAAAAATTAATGTCAAATTTTCAAGCATGGCAAAACAAGCACCTGTCATGATAATTTATGTTGTCATGTGGATGCCAATTTTCTTTGAGGCAAATTTTGACAAAAAAACTGAACATGGCAAATTTATCATGCTTGCTACAGAAAATTGTCAGCCTCACAACATATTTTACCATAGAAACATTCGTTTTGCCATGCTTATAAAATCTAACGTCCGCTGGTTATCATGAATTTATTAATAAATAATTAACTATACGGCAACCGATCCTAGCTTACATTGGACGGTAACCCAAGTCCCAAAAGATTGGAGCGTTGCAAGATCTGGCATATCAACCCTTGCAATGCACTCTACACTACATAATCGATGGCACGATCACAACGCGCGAAAGCAAGTTCCAAAACACAGGTCAACCAATAGCAGTGCATAGATCGATACGCATCTTTACAAGTATAGAGATAACATATCTTATGTACGTGCCTCGTAGATTAGGCCCCTGCACACGCACAATTGACTTGCATTGTTAATCTTGAGCCGCATGCAGAGGCACACGTACGTACGTCGATCGACACGACGTCCCGTCCGCTCCTTTCCCTTGCGTGCTCGCTCTTTTGCTAAAGACATTAAAGGGCGCCAAATTAAAGATGTGGCGCCAGCACAAAGGATATCCGATCTCGCCGAATCTTCCTCCCTACAGCTCAAAGGGTTTTATCTTGTGTTATCTCTAGATAGATGTGTCGCCGGATCGAGCCCGGCCCGTAAGGGGCACGTGAAGCTTTTTCGCAGATGATAAACATCCATGCGAAGTTTTTGCGTCTCAAACATGTCAGCGTGGGATGATAGATAAAGTGATAATGTGTATATGTGTCGACCAACAAATCCCTGAATCTTTCCGTAAAACCATTGTGAAATTTCTGGCTATAACCATTGTGTTATTTCTTAATGTTTTATTAGGATGTGTAAGGAGAATGCGAATGAACTCTCCTTATTTAGATGTCTAGCTAGTGTATGATTAGTCATAGTTGGGTATTACAATTTCAATAGTTTGACTACGCACTAAAGGTGAGCTAACTAGCTAGCTAGCTTGCTAAATGTAAAAGTAGGTGACTTACCTCATCGGTTACGTGGTCCATTTGATAGTCATGAAGCACGCTTGCTTGCTACAGCTAAGTCAGCATTTTAATTAGCTAAGCATCTGAAGAATCTAGGTGCACAAAATGGCCATGATCATATCTGCAAGTTCAGTGTATATTTGGGTCGTCCATATTGCATGATGTGGGGCCAAATAATTCAATGATTAGTCGCATTCCATGCATTGTCATGTCTCCAGCACATAAGATACTAATCTGCATAATGCTAGCTTATGGTAAGGTAGCTAGCTCTAGGTAGCTAGCTACATACTATTTGTGCATGCACTTGTCAAAACTTGAGCGATCGAGACAATCAATTGACAACGATAGTATAACATGTACTCCCTTCATTCTACATTATGTGAAGTTCTGTTTTGCTCCAAGTCAAACTTCTTTAAGCTTGACTATTTGTAGAAAAATAATATGTTGTACAACATAAAATTAGTTTGATTAGATTCTTCCTAAAATATAACTACATTTTTTTATATTCCAGATATTAGCAAAAAAATTGACTTAAACAATCCTTTTTTTTGGACTTATGACAAAGCTGCAACTTCAAATATTTTTGGAACAAAGGGAGTGTGCATTCCGCTGCGTGTCGGGCAGCTGTATATCTTTCGTTCATGCATGCATGTGATTAATTGCCGGAATAAGGTTAGGCCAAAGGCATTTGCATATTTGAACAGTCCAAAATATTGGGCTAGCTAGCTAGTCAGCACACTGCACACAACCACTTACTTTCAATGGAACATGAATTATGCAGTCCTGGCTAAATAATGATTCTATATATATACACACATATACTCTTACAGATTTAAAAAAAGTATAGCAAGGGTTAAAATTAGTATATTCATTTTCTACATATCCAAAACGTGAAGAAGAACTAGCTAGGATCGCTAGCTCTCTAAGATCGGAAGAAAAACCAAACATACTGATGGCGGCCAGCTAGCAGCGATATATGCGGTTGGGGAATATCAAGGACATTTGGGTGGACGCCTGAGAATATATTTTGGAACAATGATCGAATCTGCAGGACGGATAAACAGTTGCTGTCGAGGTGACGAAAATTGAACAGGAGTTGAGGAAAAAGAGAGGCCGGCGCAATTCATCTTACGCGTCAGGAATGATGCTATCGCCAGGGAATCCAAGCTTACTTGTCATGCTTACACGCTAAGTGCTCCTTCTGATTGCGCTCTTGTTTTTTGATGGCCATAATCATTGGTGGGTCGATACATATGCGCTGAGCCTGACATGGATAGATGCTACCTTACACGTTGCATGTAGGTTGCCTTCGTCTTTCTTTTCAAGCCGCTTATTATTGACGACATGTAGCCATCCTCCAAAAAGCTGCCTTCTTTTTCTCCCGGCCTGGCTGGCTACCTCTGTCTCGTTTCATTTCTCCCTCTTCTTTGTGTGCTTCCTCTGTCTACGCACTAGCTAGGCTTGGCTAGCTACACATGCAAATGCGAGATATGATGGAGCTGTAGCTAGATCTCAGATGGATCCGCATAATTGGCTGCCGGTCTTTGGAGAAGATCTCTCTCATAATTGGTGCACTGTGTGCGAGATCTTGAATACTGTTACAATAGCAGAAATTTAGCCGCATGGTGTATACACTCAGGCACGCAAGCATCAACGCTGGCTGTGCGCACCCTGTTGATGTCGGGGCCTGGAGACAAACAGAAAAAAAAATCACAGTGCGGGATATCATGCTTGCTAAAAAACGTAGAACTACGAGTAGCATTTTCTGATACCACCCTAGAGCGAGCGCCCCTTTCCCTGACAAAAATCACGTGTTGAGGAAGTTGGGCAAAAAAACTAGGTTCAACAAATTCCCATCCGTAAAAATATGTTGGTAAACACCAATAAAGAATCCCAACTTCACACTATTTAGTAGAAAATGACACCTCCCCAATATACAATAAGCATTAATTACTTTATGTCAGCGCCACCGTCAATACCCACGGCACCGCCCTGCCGACGACCACCAGGCCGCCACCGTCGACCACCGTTTCCTCTAGGGCTGCAAGAAAAGCTCGAGACTTGTGAGCCGCTCGAGATTGATTCGTATTTTAGCTCGACTCGAGATTGACTGAAAAATAAACGAGTCGAGTATGAACAGTTTGTGTAGCTCGATCGAGAAACGAGTCGATCTTGAGCCAGCGTTGGCTCGCTCAATTTTAGCTTGATAGCTCGATACGATATAAGCATATTAAATAACCTTCATATCTATTGCTAAGAATTAGGATCATTCATTTCCATATATGTTATGTATGATTTTTCCCCTTCACTTTACCTACTAGCAAACATGGAAATTATGAATAGGGAAAATTTAGCCTTGATATGACACGTGACAACCATATGTTCAATATCTTGTTATTTTGGTCAAAGTTTGAGAGCAGGCGCACCTTCGTCGGCTTCTATCCATGATCTCTATTAAGTACTAGTATTTATAATTTATCATAAAATAATCTAAAAAATCATCTTATCTAGCTCGAAACTAGCTCGAGATCGACTCGAGATCGTTACAAACTGAGCACGAGCCACTTTCCGTGGCTCGACCATGAGTTTCTCACATTTTAAGCTCGCTTGAATTTTAATATGAGTTGAGCTGAGTCAAGGTCAACTCGCTCGAACTCCGACTCGTTTGCAGCCCACGATCACCGCCGTCCAGCACCGTGTCGCCATAGTCGCCGCTCGCTCGCCTGCCCGTGCTGCTGCAACTAATGGCAACGTGCTACTCTCTCTGTAATTTAATATAAAACATTTTTTTGACACTGTCACAAACTCTTGAAACGTTTTATAAAATCAATCCTATCATATAAGTGAAAAGCAAGCATGTCATGGGAGCCACAGGGCTGGCCCACACCAGGGTTGCTGAACCTGATCAGGTGCATGCTGCATGTGTGTGTTTACCTTTTTCACTTTGGATGTGTGACCCTTGCATTCGCAACACCTGGCGCACCAACTTTTCCCCTGTAGGCGTGTAGCCCAGTTGCTGCTGCACGTGGAAGGCCTAAGTGCTCTCACTACGCAGGCTAGTAGCTACTGGCCGGCCGGCAGGAGAAATTCCATACCTTATGGTAAGTTCAACGGTGTGTATCAAAACACCTGTAAATATCTGCATCGTGTGATCTGCTTTTCTTTTCCTTTTTTTTGCTTTCCGTAGTACCGTCTGTGGATCAGTTCGGATTGAATTCTCAAAAACCTGAACTTTGTTTTTTGAGGGGTAAAGTCAAGTTTTATTTATCAAAAACCACAAATTATGGGATACGAATTTGGTCATGGGTTGGGCCAACTAAATGTGACGCCCGGACCAAGAGACAAGGAGTACTTGGTTAAACTATGTACTTCGGTGTTGACAACACAACCTTTAAAAATAAAAATACATTGTAACGAATTTGATCTAATATTTATCTCGTTTACTATCGCACTATCGCTGATACTCCCTTCATTTTTATATACAAGGCCATAAATTTAGATTACAGGTACCAATGTACTCCCTCGTTTCATAATGTAGTGCCTATAGATTTTTACAAAAGTCAAATATTACAAACTTTGACCATGTTTATAGAGAAAAGTATGTACATCTAGAATACCAAATGCACATCGTGAGTTATATTTTCAGAATGTATATGTTTGGTACTGTAGGTGTAGACAGTTTTCTCTATATACTTGGTCAAAGTTGGTAAAGTTTGACTTTCATAGAAATCTATAGGCACTACATTGTGGAACGGAGGAAGTAAAATTTAATGACTGATTTGCAAGTTAGATTTTCTTTTCGTTCAATGGGATCATTAATACTTCCTCCGTCCGGATTTATTAGGCCTAAAGACAACTTCTCTAAGACCAAGATACATAGTAATTTCCTCATATTAATTATTTCATTCCACTCCCAATGCTCTCTCTCACATGCATGCAACCAATGAAAAACACGCATGAAGTGTATTAATTTCCTAGCCATGACACAAACAACAATGACTTTCAATGCAACCAATGAAATGGTTGCATGCCTGTACCTTTCCAAAGCGAGGCCTTATAAAAAGGGACATGCTTGTGATGCTAAGAAGCCTAATAAACCCGGACGGAGGGAGTACATTGCATGCATGCAAGGAAACTGAATGGGGGAAGTAGCTGACTGTCATTATCACAACATGCATGCAAGTATTAACAAGTTGCTAGTACAAGAAAATATCATTAATTTTGCCACGATTACTGTTGGTGGTCTTGTATAGATGCAAAATTTATATTTATAGTGACCTTGTATAAGTAAATGGAAGGAGTCGACATCGTTGTTTGCCTGCTAGCCGGCGATTCGTCCCTCCATGAGCTGGTGCTTGCTACTCGTGATGGATTTGTTGGATTTCCCCAAAGAGGAAGGGTGAAACAGTATAATAGCATATAGTATTTCAATCTGTTAAGAACTAAGCTTATCGAACCAGCATGAGATGACACACGAACAAGATGAATGATACCTGCACACACAAAGCAAATACTTGCAGCCAACAAAGACAAGGGTGTCGTCACTCCCCTTGATCTTTCCAGTTGCAAAAATTAAATCTGATAGTGAGAGGCAAACAAATAAAAATAAAATAAAGAAAAATAAAACAATAAGGTAATTGTAGGATTCTTAGTAATAACTAAGAATGGGCCCGAGGGCATATGTTTCCTAGAGGCGTCTCTCTCATAAGCATAGCAATGGTTGGTAACAAATTAATGTTGGACAATTGACATAATTTCACATAGATATGTTGATCATCCAAGGCATAATGAATATATAGGCATTATGCCCGTGACAAGTAGAGCGTTAATCCAATTGCATCTACTACTATTACTCCACCCCAAGAGCGCTTTCCAACATGTATATCAAAATATTAAGTTCATGACAAATGGAGTAACACATTAAGCAAGATGACATAATGTAGACGAAGTAAGACCAAATAATATGACCTAACCCCATCATGTTATTCTTATTAGCAACAATACAAACATGTGCCTTTGCCCCTCCTCTCACTGCGCAAGATCACCCCAAGATTGAACCTACTATAAAGCACCTCCTCCACTGAAGATGAATCAGTCTAACTTGGCCAAAGTAGACGGATAGATCGGAGAAAATACAAAGCTATAAAATTCCGCAGCAAATAAATCTCAAGAGACTCAAATAGTTTAATGGATAATTCTGATTATAAACCCACAATTCACCATATCCCAACAAACACACCACAGAAAATTACATCAGATTGTTCTCAGAGAAGATCATTATATTGAAGAGAGAGAGAGAGAGAGAGAGAGAGAGAGAGAGAGAGCCATCTAGCTACTACAATGGACCCGCATGTCCTGAAGGAAGTACTCAGAGATCATCAGGACGCAGTAAGGTTGATAAAGATTGCCTTCCCAATTGTTTCCTCCTCTGGCAATCTACCGGAACATGGCTCAGATGGGTTCGCTTCGGAACAGAGGCTTGCGGCGGTGAAAGAATTGCAAGGGTAAGGAGTTGGTTCATCATCGGATGCATCCCCCATTGTTTGGTCCTAGTAGCCAACCTCTAGGAAGCTCGTCGACAAGCTAGCCTCAGTGCATTGTGCGTGACTAGACTGCCATGCCGCAATGCTGGGCAACTCTTGCTCTTGCTCCATCGAGAGGCTCGATCTCCCAAATCGCTGTAGGGGTGGTAGACTTGGTGAGGTACGGGTCGTGCTGGGCTAGGAGGCAGTGTTTAAATAGTGTGTGCGGCCAAGGCCAAGTAGCGGGATGTGTCAATGTGGGTGATGGAATGGGTTTCTCGGTCATCGTGCATGTTTAGTGTTGATAGGCAGACGAATGGGAGCGTGTCGAGTCTCGTTGACCCACGCGTGTCCTGCATTAGAACATGCATGGAAACAGGAGGTGGGAGGGGGCGCTTTCGATTGATGATCGCTTCAACGATGGCTCTAGTGAGAGGCCGCGCCCGCTTTAGGCTAGATGAATGCGTCGTTGGTGCTCTGGAGTGGCGCATACCAGCATGAATGTGTGGCAACCGCTTCGCGCAGGAGAGGACGCGGGCGATGGAGAGGTTTTTGGGTGGGTTTGGTTGTCGGACGCGTACGTGCCAACGGTCTGAACGCCCGGAAAGCTCCCTGGTTTGCGTCCCATTTATGGGATTTCATACATCCAGACCATTCCGCAGACCGATGGCATACTGCCTTGCATGGAAAATTGCATCTGGATCGCTCAATGTAGACGGTTGTGGATAGTTTAAGGGTTCAAGTTGGAGACTCCCTAGCATGCATGAGAAAGGATCAACCACATCATGGTAATGCATGTAAAAAATGTACACTACTTGGAATCCTTAAATATCTTATACATGTCTATAATAATCAAATATTCAAAGTCAAGTCGTGTTCCTACAGCCGCCGCCTCTTCCTCCTCCTAAAAAAAAGCATCTAGGGTTCCTGCCTCTCGCCGGCTTCGAAGCAGGTCCGCCTCGTCTCCGGTGGCCCTAGGGTCATGGAGACGCGGTGGATCCTGCCAAGGGCCAGCGGGAGGGCTTCGTTTTTAGTCGTTTCTTTTAATTTTGTTAGGGTTTGTGTTCTACTCAGGAAGGCGAAACGGCGGCGGCTTTCTGAAGATGAAATAAAGGTCTTCCCGCTTAGCCCCCGTTCCAGTGGTGCGTCTAGCATCATTGGTGGGTGTGGGAGGTGTGTCTCCGGTGGATCTATCTTTGGTGGATTTACTCGGATCTCGTTGGTGTTCGTCTACGTTCATGTGTCTTCGGATTGGATCCTTCCGATCTACGTTGTTCTTCATCTGCGGCGGTTGCTGTTCTGCTGCGCTGGTCCTATGGAGCCTTAGCAGGACGACTTCCCGACTGTCTACTACAACAAGTTGTGCCCGACTCCGAGGATGGAGGGGCGATGACGGTGGCGCGCTTTCGGCTCGCTTCAGTGCTTGTAGTCGTCGCTAGGTGGTCTACGGATCTGGATGTAATTTTTATTATTTTCGGTATTCGTTGTACTGCCATGATTGAAGATGAATAGATCGAAAGGTTTCTTGAAAAAAAATTCAAATATTCATGGTCCAACTTCACCGAAAATATACAACAAACCATTTCCGCAACGACATGCTGGATATCATGTAGTGTGTGTAATACACCTTCCCTACTTGATACATTGTACAATGAAATGGCGAAGACTATTCCTGTTTTTTTTTTTTTTTTTGAAACGGGCAAAAAAGCTTTTGCATTATATTGATATAGGAGAAGCAAACAGGGATATAGGAGAAGACTATTCCTGTTAAGTTTGAAGAAAGTCCCTGTCGACATTTTGTCTCACACGTGAGGCTCTCGTTATAATGTGCCACCTCAGTACATCACTAGCCTTGTTACACAGAATAATACTCACATGTAACTAAACCCACCTGGTAGTGACGGTGCATTCAACCAACGATCGTTGTGGGTCCGGGCCTGACGTTCAGGCAACACAACACCAACAAAATTAAAATTATACTACTCCATTTGCGGGAAGGCATTAGTAAAAACCCTTTGCGGGTCCGGGCCTGACGTTTGGGCAACACAATACCAACAAAAGATAAAAATGATATCATGCATGCATGGAAGGCATTAGTAAAAAAGATCAATTTTGATCGTGGACGCCAGGATGTCATCAAAGTAAATGACATGCGCAATGATGTCATTTTCTAGTCTCTTCATCCCGGAGAAGGTTCCACCAAGCGAAATACTCCCTCCCTCTTATAAGGCGTGCGCGTACTCCTAAGTCGTTAATTTGACCAACCCAATAAAGTCATATATTACGAAAAAAAACATATCATTGTAAAGTTTAGATGTTTTATTTTCAAACGGTATAATTTTTGTGTTTTATAGGTTATATTAATCAACCATTAATGGAAAATAAACCACAATTAAAGGCAAAGTGTGTTCTTTTCAATCCTTACATTTCCAGCTTTCGCACCCCCGCTGGCCTACACGGCCACAAATGACCCAACAACACTAGCTCATGTATATTTAACTGATGAATTAAGAGGAAGAGATGCACTTCGTAGTATATTGTTTATTTAATTATCCAGAACCCTTTTATTTGACTCGACAAAGGTGTAAGTGCATCTTCAAAGGCAATCCGCAAATTTCCTCCCGCATCCGTCCACGAACACGGATGCGGGAGGCCGCCATCCAACGCTGTACATATACATTGCAAACACATTTTTAACAAACCGGATGAAATTTGTGCAAACATGGATGTATTTTATATAAACATGACGGATATCATACAAACATGATGGATATTCATTACATTTCGTACATTTAGAACAAAAATATGATCCGACCCTAAACCAACCGTACGGCGGCAGCGCCCGGCGTCCGTCGCGGAAGAGTAGAACACTGGAGACGAACCAACCCACATGGGACATAAGGCCCGTGCCTTTTCCTGTGGCCTACTCATCCTCGGAGAAGTCCGTGACCTATCCGATGGACGTGATGTCCACGATGGAAACGGTGCCGCGGGCGCTGTCGTAGTCCCACTAGGCCGCCCGATAGTTCATCGATGGCGCGTATGAGGCACAGCTAGCGTTGTTCTCCTCCACTATCGCCCGCAGCTGCGCTTCCGTGGTTGCCACTTCCTGGCGAGCGACGGCTTGAGCGCAGGCAGCGACATAGATGGCACGCTGCTCCGCAACGAAGTTGGTGTTCGCCACATCCATGGCCACCATGACCTCCTCACTCACGCTTGCCGTAGATCTGGCCCTCAGACAGCCGGTGTTGCTCCAGGAAGCGCCCTATGGAACGCTGGCAAAGGCCTCGGCGCAGGTTGCAGCTCTGCCATGGCGGCGTTGTAGTGCGCATGTGCCTGTTTCATGGTGAAGCCGATGTGCACAAGAGGCACGGGAGACGGGGCGGTGTTGTCCTGTAATGCCCCGGATGTAACACTTTCCCTATATGGAAATATATAAACTTTGGCTTCATCAATTCCATTCCGGGTTCTTCTTCTTTTCGGGTTTCGTCGTTTTGTCGTGTGCGTGTGTGCATTTCATCCATGTCATGTTGTCATGTGTATTGCATCACATTTATGTTGTCACTTGCATCCGGTACCACTCGTCTCTTCCCGTTGTTCGTTTCGAGTTCCGACGCTCTCACACGTTCCCGTGGCATCCCCGAGTTCTTCTTTCGTGTGTGGCCGTGTAACGTTTCCGGAATGACATGAGACTTGTCGTGCGATGTTGTTTTGGTACGTGTAGGCCGCCTGTCTAGTTTCGTCGCGTTTGGAGTTCGTTTGATACTCCAATAGTTAACCTAGTGGGCTAAAAGAACCTCTTCTTTGAGGCCCAAGACCCCCTCCACAACAGCCCACCAACCCAGCACAACCCTTCCCATCATCTCGGTCGTCGAATTGTGATCGCGTGGCCGAAAACCGCTCCCCATTTGGATTCTCCTAACTCCTTCTGCCTATAAAAACGCCCCCCTTGTCATTTTCGTCCAAAAAACCCTAGCTCCACTCCTCCTTCGCCGCGCCGGACACGTCCGTACGCCGCCGGACGTGTCCAGCGACCTCCGCTCCAGTCCGCGCCTGACATGTGGCAGCCGCCGCCGTTCGCACCGCGCCGGCCCGCGGGGCCCGACGCGGGCCCGCCGCCGCCACCGAACCGGCCGCGTCCTCGCCGCCGGAGCACTCTCCACCACCAGCTCGCCGCCGCTCCGGCCAGAGGTCGCCGGACCCCGCTCCGCCGCCGCCGGCCATCAACCCTGGCGGCTGCAAGCTCTTCGCCGCCGCTCCCGCGGGCCTCCGGCGAGCCGCACCCCGGCCGTCCTGCCGGCCCCAGCAGCACCCTTCTTCAGCCACCTCGCCGGGCCACCCGCCGGCCCTCGCCGTCGCCGGAGGTCGAGCTCCCGCCGGAGCTCGCCGCTGGAACCGCAGCGCCACCGCCTGTAGCCATATCCGATCGGGCTGGAAGCCCCAACGGGTCCGGTTCCGGCGCCGGCGGACCCGCTCGCCCGCAACCGCTCCACTCCCGCGACCCGCAACCCGCGTTGACCTCTGAGGTTGTTTTTTCCCTAAGTCTTTTGTTGTTTTTTGTTGTCTGATGGCTATTTGTGATGACGATAACTTTTTGTGTGTATGTCCGATTTGTGCATATGATATGTCAAAATGATCGTGGTGATGTGTACTATGTTTTGTTCCATTGTGTCATGCTTGTTTAAGTCCATCTAGATGTCTTAATCATCATGACAAGAGTGCTACTTGATATAAACTGCTGCTACTTGTTATTTTCATGCCATGTTTGAGATGTGTTAACTTGGTGCATGTTTATCCAAATGAAGCAAATGATATGTCAAAATGTTCATCATGAGATGCTCTACATGTTGATTGCTGTAGCATGCATGTTAGATTTCATATTGCCATGTTTATATCTGTTGCAAAAGTGCATGTGGCTGTTAGGTTTTGTAACTTGTTACAAGATGCCTAGTTGAGGAGCTCGTTGCTATTGTTGTGTTTGTCCCCATGTCACATGCTCATATGTTTCAGATTCTCCTTCATGTGTTCTTTGCTGTGGTGCAAACCACTTGCCATGATATGCCTTGAGGTGACTTAAACATGCTCACAAACATGCCATGCCAACTTAACTGTTTTAACACATCGTGAAATTTCACTAAGTCTGGAATCTGTCTTATCCTGATGCTATGTTTGCTTGTTGTCCTAGGCAAATCCATGTTAGTTTTTGGGTGGCCATTGATCATTCCTTGTTGTATATGTTGTTGTCTATCCATTCATGCCCTTACTTGCTAATTTGGCCTGTTGTAGCTTATTTAATTCTTGCTCCCAAATTGCTATAAAATATTGCTGTCAGGTTTTAATGTCATGATCAAAATGTTGTAGCTTGTTGCTATTGATCCATGCCTCCTATGGAGTTGCTTCAACGGAGTTGTTTGTTGTAGGATATATCTACTTCATGTCCATGCTTCTTGTCACCATGTTGAGTGTTGTAGAGTATATATTTCTTGCTCCAAAGTTGCTATGTGGTTGTTAGTTTCAGCTTTGCATTGTTTGTTGTTTCGAGTGTATGTATTGATCCGTTGCTCCGTTTTGAGCGTGCCCTACATGAAACTTGTGTGATTTTGCATGTAGATTCATAATATCATCTTGTTAACATGTTTGCAGTATGTTTGCTTGATGTTTGGGTGCTTCTTGCACCGTTGCCATGCTTATCTTGTTTTGATCATATCTTTTAGACCGTAGCTCCGTTTTAAACAAACTTTATATGAAACTTGACTAGAATTTCGTGTAGATTATCTTGGTGCATGTTAACTTGCTGTTTAACAACTTGAACTTACGGTTTGTTCAGATCTGGACTAATTTCAAACTATGCATATGAGGACTTACCGGATTTGTCTTAAGTAGTTTCCGGCCTCATTTAAACTTGTTGTTCTTATGTTGTTTCTCTATGCTTCCTACCTTGCCGTGTTTTGCATCCTATATAGATCTGTCTTGCATCCTACTTGCTTGAGTATATTGCCTTGTTCTTGTGTTGTTTCTGGTGTGCTTCCTACGTTGACATGTTATGCATTCTAAGTGAATCTGCAGTGCTTCCCATGTGCATCATACATGCATCCTATAGTTTGTGCATTGCACCTTGTTTGATTTCGTGTCTCGTGTGTTCTTGTGTTGAGTAGAGCCGGAAGCCGATCCCGAGTACGAGAACGAGGTTACTACCGAGGTTGAGAACGAGGAGCCGTCTTACGATCCCATCGACGACTCGACATGCAAGATGACCAGACCCAAATATCATTACTATCTTTGCCTATTGCTAGAAGTCTCGCTCTTTAGCTTATTGCCTCGATGCCCATGTTTGTTTGTCAGCCTCCTATTGTAACCATGAATCTGTTTAAGCACCCAACCTAGCAAAACCCTTGTTTGGCTACGTAGGCTTCGCTCAGCCCCTCTTATAGCATTGCTAGTTGCAGGAGAAGATTTGAAGATTCTTGCTTCATGTTGAAGCTTGTTGGGATATCAAACTATATGTCTATTAAATGAAATCATCTATATATTGGTAATGGTGGAAGGCTAAGCCTCTTGCTTGGTGATTTGTTCCACTCATGCCGCCCTAGGAACCGTATAAACCGGTGTTATGTTCCTTGATTTTGCGTTCCTCACACGGTTGGGGTTATGGGACCCCCTCGATAAACCGCTTAGCGCTAAGGCTTTTCCAGTAAGTCCCAACATTGGTACTCCATTTGCCTAACAACTAAAACTTGCCGAGGGAGTAATTAACCCAAGGATTAATTAATCAACCCCCCTGGGCCAGTGCTCGATTTGAGTGTTGGTCCAAAATGGGCGGACTGCAGGGCCACCTTGGGGGAACCCGAGGGCTGGTATTTTCCTGTAGGCCGACCTATCCGGTCGTGGCCTGAGACGAGATACGCGCGGCTACTATCAGGGTGTCGGCACGCCGGGAGGATTTGCTGGATTAGTCTTACCTTAGTCGGAGTATCTTGAGCACGGGATCCCGAGAATACTCGGGCCTTCCCACCTTGGAGTTGCGACTCCGCGGATCGTGGGCTTGTAATGGGCCAAGTTGGAACACCCCTGCAGGGTTTTGAACTTTCGAAGGCCGTGCCCGCGGTTATGTGGCAGATGGGAATTTGTTAATATCCGGTTGTAGAAAACTTGACACCATGTTCATAACACACTACGAGCGTGAGTAACCGTGACGGTCATTTTCCGAAAGGGGTTCGGGAAGTGAACACGATGGGGTTATGTTTGACGTGCTTAGATAGGATCACTTCGTGATCACTTTGGCGCTCGTGGCACTTCTCTTCTCGCTCCCAACACGTAAGCTAGTGCTAGTGCAGCTGCAGCCTTTTATTCTTTCTTCAGCCTTGTTCCACACCCAAGGCTTAGATAGTTTTGCTACCCGGGAATGGGATTGCTGAGTCCTCCGTGGCTCACAGATTCTACACCACACCAGATGCAGGTACTATGGTGAACTACTCAGGTGACGGCACGGAGCTGTACTGGGAGTACGATGAAGAACGTAGTTGATACTATGTGCACTATCCCGATGATCAGTAGTGGTTTCTACTAGGGGCGATTCGGACCTGTGGCTTTATGTATTTTGGTATCTTTCATTTGGATCTTCACCCGTAGTCGGGTTGTGATGTTATTTGGATGATGATTTGCTTATGTAATGAATTGTGTGACGTGGCGAGTGTAAGCCAACTATCCTTTTGCAATTTCATCCCTATTTTTACATGAGTCGTGCAAAGATACCGAACTTGAGATCATTCCAAAATGGGCTTATACCTTTAAGTCGTGCCTCGACATGTAGGAGGTATAGTCCCATCCTGGGCATTACAAGTTGGTATTAAGAGCCTTCTCCGACCTAGAAGCCCCCACTGATTGATCGAATCGTTGACGGTTGAGTCTAGGCACACACTTAAAATGTTTTGAGTCCTATATATATATATCGGAGAGTAGGATTTCTTTGCTCCTCATCTCTTTTCACTCTGGTGAGGACTCCTGACGATTAATCTTGTCTCTTCTACTCTCAAAATTTCACCAATTTTTTTAGGAATCTCGCGAGTATTGTTTGAATTGCTCCGATGTCTTTGTGACGAGAACATTGTTCTCGATGCCTCCTGTCATTTAGGGGTTGTGGCAGTGTCTCGGGGAGTTGAGCTCCGAGGTGTTGTCGTCACAAATATATCGCGACAGTTCTGGAATACTTAAGACGGCCGACATCGAAAACTCTCCTATGCGGTTAGTGGCAAGATAACCCCGACATCACCCAGTACTGGGGAGGTAGTTCGGGAGTATTGCCATAGCTTGTATAGTAGATGCGTTTCGAAGGTCCGAGGTAGACGGTTTCCGGAAATAACTGGTTATGTGTTGAAGGATGGATACAACTGGATGTAGGATTAGAGTTGAGTGCGCGATGCTTCCCCTGTATCCCCAACACCTGATTGCATAACTGGAAACTTTCGGAAATTAATAGGTGGGTTCATCTAGTAGCTCATAGGCATTCTTCCAACGAATGCATGATATGGAGTTTGGGGTTCTACATTGAGTGAAGTAGTTTTATGGCCGTTGTTCCGATCGGGAATTGCATCTTAAAGGGTCCTTGGCTATGCTGATCCGGGGATTGCAAAACCCTTTCGTAACACGTTCCATAAGCTTTCAGCACGAATATGTCGAACGAAGCTTTTATCTTGTATTTGTTCTATCTGCTCCTTGTTGTTTTATTTACCTTTTGTTCTCCCAAGTGGCTTCTCGTGAAGATTGTTGTTACTATTAAACTGTGGATTACATTCGTTCATCTTGTTCGAATGTTCTTGTGAAGACTTATGTTGCAATTTCTAGCCGTTGATTCAGCTTATATATTCTTTCAATCAATGGCTAATAGTTGTCATCTCATTCAGGATGGCTCCTAAAAAGGTTCCCAACGCTAACCCAGAGGGTGAAGAGGTTCCTGATCGTCCTCCTTCCCCTCCTCCTCCGTCTGAGGCCTGGAGAGCAATTATGCAAGCGACGAACCAGAACACCCAGATGCTTATGCAAATGATGCAGAACATTCAAGCAAATCAGGGTGCTCATGGGAACCAAGGCCAAGGCAATTTGTTCAACCAACCTCACTTTGCTACGCTCAACCAGTTTCTGGCAAACCAACCAAAGGCATTCAGTTACTGTGTGGACCCTCTAGATGCCGAAGACTGTATAACAGATATCAAGAAGCATTTCGAGTGCAGTAACGTCAGGCCCGAGGAATATGTGAAGTTTGCAGCCTTCCAACTCAAGGACCAAGCCGTTGATTGGTGGCAGCAGTACAAAGATTCCAGAGAGGGTCGTGTAATCTCATGGGATGACTTCTGCAAGGACTTTCGTTCTCACCACATTCCAACAAGTGTCATTGAGGGTATGCGTGAGCAATTCCGCAACCTGAAGCAAGGCTCAATGACTGTCTACCAATATAATGTCAAGTTCCAGAACCTTGCCCGCTATGCCAAGCAAGACATCCCAGATGCCAAGAGCAAGATCTATCAGTTTCACGGTGGTCTGAAGGATGAACTCCAACTAGCTCTCACCTTGTTTGAGCCTGATGAGTTTGATCAATTCTATAACATGGCACTTAAGCAAGAGGCAGCACAGCTCAAGATGGAAGCTTCCAAAAAAAGGATCAGAGATGCTGTTCACTCCTCTTCTTCTCAAGTGGTCGCAAAGCAACAGAAGTTCTGGCTTCCACCTCCTCCAGTGATCCGACCTCCCAACAACAAAAACAGGAATTTTGGTGGCCGTGGTTTCTCCCACCCACCCAACCCAAGCAATCAGTCAAAGAATCACTTTCAAGCTTCCAAGTCAAGTGCTCCTTATCACCGTCCTCTCTCAGAAGTGGTTTGCAACAAGTGCTCTTAGAAGGGTCATTATGCTAACAAGTGCCCCAACCCAAGGCGCCTTCCGCCTCCTCCACCTGTCAGCACTGCTATTGTCAAGCACAATCCCAAGCATGCAAGAGTGAATTCTTCTGATGTGATATTGGGTAACCTCTCAGTTAACTCTATTCCTGCTAAAGTATTGTTCGATTCTGGTGCATCAGTTTGCTTCATGTCAAGACCATTCTTTACCAAGCATGATTTCATTTCGGCACCCTTGGACAAGGAGTTATCAATTATTTCTCCAGGCAAGCACATGAATTCTAGATTGTATGCTCCGAATGTATCTATTCGCATGGGTGATTACCGCTTTCTGGCTTCTCCGGTTGTTCTCGGCAACTCCGACATTGATCTTATTCTTGGGATGGATTGGCTTTCTCAGCATGATGCTCACATTGATTGTGCAAATAAGGAAGTCAAGATTACTCATCCTAACGAAGACGTGATTATCTTCGCCTCTCGAGATAACACAATCAAGCTATTCCCTCTCAATGACAAGGGCGAGATTTATGCCATCTCTCAAATTATGGTGGTCAATGAATACGAAGATGTTTTCCCTGAAGAGCTTCCAAGCATGCCTCCGCATCGTCAAGTGGAATTTGTCATTGAACTCGAGCCTGGTACTGAGCCAACATGTCGGCGTCCGTACAAGCTCTCCCCTGAAGAGTTGAAGGAGTTGAAGAAACAACTTGATGAACAAGAGCGTTTGGGTCTAATCAGGCCTAGCGCTTCACCTTGGGGCTGTGGTGTCTTATTTGTCAAGAAGAAGGATGGCACGGAGCGCCTTTGCGTTGATTACCGGCCATTGAACAAGAAGACAATAAAGAACAAGTATCCGCTCCCCAACATCAATGAATTGTTCGAGCAGCTCAAAGGAGCAAAAGTATTCTCAAAGCTCGATCTCCGGATGGGTTATCACCAAATTCTCATTCGTGAAGAAGATATCCACAAGACTGCCTTCAGAACGAGCTACGGTTCCTATGAATACACAGTCATGTCTTTTGGCCTCGCAAATGCTCCACCCACCTTCTCGAGAATGATGCACTACATATTCAACCCCTACACCAACGAATTTGTGCTTGTTTATCTGGATGACATCTTGGTATTCTCCAAGAATGAAGAGGATCACGAAAAGCACCTTCGTCTGGTTCTCGACAGACTCCGTGAACATAAGTTCTATGCCAAGTTCTCCAAGTACTTATTCTGGCTCGATAAGGTCTTGTATCTGGGCCATATCATCTCCGCTGACGGTATTGCGGTCAACCCCGAGAAAGTTGAAGCGATCGTCAACTGGGAACCTCCTCAGAACGTTGATACGTCCAAAACGTATCTATAATTTCTGCTTGCTCCATGCCACTTTTGGGTGATATTGCTATGATATTTATACACTTCCATACACTTTTGATCATATTTGGACTAACCTACTAATCCAGTGCACCCCAGTGCCAGTTTCTGTTTTCGGCTGTTTTTGTATTTCAGGTTTTCACATTACGAGAACTGTCAGGAAAAATCCAGAAAAATTATATAAAAAATCAGCGTTCCACAACCTACCTTGCGCCCGAAGTACAACCGGGGGGGGGGGGCACCAGGGCCCCAGGCGCCTTGGCGGCGCGCCCCCCTGGGCCGCGCCGGGGGGCGCCTGGGCCCCCCGAGCCCCGTCTGGTGCCCCCCTTTGGCATATATTTAGAGCGTCCTTCGAAACCCTCGGGACGGGAACTCTTTTTCGCGATCTCATCTCTGTTCCGCCGCCGCCGCCGCTTCCAAGATCGGGAGCACCAGGAGAACTCTTCCCGGCACCCTGCCGGAGGGGAGGATCATCATAGGGAGCTTCTCCACCACCATGGACGCCTCCCGGATGAGTTGTGAGTAGTCTCCCTTGGACCATGAGTCCATGACCAGTAGCTATGTGATGTTCTCCTCCCGTTCTTGTGCTTCACTAATTAGTCCTCGTGAGCTGCCCTACATGATCGAGGCACATATGTAATCCTTATGCTGTTGCTATGATGAGTTTGCTGGGATCCGATGGATTATGAGATTATGTTCAGATTGTGATTGAGTAATATATTTGATCTACCTCTTTTATATTTATGTTCGTAAGTAATTCTTGCATGTTCTCCGTTGTTATTTATTGCTTTGACCAAGTAATACGTAGTGACTCCAAGAGGGAACGTTATGCTTGATTGTGGGTTCATGCCCCTCGATGACTAGCTTGAGTGACAGAAACATGAGTCTAGGGGATGTGCTGTTGCCACAAGGGGGAAAACAACGGTGCTTGTGCCCGCGGGTGCAAGGATTGTTTACTTTACGCAAAGTTCTTTTAATGCAGTTGTCTGTTGCACTGAGTTTACACTATGGGTGGGGCTCGCAACTTAATACCAGCGAGATGTTCTGGATAGATATCTCAAGGTGGATGATTAGTAGTAGATATTGATGGATTTCGGTCTACTTACTTTGGCGTACCGCCCATGCTTTGAACCTCAACCTTTCTTGCAATGTAGTCAGCATTGGTTTGCGTTCGTGGTCCTGTCAATTGCCCAGCTATAATTCGTTTACCTCACACAGCTGTTTTATCGTCTTTTGGGAGAGAGACATCACTAGTGAACATCATGAGACTCCGGTCCATATTACCATCATTGATCACATCCGCTATTTACTTTTCGCTTTTACTTACTATTGCAAACATTATCTATCACTACTATCATTTGCGTTTAATCCTTTGTGAAATACAAGGCCGGAGGGATTGACAACCTCTCTGTACTCGTTGGGAGCAAAGTTATTTGTATCTGTGTGCAGGTCCACGTTGATTGCTAATATCTGGCACCGTTAGCAGTTGACACCTACTTGTTGAACCTAGGAGTCTCTGGGGATTCGATCCTTGGCATCTTTGCTAAGGGAAAAACTTCCACAAGACTGCATCTCACACCTTCCACTTGGGGTAACCAACGAGGGGTTAGAGGCCCATCAAGGAGTTTTTCTGGCGCCGTTGCCGGGGACTCCACTCTTCAGGATAGGGGAGTTGCACGCTATCTTTTACCTTTGCTTTTTAGTCTTGTTAGTTTACCTTTCAGTTTTTGCTTTAGTACCTTTTATCGAAAATCACAAAAATAGTTATCTTGCTTGCTTGCTACTATGGGTTCCACCGAGAACACCAAGTTGTGTGACTTCACTAGTCACAACAACGATGACTTTATTAGCACTCCTATCACTACACCTGCCACTTCAGCACCTTCATATGAAATTAAACCTGCTTTACTGAACTTAGTCATGAAAGATCAATTCTCCGGTGCTGGAGATGATGCTGCTTTACACTTAAACAACTTTGTTGAACTTTGTGATATGCAAAAGTACCAAGAAATCGATGGTAATATTGTTAAGCTTAAGCTTTTTTCCTTTCTCCTTGATAGGAGGAGCTAAAATTTGGTTTCAGTCTTTGCCTAGAAATAGCATAGATTCATGGGACAAGTGCAAAGATGCTTTTATCGGAAAATACTATCCACCTGCTAAAATTATCCAACTGAGAAGTAACATAATGAATTTTAAACAATTGGATAATGAACACGTTGCCCAAGCTTGGGAACGTATGAAATCTCTTATCAAGAACTGCCCTACTCATGGTTTGACTACTTGGATGGTTATCCAAACTTTTTATGCAGGCTTGAACTTTACCTCGCGGAACTTGTTAGATTCGGCCGCGGGAGGAACTTTTATGTCAACTACACTTGGTGTTGCCACAAAGCTTCTCGATGAGATGATGACTAACTATTCCCAATGGCAGACCGAATGCGCTCCAACAGGTAGGAAGGTAAACTCTGTCGAGGATATTTCCTCCTTAAATGAAAAAGTTGACTTGATCATGTCTCTACTTTCGAAGCAATCTTCTATTGATCCTCGCGATGTTCCTTTAAATTCTTTGATTGCTCAAGAACAAGTAGATGTGAACTTTATCTCTAGAAACAATTTTAGCAACAATGCTTATAGGAGTAACTTTGGTAACAATCCTAGACCGTTCCCCTCTAATTCTTATGGGAATAACAATGCTTATCCTAGTACCAAGAACTCCACTACTGAACTAGAGATTATGCTTAAAGATTTCATCACTACCCAAAAAGCCTTTAATAAGAGTGTAGAAGAAAAACTACATAAACTAGATGATCTTTCTTTTAAGGTAGACCATTTAGCCAATGAGGTAAAATTGCTAAAAATTAAAACTTCTCCTCTTGAGGAGAGGGAAGTCACTCCTATAAATGCTATTCAAGTGCGAATTAATGAAAACATTAGGATGATGGCTAAACTTAAAGAGAGATGGGCTAGAGAAAGGGAGGAAGAAGATAGAATTAAGAGCCTTCCTACCCACCACACTGTTGCTACTATCAAAGTTGTTGAGGATATCCAAACTCTTAGCACCCAATGTACTCCTGGTCCCAATGGACCTATTAATGGTGATGCTATGACTATAGAAACTACCAAACAAGTGAACCTAAAGGACACTACTACCACTTTACTTGATGCTCGTGACCTTGATTTTGATAATTGCACTCTTACCGAAGTTATTGATTTCCTTCACAAGATGTCTAGAGATCCCCCCCACTAGCACGCTTAACCTTGCCTTTACAGAGCATATCACTAATGCTCTCATCAAAGCTAGGGAGGAGAAACTTAGAGTAGAAGCCTCCATACCTAGAAAGCTAGAAGATGGTTGGGATCCTATGATAAAAACTAAATTGAATGACTTCTCTTGCTATGCATTATGTGATGTTGGAGCTAGTACCTCTGTTATGCCCAAAAGAATATATGATATGCTTAAATTGAAACCTTATGATTCTTGTTCTTTTGGTGTTCGTCTCGTTGATTCTTCCATAAAGAAACCTTTGGGGAGGATCGACGATGTTCTTACCGTTGTTAATGATAATTATGTTCCCGTTGATTTCACTATTATGGATATTGAATGTGATCCTTCATGTCCAATTATTTTGGGACGTCCCTTTTTACGCACCGTTGGTGCTATCATTGACATGAAAGAGGGTAATATAAAATTTCAGTTTCCTCTCAAGAAAGGGATGGAACACTTCCCTCGAAAGAAGATCAAGTTACCTTTTGAGTCCGTTGTACGGGCTAGCTATTCTTTTACTCTTGATAAAACTTGATCTCTATGCATTATGCCTAGCTTAAAGGCATAAAAGAAAGCGCTTTTGGGAGGCAGCCCACATGAATAAATTTTTATATTTTGCTTTTGTTGTGTCTTGATGTTGTTTACTACAGTAGAATCATCATTGTATCTTTGCTTTTCATATTTGTGCCAAGTATAGCCTCTGATTGCTAGAAAGTTCAAAAGTTGTGAGGTGCTGTCCAGGAAACAGATTTTGTCCTTGGATAGAAAAATTCGTATAAAATCACCAGATCATCTTTTTGGTCTGAATTTTTTCGACAGCGTTCTCTATATAATTTTCTTTCGTGCGTCTGTTCTGAGTTTTTTTATTTGAGTTGCAGAAGTACCCCGAACAAATCAATTACTACCTGCTGTTCTGTTTTTCACAGATTCTGTCCTGTTTTGCTTTTCCTTCATATTGCAAACCAAGAGCTTGCTTTTTCTTTGCAAAAACCTTTTGGGAATCTTGAGAAACAGTAGACCTTCATGAATATATTTATTTCCAGCAAGGAACAATTATTTTATTAAGGGTACTAACCTCGCTAATCAGATTATGATGAGTTATGTATGAAGGGAGTTTTCAAGTGTGCGAGGGAAGATGATAAAAAGATTCAGGAGTGTCAAGCGCTCAAGCTTGGGGATGCCCCCGTGCACCCCCAAGAAATATTCAAGGAGACTCAAGCGTCTAAGCTTGGGGATGCCCCCGTGCATCCCCTTCTCCATCAACATTATCAGTTCGTCTTTCGTTCCGCTATATTTTTATCACTTCATGTGTTATGTGCTATGCTTGGAGCGTCTTGCTTTTAGTTTTCTTTTTAGTTTGTCATAACGAGTCGGAACTCAGCGTTCTTTATGTGGGAGAGAAACACGCTCCACTTCTACCTAGAACATAACATAGAATTTTCATGTCTATCTTTGCTGTGTGTGTTCTTTGTCTTTTAATAGCTACTATCATGCTCTGCTCTTAGTATTCATGCTTATCTTTTCAAAGAGCTTTTGTTTAGTTGGTTGCTTGAACTCTCTTTAATTACCATGCCCACCTTACTAAGATAGTTTGCTTCCGTTGCATTGGTTATTATGTCTATGATAAAGATGGTACGTGCATAATGGCGCTTAGTAGTTCAGGTTTTCTTATGGTTAGTCTCAAATAGCTGGGGGATTCCCAATGTGTTATTGGAGTACCAACTTGATTTGTTTGCCGATGATGTGGTATGGTTTAGTAATATCTTCCTTCGAGAATTTATTTTGATTGACTTGGCGTATGCTCACGCATATTTAAGACTGTAAAAAAGTCTGTCAAGCCTTGATGATCTTTTATTTCTGAGTAGCGATATAACTCCCATGCCTGATTCAATGTTGCTTTGTCGCTCTGCATGATTATGACCGTCATTGCTCTCTCAGTTGGTCGCTCCCAGTCTTTTGCTTACTAAGCAGACTAACTTTGCAATACATAGCTCATGGCAAAGTAGCTTAAAAACTATTGTGGTAAAGAATATGTTGCCTATGTATCTTATTTCTTATAAGTTGCTTGCTGAGCGGTAACCATGTTTCTGGGGACGCCATCAACTGTCACACTTTTGTTGAATATCATGTGAGTTGCTATGCATGTTCGTCTTGTCTGAAGTAAGGGTGATTTGCCATGGGTTGATTGAGTATGCATATTGTTAGAAAAGAACATTGGGCCGCCAACCAAAGCCATGCATCATGGTGGAAGTTTTAGCTTGGACATTAATCCTCAATCTCTTATGAGAATATGCTTATGCATTGAAGAGGAGTCCATTATCTATTTTCTTTGTTGTCCCGGTATGGATGTCCTCAAGTTGAGATCTATCAAAAACGAGAAATCAAATGCGATTTATCTCCTTGGACCTTTGTACAGGTGGCATAGAGGTACCCTTTTGTGACACTTGGTTGAAACATATGTAATGCAATGATAACCCATGGACCGAGCTAATTTGGACAAGGTGCAAGCACTATTGGTATTCGATGCATGAGGCTTGCAACTTATAGGATGTCTTATGCATGACACATATGAAGTACTACTACCGTTGACAAAATTGCTTCTATGTTTTCAAAATAAAAAGCTCTAGCACATAACCATTCTTTTACTTTTATGTTGAGTCTCCACCTTCTTTCTTCAAGCACCAACTACTGAGAGCATGATTGTCATTCTAAGTGTAATGTGCATTGTTCCAAAGTAGCATTGTCTTTTGCATGATTGTGATATCGTTTATTTTGAAATCATTGTATCTACTCATCACTTAAACCTTGAAGGTGCCCCTGCATTTATGTTTTGCGTCACTAAAGGGGGCAAGCTAGATATCACTTTATCATATTTGCACACCATGTTCATTGCAAACCTTTTTGATGTTTCAGTTTCATATTGTAAAACTTTCAGTCATTTGTGATTTTCTCATGAGGCAACTTAATTACTACAGATTCATTGTCTCAGTAAGCTTTTGTCATATGACTATAAAAAGTCCTATATGGTTAATAGCATGTCACCACAGAAATTATTCTTGTTATCATTTACCTACTCGAGGACGAGCAGGAATTAAGCTTTGGGATGTTGATACGTCCAAAACATATCTATAATTTCTGCTTGCTCCATGCCACTTATGGGTAATATTGCTATGATATTTATACACTTCCATATACTTTTGATCATATTTGGACTAACCTACTAATCCAGTGCACCCCAGTGCCATTTTCTGTTTTCGGCTGTTTTTGTATTTCAGGTTTTCACATTACGAGAACTGTCAGGAAAAATCCAGAAAAATTATATAAAAAATCAGCGTTCCAGAACCTACCTTGCGCCCGAAGTACAGCCCGGGGGGGGGGGGG
>LR738712.1:102999522-103023102 GCA_902687465.1 Secale cereale
GGCAGAACCCGCCGCGCAGCAGCCGGATGATGCCTGGCGCCGCCGATGAGGACGTCGAGGAGGGGGCGAAGAAGACGAGCAGGAGGAGGATGGGGGCATTGATCTGTGAGGTGAGGGGAGGGGGAGGGGGAGGGGCACTGGACGTAGGCCGGCGGTGAAGGGCAACACCGCAATAGCGACGGTGGAGGGCGGCCGGCGGCGATGGAGGGATCGGGATCGGGATTGTGAATGTGTAGGTCAGCTCGACCCCTCGATGGGGCTTTTTTTGTTTTGTTTTCTGAGTTGCGCTTCGGGGCGAGGAACTGGGTTGGAACCCACAGTTTCCAGCGGTTAGGCCCAAACTCCTTAAGCCCATAACCAATTATACCCAAACTGGTTTTTCTATATACCCAAACCAAACTTGAACCAAAAAAAGCTCAACCCAATAAAACCTCAACCAATTAGGCCTACAGAAAAAAACCAACCCTTTTTAACCAGTTTTTTAAAAACTGTTCTCAGATTTAGCTCCAGTCCGCGCCTGACACGTGGCAGCCGCCGCCGTTCGCACCGCGCCGGCCCGCGGGGCCCGACGCGGGCCCGCCGCCGCCACCAAACCGGGCCGCGTCCCCGCCGCCGCAACTCCGCGTCCCCGCCACCGGAGCACTCTCCGCCACCATCTCGCCACCGCGTCGGCCAGAGGTCGCCGGACCCCGCTCCGCCGCCGCCGGCCATCAACCCCGACGGCTGCAAGCTCTCCGCCGCCGCTCTCGCGGGCCTCCGGCGAGCCGCACCCCGGCCGTCCCGCCGGCCCCAACAGCACCTTTTTTAGCCACCCCGCCGGGCCTCCCACCGGCCCTCACTGTCGCCGAAGGTCGAGCTCCCGCCGGAGCTCGCCGCTGGAACCGCAGCGCCACCGCCCGTAGCCAGATCCGATCGGGCTGGAAGCCCTAACGGGACCGGTTCCGGCGCCCGCGGACCCGCTCGCCCGCAACCGCTCCACTCCCGCGACCCGCAACCCGTGTTGACCTCTGAGGTTGTTTTTTCCCCAAGTCTTCTGTTGTTTTTTTGTTGTCTGATGGCTGTTTGTGATGGCGATAACTTTTTGTGTGTATGTCTGATTTGTGCATATGATATGTCAAAATGATCGTGGTGATGTGTACTATGTTTTGTTCCATTGTGTCATGCTTGTTTGAGTCCATCTAGATGTCTTAATCATCATGACAAGAGTGCTACTTGATATAAAATGCTGCTACTTGTTATTTTCATGCCATGTTTGAGATGTGTTAACTTGGTGCATGTTTATCCAAATGACGCAAATGATATGTCAAAATGTTCATCATGAGATGCTCTACATGTTGATTGATGTAGCATGCATGTTAGAGTTCATATTGCCATGTTTATATCTGTTGCAAAAGTGCATATGGCTATTAGGTTTTGTAACTTGTTACAAGATGCCTAGTTGAGGAGCTCGTTGCTATTGTTGTGTTTGTCCCCATGTCACATGCTCATATGTTTTAGATTCTCCTTCATGTGTTCTTTGCTGTGGTGCAAACCACTTACCATGATATGCCTTGAGGTGACTTAAACATGCTCGCAAACATGCCATGCCAACTTAACTGTTTTAACACTTAGTGAAATTTCACTAAGTCTGGAATCTGTCTTATCCTGATGCTATGTTTGCTTGTTGTCCTAGGCAAATCCATGTTAGTTTTGGGGTGGCCATTGATCATTACTTGTTGTATATGTTGTTGTCTATCAATTCATGCCCTTACTTGCTCATATGGCTTGCTGTAGCTTATTTAATTATTGCTCCCAAGTTGCTATAAAATATTGCTGTCAGGTTTTAATGTAATGATCAAAATGTTGTAGCTTGTTGCTATTGATCCATGCCTCCTATGGAGTTGCTCCCATGGAGTTGTTTGTCGTAGGATATTTCTACTTAATGTCCATGCTTCTTGTCACCATGTTTGAGTGATGTAGAGTATATATTTCTTGCTCCAAAGTTGCTATGTGGTTGTTAGTTTCAGCTTTGCATTGTTTGTTGTTTCGAGTGTATGTATTGATCCGTTGCTCCGTTTTGAGCATGCCCTACATGAAACTTGTGTGATTTTGCATGTAGATTCATAATATTATCTTGTTAACATGTTTGGAGTATGTTTGCCTGATGTTTGGGTGCTTCTTGCACCGTTGCCATGCTTATCTTGTTTTGATCATATCTTTTAGACCGTAGCTCCGTTTTAAACAAACTTTATATGAAACTTGACTAGAATTTCGTGTAGATTATCTTGGTGCATGTTAACCTGCTGTTTAACAACTTGAACTTAAGGTTTGTTCAGATCTGGACTAATTTCAAACTATGCATATGAGGACTTACCGGATTTGTCTTAAGTAGTTTCCGGCCTCATTTAAACTTGTTGTTCTTATGTTGTTTCTCTGTGCTTCCTAACTTGCCGTGTTTTGCATCCTATATAGATCTGCCTTGCATCCTACTTGCTTGAGTATATTGCCTTGTTCTTGTGTTGTTTCTGGTGTGCTTCCTACGTTGACATGTTATGCATTCTAAGTGAATCTGCAGTGCTTCCCATGTGCATCATACATGAATCCTATAGTTTGTGCGTTGCACCTTGTTTGATTTCGTGCCTCATGTGTTCTTGTGTTGGGTAGAGCCGGAAGCCGATCCCAAGTACGATAACGAGGTTACTACCGAGGTTGAGAACGAGGAGCCGTCTTACGATCCCATCGACGACTCGACATGCAAGATGACCTGACCCAGATATCATTACTATCTTTGCCTATTGCTAGAAGTCTCGCTCTTTAGCTTATTGCCTCGATGCCCATGTTTGTTTGTCAGCCTCCTATTGTAACCATGAATCTGTTTAAGCACCCAACCTAGCAAAACCCTTGTTTGGCTACGTAGGCTTCGCTCAGCCCCTCTTATAGCATTGCTAGTTGCAGGAGAAGATTTGAAGATTCTTGCTTCATGTTAAAGCTTGTTGGGATATCACACTATATGTCTATTAAATGAAATCATCTATATATTGGTAATGGGTGGAAGGCTAAGCCTCTTGCTTGGTGATTTGTTCCACTCATGCCGCCCTAGGAACCGTATAAACCGGTGTTATGTTCCTTGATTTTGCGTTCCTCACACGGTTGGGGTTATGGGACCCCCTCGATAAACCGCTTAGCGCTAAGGCTTTTCTAGCAAGTCCCAACATTGGTACTCCATTTGCCTAACAACTAAAACTTGCCGAGGGAGTAATTAACCCAAGGATTAATTAATCAACCCCCCTGGGACAGTGCTCGATTTGAGTGTTTGTCCAAAATAGGCGGACTGCGGGGCCACCTTGGGGGAACCCGAGGGCTGGTATTTTCTTGTAGGCTGACCTATCCGGTCGTGGCCTGAGACAAGATATGCGCGGCTACTATCAGGGTGTCGGCACGCCGGGAGGATTTGCTGGATTAGTCTTACCTTAGTCGGAGTATCTTGAGCACGGGATTCCGAGAATACTCGGGCCTTCCCACCTTGGAGTTGTGACTCGCGGATCGTGGGCTTGTAATGGGACAAATTGGAACACCCCTGTAGGGTTTTGAACTTTCGAAAGCCGTGCCCGCGGTTATGTGGCAGATGGGAATTTGTTAATATCCGGTTGTAGAAAACTTGACACCATGTTCAGAACACACTACCAGCGTGAGTAACCGTGACGGTCATTTTCCGAAAGGGGTTCGGGAAGTGAACACGGTGGGGTTATGTTTGACGTGCTTAGATAGGATCACTTCATGATCACTTTGGCGCTCGTGGCACTTCTCTTCTCGCTCCTAACACGTAAGCTATTGCTAGTGCAGCTGCAGCCTTTTATTCTTTCTTCAGCCTTGTTCCACACCCAACGCTTAGATAGTTTTGCTACCCGGGAACGGGATTGCTGAGTCCTCCGTGGCTCACAGATTCTACACCACACCAGATGCAGGTACTATGGTGAACTACTCAGGTGACGGCACGGAGCTGTACTGGGAGTACGATGAAGAACGTAGTCGATACTATGTGCACTATCCCGATGATCAGTAGTGGTTTCTACTAGGGGCGATTCAGACCTGTGGCTTTATGTATTTTGGTATCTTTTATTTGGATCTTCACCCGTAGTCGGGTTGTGATGTTATTTGGATGATGATTTGCTTATGTAATGAATTGTGTGACGTGGCGAATGTAAGCCAACTACCCTTTTGCAATTTCATCCCTATTTTTACATGAGTCGTGCAAAGATACCGAACATGAGATCATTCCAGAATGGGCTTATACCTTTAAGTCGTGCGTCGACACGTAGGAGGTATAGTCCCATCCAGGGCATTACATGTCTGAGCCCGTCTCCATCGTGGTGTCGTCCCTGTCGTCGGAGACCCTGGGCAAGCTGGCTGGCAATCCGGCCTTGATCCGCCTGGCATGACGGCTCTGCCAGGCGGTGGCAGGGGCGGCGACCAAGTGTTTCATCTCAGCGGAAAGACTCTCCCACAGAACTTCAATGCCTACAGTCATGGCGGATACAGTGCAGGAGAGGAGGATGGGGAGCGGCTTGTGTTGTGGAGTGGACTTAGCCGGGTGTGGCCTTTAAATAGCGGATTCCAGTGAGGCCAGGCATTCGGGCGCATCAATGCGCGACACCGGAGTGGGTTTGTCGATTGGCGAGCCTGCTTAGTGGCGGCATACAGACGGACGGAGCATTGAACGGGCGTGGTAGATATCCGCCCCGTCCCGTCCAGTCCAGTCACCCTTCTCTGGCATTGAACATGCACGGACACTGGAGACGTGTCGCGGGCGGCGCTCTCTGCCGGAGCGTCGCTTCAATGACGGAGGCAGTGAGAGGTTGCGTCCGCCCTGGGCTATCTTCAATGTGGAGCGGCATGAATGCGGGTAGCTGGCATCGGGCGGGAACGCACTTGGGCGATAGAGAAGGGGTTTTGAGAGCCAGCGTGGTGAGAAGCGGGCATGGGAGTGGCCGAGACTCCCGCAAAGCTCTCCTAGGTTTATCTCCTATTATCGGGAGAAAGTACATCCAGAACGCACTGCAGAATGGTACAGGACCACGTTGGATGGCTTCCGTGGTCCGGATTGCGCGGTCTAGGCGGGTGTTCGAGGTTTAAGGGTTGGCCTTGGATTTGCCCTAAGTGACAAGTGTTATGTATTGGTGGATTGTGATACTTATATAGTTTGCTTCCTTTGTTCTGGCTAGTGTAAGCCAACTTAACCGCTTGTATTCTCATCTATTTAGCTGATGTTGTATTTGCTGTAATCTCCACATCGTTACCGACATGTGACATGTCACATGTTGCAGCATTGCTACTTGTAAACTGCATTGGGATTTTCCTGAAGAGGAGGGTGAATCAATATAGTAGAGATAAGTGTTTCCCTCTGTGAGAACCAAGGTTATAAAACCAATAGGTGAACCATGCAAACTCCCGTCATTAGTAGCTACACACAAACACAAAAGCAAATATTTGCACCCAATGCGGGCAAGATGGTTGTCAATCCCCTTGAACTCATTACTTCCAAGGATTAATTCTGATAGTGATAGATAGATAAACTCAAAAAACAAAATAAAAGTAAATAAAATTGCACCAAGATATTTTTGGTTTTTATAATATGTAAAAGTAGACATCGGGGGCCATATGGGAAATTGATAGAAAAATACACGTATGACTTTATTCATGGCAATGATCACACGTATAGGCATCATGCCCGTGACAAGTAGACCGACTCCTGCATGCATCTACTACTATTACTCCAGCAATCGATCGTTATCTAGTATGCATCTATGTATTAAGTTCTCGACAAACAGAGTAACGCCTTAAGCAAGATGGCACGATGCATACAAACTAAACTCAAGCAATATGATTAAACCCTGTCATTTTACCCTTAATAGCAACAATATAATACGTGCCTTGCTACCCCTTCTGTCACTAAGTGAGGACACCACAAGATTGAACCCATTACAAAGCACCTTGATGTCGCTTGAACTACGTCGGTATTTCCCCAAAGAGGAAGTGATGATGCAGCACAACTATGGTAGGTCTTTCCCTGAGTGATGAGACAAAGGTTATAGAACCAGTAGGAGGAGCAAGCAACACTATGTAAATGGTACCTGCACACAATAACAAATACTTGCAACCAGATGTGTAAGAGGGGTTGTCAACCCTCCCGGGAAATTGATTGGTAAAAGGATAGATGAGTAGTGGCAAATGAAACAATGTCAAATAAAATTCGGCGAGGTATTTTTTTGATAATATAGATTTGAAAATAAAATTTACAAATAAAAGGAAAATTAAATGGCAATATAGATCTGAAAGTATATAATAGGAAAATAGACCCGAGGGCTATAGATTTCACTAGTGGCTTCTCTTAAAAAATAGCAAACGGTGGGTAGACAAATTACTGTTGGGCAATTGATAGAAAAGCGAATAGTTATGATGATATCCAAGACAATGATCATGTATATAGGCATCACGTCCAAGATTAGTAGACCGACTACTGCCTGCATCTACTACTATTATTCCACACATCGACGGCTATCCAGCATGCATCTAGTGTATTAAGTTCATGGGAAAACGGAGTAATGCAATAAGAACGATGACATGATGTAGACAAGCTCTATTCATGTAGGAATAGACCACATCTTTTTATCCTCAACAACAACGATAGATGTGTGCCTTGCTGCTCCTTATATCAGTGGGAAAGGACACCGCAAGATCGAACCCATCACAAAGCACCTCTTCCCATTGCAAGATAAATAGATTAAGTTGGCCTAAAAACCCAAATATCGGAGAAGAAATACGAGGCTATAATAATCAAATATCGATATAAAATCGAGGAAAATCTGATCATAAACTCACAATTTATCGGATTCCAACAAACACACCGCACAAAGTCATTACATCAAATAGATCTCCAAGAGAACTTTGTATTGAGAAACAAAGAGAGAAGAAGCCATCTAGCTGCTGCCTACGGACCCATAGGTCTGTGGTGAGCCACTCACGCATCATCGAAGAGGCACCAATGAGGATGATGAACCCTCCGTGATCGTGTTCCCCTTCGGCGGAGTGCGGAAAAGGGCTCTAAATTGGATCTCGTGGTTCTGGAACTCGCGGTGACTGGAACAAAATTTCGTGGACTCCCCTAGGGTATCTAGAATCTTGGGGTATTTATAGAGGAAAGAGGCGGTGCAGGAGGCCACCGAGGTGGGCACAACCCACCAAGGCACGCCTGGGGGCCTGGGCGCGCCCTGGTGGGTTGTGCTCCCCTCGGAGCACCCCAAGTGCTTCTTTGACCCATTGGGTGTCTTCTGGCCCAGAAAAATTGTACAAAGAGTTTCGCTGCGTTTGGACTCCGTTTTGTATTGATTTTCTGCGACGTAAACAATAAGCAAAAAACAGCAACTGGCACTGGGCACTATGTCAATAGGTTAGCCCCAAAAAATGATATAAATTACTATAAAATGATTGTAAAACATCCAAGAATGATAATATAATAACATAGAACAATTAAAAATTATATATACGTTGGAGACGTATCATCATCCCCAATATTAATTCATGCTCGTCCTCGAGTAGGTAAATGATAAAAATAGAATTTTTGATGTGGAATGCTACCTAACATGTTCATCACATATTCTTTTCTTTATAGCATGGACATTTGGACTTTTATATGGTTCAAAGCAATAGTCTAGTTTTGACATGAAGACTTTAATTATCAATCATACCAACAAGCAACCATGTCTTTAAAAATATCAATACTAAAGCTAGTTATCCCTTGCCCATCATGCTCAAGCATTGATCTATTCATGAAACACACTCGCATATTAGCTACATCCAATGCTCAAGTACGATCATAGTGCCCCTTAGTTGGTGCTTTATAAGAGAAGATGGAGACTCACATAAAAAAATTGCATAAAGTAAATAGAATGGCCCTTCGCAGAGGGAAGTAGGGATTTGTAGAGGTGCCAGAGCTCAAAGCTTAAATTGAGAGATATTTTTTTGAGAGGCTTAATTTTTCCGTCAACAAAAACGACTAAGAGTTCCCAATACTTTATATGCTAGATACATCATAGGCGGTTCCCAAACAGAAAATAAAGTTTATTCCTTTTTTCACCATTCTTTCACAATCCATGGCTAACCGTATCCACGAGTGCCCTCCATACCAACGCTTTCCAAACAAATTATTGTTTGACAACATAAAGTAATTTTTTTTTCATTTCGGGATCGCCGGACTCTCGTGCAATGACAAGTGAATAAACACTCATCTTGAGAATAACACATCTAGCATGGAAAAATATCGGCCACCCCTCACCGCCTCATGAGCGGTACAAGCACACAAAAGAGTAGTTTATTTTGAAATTTAGAGATAGCACATACAATTTTTCTTCGAACGACACGGGAATACCGCATATAGGTTGGTATGGTGGACTCATATGGCAAAAGTGGCTTTAAAGAGTTTCGATGCACAAGTAGTATTTCTACTTAGTACAAGTGGAGGCTAGCAAATAGATTGGGAAGCAACCAAGCAAGAAATGAAAAATCACATAAGCGAGCATTGAGCATAACTAACACCGAATAATGCACCACAAGTAGGATGTAATTTCATTGCATAACTATTGACTTTCGTGCTTGCATAGGGAATCACAAACCTTAACATCAATATTCTTACTAAAACATAATTACTCATTAACATGACTCACATATCACTATCATCATATCTAAACAAAATTACAAAGAATCAAGTTTATTTTGTCCAATGATCTTCATGAAAGTTTTTATTATGTCCCTCTTGAATGTTTATCACTTTGGAACTAGTTTCATGTATTACTTTTGATAGGCTCAAACAAACACTAGTACACGTCGGTGCTATACAAACGGTCTTTAACCCCTTTCCGCGACGGCGTTCGGAACCGTCGCCAAGTGAGTGACTGCGATAGGGGGGGGGGGTCCTTCCCACACGACCCAGAAACCATCGGGCATATGCCCTCCTAGCGCAGACGCTCGGCAAGATGAGGTCGTGTGCGACCGGCGAGCGCTCAAATACTGTTATATGTATAGTAGTGCTAAAAAATACAATTATACATGTGAAATCATTTCCGGTCGTAAGTACATCCCACACAGTCAGTCACCACAAAATGTTTCTGTTCGTATGTACATTCCACACAGTCCAACCAAGGAATACATTTCCGTTACTATGTACATCCCACACAGTTAATCCAAGAAGTATCTATTGCACGCGTTCTCCTATGACCAAACGTGTGTGATTGATACATCTCCAACGTATCTATAATTTTTTATTGTTCCATGCTATTATATTATCAGTTTTGGATGTTTAATGGGCTTTAATATGCACTTTTATATTATTTTTGAGACTAACCTACTAACCAAAGGCCCAGTGCAAATTACTGTTTTTTTGCCTATTTCAGTGTTTCGTAGAAAAGGAATATCAAACGAAATCCAAACGGAATGAAACCTTCGCGAGGATTGTTTTTGGAACAAACGCAATCCATGAGACTTTGAGTGGACGTCAAGTAAGCAACAAGGTGGCCACGAGGCAGGAGGGCGCGCCCAGGGGGGTAGGCACGACCCCACCCTCGTGGGCCCCTCGTAGCTCCACCGACAAACTTCTTCTGCCTATATATACTCATATACCCTGAAAACATCCGAGAGCACCACGAAACCCTATTTCCACCGCCGCAACCTTCTGTACCCGTGAGATCCCATCTTGGGGCCTTTTCCGGTGCTTCGCCGGAGGGGGAATCGATCACGGAGGGCTTCTACATCAACACCATAGCCTCTCCGATGATGTGTGATTAGTCTACCACAAACCTTCGGGTCCATAGTTATTACATGATGTCTTCTTCTCTCTCTTTGGATCTCAATACAAAGTTCTCCTCGATCTTCTTGGAGATCTATTCAATGTAATACTTTTTGTGGTGTGTTTGTCGAGATCTGATGAATTGTGGGTTTATGATCAAGATTATCTATGAACAATATTTGATTCTTCTCTGAATTCTTATATGCATGATTTAATATCTTTGCAAGTCTCTTCGAATTATCAGTTTTGTTTGGCCTACTAGATTGATCTTTCTTGCAATGGTAGAAGTGCTTAGCTTTGGGTTCAATCTTGCGGCGTCCTTTCCCAGTGATAGTAGGGGCAGCAAGGCACGTATTGTATTGTTGCCATCGAGGATAAAAATATGGGGTTTATATCATATTTCTTGAGTTTATCCCTCTACATCATGCCATCATGCTTAATGCGTTACTCTGTTCTTATGAACTTAATACTCTGGATGCATGCTGGATAGCGGTCGATGTGTGGAGTAATAGTAGTAGATGTAGAATCATTTCGGTCTACTTGTCAGGGACGTGATGCCTATATACATGATCATGCCTAGATATTCTCATAACTATGCACTTTTCTATCAATTGCTCGATAGTAATTTGTCCACCCACCGTAAAATATGCTATATTGAGAGAAGCCACCAGTGAAACCTGTGGCCCCCGGGTCTATTTTCCATCATATTAATCTCCCGTCAACTAGCTATTTTTATCGTATTTTATTTTGCAATCTTTACTTTTCAATCTATACAACAAAAATACCAAAAATATTTATCTAATTATCTCTATCAGATCTCACTTTTGCAAGTGGTCGTGAAGGGATTGACAACCCCTTTGTCGCGTTTGTTGCAAGGTTCTTAATTGTTTGTGCAGGTACTATGGATTTGTGCGTAGTCTCCTACTGGATTGATACAACTTTGCGGCATCACCCTTTCCTCTTCAAGGGAAAACTAACGCATGCTCAAGAGGTAGCAAGAAGGATTTCTGGCGCCATTGCCGGGGAGATCTATGCACAAGTCAAGACATACCAAGTACCCATCACAAACTCTTATCCCTCACATTACATTATTTGCCATTCACCTCTTGTTTTCCTTCCCCCCACTTCACTGTGGGGACCCCGACTTAGAAGTCGAGATCACCGAATGCACGTGTACAGTGATCCCAGAGATCAATGCTCACTGAACACACAGAAGCTGAATAACAAGAGTCTTACATCCATACAAATAGTCTTACACGAATTATGGCCATTATGGCCAAGTCTTACATAGATAGAGCCTCACGGGCTGAATAGCAAATAACTCAAATAGCGGAAGTCTTCGATAACGGGTAGAACCCATGCCATCTGCCTTAACCCTACAGGCATTCTGACTGGGATAGCGTCCTAGTTCGCATGTTCGTCTCCAAAGAACTCTTCCTCATATTCCTGTTCTTCCATGCCTGGCCAATTAAATAACCAGTGGCAAGCCAATGAGTACTTTGAATGTACTCGCAAGCAACCCATGATGTGGTTCAAAGTAACAATGCAATTGAACGGTAATGAACAATCTAGCAAAGGGCTAGAATAAATATTCTACTATCAAGTTTATGCATCAGTAACCTCGCGTAACCTCGAAGACAGGCTACCGATATCAACATGAATAAGGTTCAACTCGTCGAGTCAAGTCACCACCTTGACTCACATACACACGCATGGTTTCACAAACATTGGACGTAGCCCAAGAGCGGTTACCCAACTGTCCATGACCGTGGACACGGCTATTCGAATAGTTTGACACTCTGCAGAGGTTGTACACTTTACCCACAAGATCCGAGGAACTTCCGTGTCATCCACGACCCGCGGTACCTCAAGTACCTGGGGTAAGCACCCGGTCATTATCTTTCCTTAGACGACACTAACATAGAGTCCACTCATTGGTACACGGCCCTCGGGTACAAACAATAGATCACGGGACTTGCCCTAATTTCAATGTCACGCGTACCCGAAGGGACCAACGGTGTGTCCGGTGCCCTGTAAAAACAGTCATGGCCGTCTATCCAAGCACGACCTCGTCCCGGGAAAGACCTCCAGTCTTCCCGTCACTAGTAATGCGGGCACCATGCTAGTATCGACCTAAGTACTCAATAAAGCCCCGTCCCATAAGGGGTAGTGTGGTTGCACATGTATGGTTGGAATAACGGTCGCAACTTAAACCAATCCGTTTGAAAAACACACACACTTGCCTCGGTACACCACTTTGTCATCAAGTGGTCACCCAACTCATCATCAGCTCCCTCGGGCATGAATGGCACCCGACGGGGTTTTATGTAAAGACTTCAACCACGAAGGTTCATGTCACACATGCATCACTATTCATTACTACTAACCATATGCATGTCATCTAGCACATAGCAAGATCAAGATCAAGGCATGCATCAGATGGTGGAATCGTCTAGGTCACTATCGTAACCCTAACATCATGCATCGGAAACAAACGGGTTCCGAAGGACAAGTGTATCATGGTCAAAGGGCTGCTTGCCTGGATTGGCTTGGTCTTCAAAGTCTTCAAATCCTTCTCCTTATTCTTCCACAGCAACTTCGTCAAATACGGGATCTATACGTTGCATAATAACCACGGAAAAATAAGACCATAATTAAAACAGAAAAATCAAAGTGCTCAGAAAAATGTCAACTTATTTTTGGTAAATACTAGAGGGATTTCTAAGATGGGGAAAAATCTTAGTTGGAGTTTTGGAGTAACAGAATGGAATCTATTGATTTTAGAACAGGAGTTTTACTGCTCAAATTTGAATTTAAATTTGAACAGAACAGAAAAGTTTCATAGATGTGAGTGAAGGTGGTACCATTAAATAGGTTGGAATATTACAAGATTTTAGGAGTTGGAATTATTTTATTTGGACCATTATTATTTTCTGTAGAAATGTTTGAATTAATACAGAAAAGAAAAAGGAGAAAAAGACCTGTGCAACTGGGCCAGAGAGGCCACAGTGCACGGCCCAGGGCGGTCCAGCCCAGCCGCACGGGTGCCTGCGCGCGCACGTCAGGTTTTTGAACCTGACGGGCGGGGCCCATGGGTCAGTGGCAGAGAGGGGGGGGGGAGAGGTGTGGGGATGACAGGCGGGGCCCGCCTGTCATCTCCAACCTTGCGGCCACGACGACGGCGAGCTCACCGGCGAGGTTTCCGGCCACGGCGATGGCAACGGAGGGCAGGAACGTGACCAGCGTCGTGTTGCGGATGTAGGGGTGGTGGTGCGGCACGCCGGGGAGGTCCAGTTCGCCGGCGACGAGGTGGGACGACGGAGGAGCTACGGGAGGTCGTCGCTCCGGCCGTTTCCAACTGCCACAGAGAGGGGAAACAGAGGGGAAATGGTCAGTGAGGTGAGGGGGTTCCGAATCGGGTGAAAGGAGGGGCAGGGGAGGCCCGTACTGCGAGATCACCGGCGGCCCGACGCGGCGGAGCTCCGGTCGATCCCGAGCACTGGGACCTCCTGGGGTCGAACTGATGGTGTTGGGGGGCTCAGTGAGGTGAGGTGAGGCTGTTTGTGCTGCTGGAGAGGCCCGAGGGGTCCTATTTATAGGGGGTCGACGGAGGCCCATGGTCCAGTGCGCCGGCGAGCTCCGGCTCGAGGCTACAGCGCACGGGAGGCAAGGGGGATGAGTCCATGGTGTTGCTGGACGAGCTCCACGTCCAGCTGAGGTGAGAGGAGGAGCGGGGGAGCTTCTGGACCGCGCGCGCATGCGAAGCAGCAGAGTGGCCGTTGCGGGCGGCCGGTGCGCGTGCGACGACGGTCACTGGAGGGCGCAGGAGGAGGGGGGACAGCGCCGGGGTGATTGCGGACGTCGAGGGGCCTCGACTGGCGCGAAGGGGGAGCCCGAGGCTGTCGGGGGCCAGCGATTGGCTGAAGCCACCGTGCGGGGGTGCACTGTAGCGTGCCCCAGAGCGCGCGTATGGCTGGCATCATCGTGCCCTCGCCGCTCTGGTCAAAACCAACGTGCCCAAGAGTGTCTAGAAGGTTGAGGGAGGAGTAAATAATTGGCCTGCGGCCTTGGATGCCCTGGAGATGCTGAGAGAGAGGGAGGATGCTGGTGACTTGGTGAAAACTTGCTGTCCAGCAAGGTAAACTTGGGTTTTTCCCCTCAATCATGGAGCTGGGGTGCTGGGGAAGTTACTGGGGGTAGCCAGTAACTGAATGATCATGTGGTAAAAAGTTGAGGCCATGGAGAGAGTAAAAGTGATCAAGATGGAGGTTTTAGTAAATCTGCAGAAGGTGTTTGATCAGTGTTTGGCCAAGCAAATGACCTCCACTTGACATGGCACTTAACAGGATTGTAAGACATGAGAAAATAGGGTGCTTCACCAAATTTGGGCTCATTTGAAGAAACTAGCCAATGTAACTTTGGTGAACCCTAGAAATCAACAGAAACAGCTTCATCTTGTTTGGGTCAAGCTAATCATCTCCCCTTGATGCACCACTTGGTGTAGCATCATCATTTGGGGTATTGATCATGCCCACAAAGTTTGAAGCTCCAGATAAAAAGTTGGTAATGTAAAGTTTTTCAAATTTGTATTTGAACAGAAAGGGTTTTGAGGTGATCTGATCAAGTTGCTCTATTCCAAATCTTGTGCCATTTGTTCTAGATGCCTTATTAGGCCATTCTAGCATGTGCACCAAATTTGAGAGCATTTGGACAAGTTTGGCAATGTAAAGTTGCTCAAACTTCAAATATGGACAGAATGGTTATGAAGGTGTTTGAGGGTGTTTTCTTCCTTCCCAAGGCATGGGACTTGGCAAGATCATCAAATATGTCATATATGACATGATAGAATTTCCCTGGAATTTTTGGAGAAAGTTTCCTTTGTAAATATTTCAAAAGCTTGAAATATCCAGAAAGGGTTTTAGAGGTTTAGCCCATTATTTTGAACATGACCAAGTGTTGAAACTCTTATATATGGACAATATATGTCCTCTGAGTCTCTCTGAATTTTGGCAAATATTTTTGAAACAGTTAAATAATTTTCCCCTATTAAAGACCATTTCTGGCCTTAAGAAAAGCTTTTAAATAAAATAGGAAAATAACTTTTAAAATTATACCTTTGTGGTTTCTGGAAGTCCTATGACTACTAGGTCTCAAATAAACCTTTTGAAATAATTTTCTCACCCTAAATCAAGTACTTGCAGTGCAAATCTCAATTCAGGGGTTTTTGGAAAAACTAAATTTATAAAATACCTTTTGAAATAATTATTTTTGTAAGAAAATACTATACTGTTATATAACACTTGGCATGATCATTGGGCAGAAGTTTTGGGTATGGAGATGAATTCTACAAGAGGTCATAGTTGACTTTAATGAGCACAAGAAAAAGCACATGAAGAAAACTCAAATCCAAATAAAAGCCAAATGTTGCTAAAAAAATGTTGGTCCAAATTTTCATGCTTCAAAGATACAAATAACATGTTACAAAATGCAGGGTGTGACAGACCTACCCCCCTTACAAGAATCTCGTCCCCGAGATTCCTAAACTAGGTCTTAAAAGAGATCGGGAAACTCGGATCTAAGATAGTCTTCTCGTTCCCAGGTTGCTTCTGCTTCGGTGTGGTTGCTCCACTGGACCTTGAAATACTTGATGGTACGGCTCCGCGTCCGTCATTCTGCTTCGTCCAGAATGCGAATGGGCTTCTCGCGGTAGGTCAAATCAGGCTGCAGATCAATGGCTTGGTGATCCACATCCTTGTAGAGATTGGGCTTGTCTGGAACTTGGAGACATTTCCGGAGTTGTGACACATGGAATACATTGTGCACATCGGATAGCTCAGGTGGTAGTTCCAACTGGTAGGCCACTTATCCTCGTCGGTCGGTGATCTTGAAAGGGCCAATGAATCTTGGCGCAAGTTTCCCCTTAACGTGGAAACGCTTGGTTCCCTTCAGAGGAGTTACCCGCAGGTACACGTGATCTCCGACACGGAAACTCATGTCTCGGCGTCGAGTGTCAGCATAGCTCTTTTGCCTTGACTTGGCTGCCTTTAATCGCTCTCTGACTAGTTGGACTTGCTCTTCTGCTTCGCGAAGGACATCTGGTCCAAAGACTAGACCTTCCCCAGTCTCCGACCAGTTGAGGGGTGTGCGACATCTGCATCCGTACAACACCTCAAATGGTGCCATCTGAAGGCTTGACTGGTAACTATTGTTGTAGGAGAACTCGGCAAAAGGGAGACAATCTTCCCACTTGGCTCGATACGCCAGGGCACAGGCTCGGAGCATGTCTTCGAGAATCTGATTGACTCGCTCTGTTTGACCTCCGGTCTGTGGGTGGAAAGCCGTGCTGAAAGACAACTTGGTTCCCAAGGCTTCTTGGAATCTTCCCCAGAACCTTGAAGTGAACTGGGTGCCTCGATCTGACACAATCTCCTTGGGAACGCCGTGAAGACTTACGATTTGGTTGATATAGAGAGTTGCCAGCTGGTTGCCTGAGTAGGTAGTCTTGACAGGAATGAAATGGGCCACCTTGGTCAAATGATCGACTATGACCCAGATAGAGTCATGTCCTCTATTCGACCTCGGTAATCCAATGATGAAGTCCATTCCGACTTTATCCCACTTCCACTCAGGAACCTTGAGTGGTTGAAGCAATCCAGCAGGTCGCTGATATTCAGCCTTGACCCTTTGGCACACATCACACTTTGCAACATAGGTCGCAATCTCTCTTTTCATCCCGTGCCACCAGAATCGTGCCTTCAAGTCTTGGTACATCTTGGTTCCTCCGGGGTGGATAGAATACGGGGTGTCGTGGGCTTCTTGCAGAATCAGCGTCTTCAGCTCTGTGTTGTTTGGTACGCAGATGCGACCTTTGTACCAAACAATCCCGTGCTCGTCTTCGGAGAATCCTGGGGCCTTGCCCAGCTTCATCTTCTTCTTGATGCCTTCGATGCTTGCGTGTCCATCTTGCGCCTTCTTGACTTCGTCCATCAGGGTTGGTCTGACTTCCAAATGATCCAGAAATCCAGGGGTGACCAATTCCAAACTGAATTGTTCGAACTCCTTAAACAAGGCTGGCTGCCTTACTTGAATAACGACATTCAAAGAGCAAGCCTTCCTGCTTAAGGCATCGGCCACCACGTTAGCCTTCCCGGGGTGATATTGAACACTGAGGTCATAGTCTTTGATGAGTTCCAACCATCTCCGCTGCCTCATGTTCAATTCCTTTTGGGTGAAAATGTACTTCAGACTTTTGTGGTATGTGTAGATCTCACACCGTTTCCCTAGGAGGTAATGCCGCCATGTCTTCAAGGCATGAACTACTGCCGCTAGCTCCAGATCGTGAGTAGCGTAGTTCTCCTCATGGGGTCGTAGCTGCCTGGAGAGGTATGCTATGACGCGGCCTTCTTGCATCAGAACGCTTCCCAATCCGGTTCGAGAGGCATCACAATATATCACGAACTCCTTGTGAATATCAGGTGTTGCCAGAACTGGGGCGGTGGTCAACCTCTTCTTGAGCTCTTGGAAGCTTTCTTCGCATTTTGGCATCCACTCGAACTTCTTGTCCTTCTTGAGGAGCTGAGTCATTGGCCGTGCAATACTAGAGAATCCTTCCACGAACTTGCGGTAATAGCCCGCTAGTCCGAGGAAGCTTCTGACTTCCTTGATGGTCGTTGGAGATTGCCATTGGGTCACAGCTTCGATCTTTGCAGGATCAACAGATAATCCCTCCTCGGTCAAGACATGACCTAAGAATCCAACTTTATGTAGCCAGAACTCACACTTGCTGAATTTGGCATACAGTTGGTGCTCACGAAGCTTGTCTAGGACCATCCTCAGATGCTGCTCGTGCTCTTCCTCCGACTTCGAGAACACAAGAATGTCATCAATGAAGACGACAACAAACTTGTCCAGATATTCCATGAAGACTTTATTCATGAGATACATGAAGTAAGCTGGGGCATTGGTTAACCCAAAGGACATGACCGTGCACTCATACAGGCCATATCTGGTTACGAATGCCGTCTTCGGAATATCTTGGGGTTTGATCTTCAGCTGGTAGTACCCAGATCTGAGGTCGATCTTGGAGAACACCTTGGCTCCGCTGAGCTGATCAAACAGATCTTCGATCTTGGGAAGTGGATACTTGTTCTTGATTGTAACTTCATTGAGGGAACGATAGTCAATGCATAAGCGGATGGTACCGTCCCTCTTTGCCACAAACAGAACAGGAGATCCCCAAGGGGAGGCACTTGGGCGAATAAATCCCTTCTTTAGCTGCTCTTCCAGCTGCTTCTTCAACTCGGCCAATTCTTCCGTCCCCATTCTATAAGGCTTCTTATAGATGGGTCCTGCTCCGGGCACGAGCTCGATGATGAACTCAACATCACGGTCAGGGGGCATTCCCGGTAGTTCATCCGGAAAGACATCATGATACTCACATACCACCGGTACTTGATCTAGCCCGACTTCAGACAGACAATTGACTTTAGCGGCTTGAGCGGAAGAGGAGTTGGAAGCAAACTTGACTTCGACTCCCTGGTCATTGGTCACAGTGACTGTCCGATTGGCACAGTCTAACAAGCCTTGGTGCTTGCTGAGCCAATTCATGCCTAGTATCACATCCAAGCCTTGCGATCTCAGGACGATAAGGTCTGCTAGGAAGTCTACACCGTTAATGGTAATACCGACTACTTTACAACCTATCTTGGCTCTCATCTCGGCTCCGGGGGTTTGTACCACCATAGGGTTATTCAGGGGTGTAGGGGTCATGCCACTTTTTAATGCAAATCTTTGAGTGACAAATGAATGCGTTGCTCCAGAATCAAACAAGACAGTTGCAGGTGCTGAGTTGACAAGGAACGTACCCAGCACGACGTCCGGGTCTTCCTGGGCTTCTTCAGCAGTGACGTGATTCACACGCCCCTTCCCATGGTTCGGTGGATTGCGAGGAGCTGGGTTCCTTGGTGGCATTCCACGGCCTTGTCCCTGGTTCTGTGCATTGGGGCGCGGGGCATCAGGCTTCTTGTTGGGGCACACCCTTGAGATGTGTCCGGACTGACCACATCCAAAGCAAGTGACTTGGTTTGGATTGATCTTGTTGTCACCACTGGTATTGGGGTTGAAAGCTGGCCTGGGGTTGGCATACTGCTGAGGCTGAGGGTTGGCACGAGGTGCAGGAGCTCTTGGTTGCTGATAGGTTGGCTTGGCCGGGGCTGACTGCCACGGACGAGGCTTCTGGTTGCTGGAACTTCCCTTACTGACCAACTTGCGCTTGCGAGTGTCTTCCAAAGCACGCCGCTTGTCTTCAAGCATAAGTGCCTTGTTCACCAGGTCAGGGAAAGACGGGCTGTCGCACACGACAAGCGAGTACTGCAGAGTCTGATTGAGGCCTTCCATGAAGCGCTCCCTTTTGGCAGCATCAGTGCTGACATCTTCAGGGGCATACCTTGACAGAACACTGAACTTCTGCATGTACTCCTTGACAGTGCCACTTCCTTGCTTCAAGGCTCGGAACTCACGCTTTTTGATAGCCATGATTCCGGAAGGAATGTGGGTCTTGCGGAATTCTGCCTTGAAGTTAACCCAAGTGATGTCTTGTTCAGCATGCATGACCTTGAATCCATCCCACCAAGCTCTAGCAGCCCCCCCGAGGCAGTGGGCTGCATAAGCCACCTTCTCGCGGTCTTCGGTGCATCCGACTAGTTCCAGTATCTCCTCAATGGAACGGACCCAGTCGTCTGCATCCAGGGGTTCAGCAGTCTCGATGAAGGTTGGCGGTGCATGCTTCTTGAACTCTGCCAACGTGGAACGTCCATTGCCATTCCCCGCCGGCTGGCGGTTGCTGGCGACAGCTTGAGCAATCAGCTGAAGGGCTGCAGTGTTGGCTTGGCGTTCCTCTCGGAAAGCTTGGAGAAGCTGAGCCATGTCCATGCTTGGAGGAGGTGGTGGTGGAGCTTGGTCGTTGGTTTGGTCGTGGCCTGCCTCAGACTGAGCGGATGCTCCGGCTTCAGGCTGCTGGGTAGAGGTACCAGTACGAGTTACAACTGGCATCCTGTTGGAGCGGTAAAAGGTCTCATGACTCGGAAGAGGGAAAGCAAGATAGATGGGTGCCTAGTAAGGGGGTGGGTGTGACACTAAATCAAATCATGCAGGGGCCGTAAGGCCAAAACACATTCATTAAAGTCCAAATGGGTGATGTAGTCGTTTACACATTCCCGAAGGAAGAATACGACATACATCCAGACACAACAAAAGCAAACACTAGATGGTTTCATATGAACCATACAAGGACTCGACTGCGCATAGGGGTTACACGACCTATCCTACCGTAGAGGTCACAACTGGCATATCCGAGTAGCAAATAATGCCTAAGCGGCGGAATGCTCGGTCGCGTATTCCGGCTCTTCTGGGTCTTCCCCCTTGTCTTCATCTGTCTGGGCCCCCTTGTCACGTGAGGGTGTGGGGGAGTGGAGGAGTTGGATACGACGGTGCTTCGTCGGTGGTGTAGGGAAAAGCTTGCGATATTCCCTTGCCGTCATCCGGCGTCGCCGAGGTGGTTCTTCATTCTTGGAAGATACATGCTCGGAGGGCCTTCCGCCTCGATATGCGATAGCAGATTTTCCAGAAGGTGCTCCTTCCTTCTTGATCCTATTTGCCTTCTCTTGAGCTTGACGAAGAAGTGCCTTGGTCTTGTGAAGTTCTTCTCGAAGCTTCATTGATTCCGAGGCCAAGTCTTGTGCCAAGCTGTCGGCACATAGACTGAAGTAGGTCTGGAACCGAAGCGAGAGTCCTTCCTTCAGTGGAGGGGCTAGTGCGCTACTTTCTTCTTCACCTTCCTTCCGGTAAGGTAAGAAGCGAGTTGTCATCTTCGCTGCCATCTCCGGAAGAAGCTCGCGGAGACGTGTTAATGCCTTGAGTGCAGCAGCCTCGACAGCGAGTAGTAGTGTTGCCATCTGGGGTCCCTCGAAGAACCAACTTGTGGGAGGATCGTTTGCCTTCATGATCACTTCCACATGGTACTCCACCTCAGTGTCGATCACCCAATGCTCAAGGTAGGTGAGAATGGGTGCTCGGTGGAACTGACACTCTTGGAGGCTATCCTCGAGAAGTAAGGGAAACCCAGTGGTCAGGTGCTGTTCGGGTACAACGGCCATCTACAAAGGTGGAATAGGAGGGGTTAATAAGCTGATGAAATCTCAGGTTTAGCAAAGAAGAGAGGTTCAGAAGGTTTTTGAAAAAGGGGTCTCAACTAACTAACGCCCATGCTAACTAAGGCTTCCTACAGTCAGGATGGCTCTGATACCAGCTCTGTGGGGACCCCGACTTAGAAGTCCAGATCACCGAATGCACGTGTACAGTGATCCCAGAGATCAATGCTCACTGAACACACAGAAGCTGAATAACAAGAGTCTTACATTCATACAAAGAGTCTTACATGAATTATGGCCATTATGGCCAAGTCTTACATAGATAGAGCCTCACGGGTTGAATAGCAAATAACTCAAATAGCGGAAGTCTTCGATAACGGGTAGAACCCATGCCATCTGCCTTAACCCTACAGGCATTCTGACTGGGATAGCGTCCTAGTTCGCATGTTCGTCTCCAAAGAACTCTTCCTCATATTCCTGTTCTTCCATGCCTGGCCAATTAAATAACCAGTGGCAAGCCAATGAGTACTTTGAATGTACTCGCAAGCAACCCATGATGTGGTTCAAAGTAACAATGCAATTGAACGGTAATGAACAATCTAGCAAAGGGCTAGAATAAATATTCTACTATCAAGTTTATGCATCAATAACCTCGCGTAACCTCGAAGACAGGCTACCGATATCAACATGAATAAGGTTCAACTCGTCGAGTCAAGTCACCACCTTGACTCACATACACACGCATGGTTTCACAAACATTGGACGTAGCTCAAGAGCGGTTACCCAACTGTCCATGACCGTGGACATGGCTATTCGAATAGTTTGACACTCTGCAGAGGTTGTACACTTTACCCACAAGATCCGGGGAACTTCCGTGCCATCCACGACCCGCGGTACCTCAAGTACCCGGGGTAAGCACCCGGTCATTATCTTTCCTTAGACGACACTAACATAGAGTCCACTCGGTACACGGCCCTCGGGTACAAACAATAGATCACGGGACTTGCCCTAATTTCAATGTCACGCGTACCCGAAGGGACAAACGGTGTGTCCGGTGCCCTGTAAAAACAGTCATGGTCGTCTATCCAAGCACGACCCCGTCCCGGGAAAGACCTCAAGTCTTCCCGTCACTAGTAATGCGGGCACCATGCTAGTATCGACCTAAGTACTCAATAAAGCCCCGTCCCATAAGGGGTTGTGTGGTTGCACATGTATGGTTGGAATAATGGTCGCAACTTAAACCAATCCGTTTGAAAAACACACACACTTGCCTCGGTACACCACTTCGTCATCAAGTGGTCACCCAACTCATCATCATCTCCCTCGGGCATGAATGGCACCCGACGGGGTTTTATGTAAAGACTTCAACCACGAAGGTTCATGTCACACATGCATCACTATTCATTACTACTAACCATATGCATGTCATCTAGCACATAGCAAGGTCAAGATCAAGGCATGCATCAGATGGTGGAATCGTCTGGGTCACTATCGTAACCCTAACATCATGCATCGGAAACAAACGGGTTCCGAAGGACAAGTGTATCATGGTCAAAGGGCTGCTTGCCTGGATTGGCTTGGTCTTCAAAGTCTTCAAATCCTTCTCCTTCTTCTTCCACAGCAACTTCGTCAAATACGGGATCTATACGTCGCATAATAACCACGGAAAAAATAAGACCATAATTAAAACAGAAAAATCAAAGTGCTCAGAAAAATGTCAACTTATTTTTGTTAAATACTAGAGGGATTTCTAAGATGGGAAAAAAATCTTAGTTGGAGTTTTGGAGTAACAGAATGGAATCTATTGATTTTAGAACAGGAGTTTTACTGCTCAAATTTGAATTTAAATTTGATCAGAACAGAAAAGTTTCATAGATGTGAGTGAAGGTGGTACCATTAAATAGGTTGGAATATTACAAGATTTTAGGAGATGGAATTATTTTATTTGGACCATTATTCTTTTCTGTAGAAATGTTTGAATTAATACAAAAAAGAAAAAGGAGAAAAAGACCTATGCAACTGGGCCAGAGAGGCCACAGTGCACGGCCCAGGGCGGTCCAGCCCAGCCGCACGGGTGCCTTCGCGTGCACGTCAGGTTTTTGAACCTGACGGGCGGGGCCCGTGGGTCAGTGGCAGAGAGTGGGGGAGAGAGGTGTGGGGATGACATGCGGGGCCCGCCTGTCATCTCCAACCTTGCGGCCACGGCGACGGCGAGCTCACCGGCGAGGTTTTCGGCCACGGCGACGGCAACGGAGGGCAGGAACGTGACCAGTGTCGTGTTGCAGATGTAGGGGTGGTGGTGCGGCACGCCGGGGAGGTACGGTTCACCGGCGGTGAGGTGGGACGGCGGAGGAGCTACGGGAGGTCGTCGCTCCGGCCGTTTCCAACTGCCACAGAGAGGGGAAACAGAGGGGAAATGGTCAGTGAGGTGAGGGGGTTTTGAATCGGGTGAAAGGAGGGGCAGGGGAGGCCCGTACCGCGAGATCACCGGCGGCCCGACGCGGCGGAGCTCCGGTCGATCCCGAGCACTGGGACCTCCTGGGGTCGAACTGATGGTGTTGGGGGGCTCAGTGAGGTGAGGTGAGGCTGTTGGTGCTGCTGGAGAGGCCCGGGGGG
>LR738712.1:103023140-103087760 GCA_902687465.1 Secale cereale
GGGGTCCTATTTATAGGGGGTCGACGGAGGCCTGTGGTCCAGTGCGCCGGCGAGCTCCGGCTCGAGGCTACAGCACACGGGAGGCAAGGGGGATGAGTCCATGGTGTTGCTGGACGAGCTCCACGTCCAGCTGAGGTGAGAGGAGGAGCGGGGGAGCTTCTGGACCGCGGGCGCGTGCGAAGCAGTAGAGTGGCCGTTGCGGGCGGCCGGTGCGTGCGACGACGGTCACTGGAGGGCGCAGGAGGAGGGGGGACAGCGCCGGGGTGATTGCGGATGTCGAGGGGCCTCGACTGGCGCGAAGGGGGAGCCCGAGGCTGTCGGGGGCCAGCGATTGGCTGAAGCCACCGTGCGGGGGTGCACTGTAGCATGCCCCAGAGCGCGTGTATGGCTGGCATCATCGTGCCCTCTCCGCTCTGGTCAAAACCAACGTGCCCAAGAGTGTCTAGAAGGTTGAGGGAGGAGTAAAGAATTGGCCTGCGGCCTTGGATGCCCTGGAGATGCTGAGAGAGAGGGAGGATGCTCGTGACTTGGTGAAAACTTGCTGTCTAGCAAGGTAAACTTGGGTTCTTACCCCTCAATCATGGAGCTGGGGTGCTGGGGAAGTTACTGGGGGTAGCCAGTAACTGAATGATCATGTGGTAAAAAGTTGAGGCCATGGAGAAGAGTAAAAGTGATCAAGATGGAGGTTTTAGTAAATCTGCAGAAGGTGTTTGATCAGTGTTTGGTCAAGAAAATGACCTCCACTTGACATGGCACTTAACAGGATTGTAAGACATGAGAAAATAGGGTGCTTCACCAAATTTGGGCTCATTTGAAGAAACTAGCCAATGTAACTTTGGTGAACCCTAGAAATCAACAGAAACAACTTCATCTTGTTTGGGTCAAGCTAATCATCTCCCCTTGATGCACCACTTGGTGTAGCATCATCATTTGGGGTATTGATCATGCCCACAAAGTTTGAAGCTCCAGATAAAAAGTTGGTAATGTAAAGTTGTTCAAATTTGTATTTGAACAGAAAGGGTTTTGAGGTGATCTGATCAAGTTGCTCTATTCCAAATCTTGTGCCATTTGGTCTAGATGCCTTATTAGGCCATTCTAGCATGTGCACCAAATTTGAGAGCATTTGGACAAGTTTGGCAATGTAAAGTTGCTCAAACTTCAAATATGGACAGAATGGTTATGAAGGTGTTTGAGGGTGTTTTCTTCCTTCCCAAGGCATGGGACTTGGCAAGATCATCAAATATGTCATATATGACATGATAGAATTTCCCTGGAATTTTTGGAGAAAGTTTCCTTTGTAAATATTTCAAAAGCTTGAAATATCCAGAAAGGGTTTTAGAGGGTTTAGCCCATCATTTTGAACATGACCAAGTGTTGAAACTCTTATATATAGACAATATATGTCCCATGAGTCTCTCTGAATTTTGGCAAATATTTTTGAAACAGTTAAATAATTTCCCCCTATTAAAGACCATTTCTGGCCTTAAGAAAAGCTTTTAAATAAAATAGGAAAATAACTTTTAAAATTATACCTTTGTGGTTTCTGGAAGTCCTATGACTACTAGGTCTCAAATAAACCTTTTGAAATAATTTTCTCACCCTAAATCAAGTACTTGAAGTGCAAATCTCAATTCAGGGGTTTTTGGAAAAACTAAATTTATAAAATACCTTTTGAAATAATTATTTTTGTAAGAAAATACTATACTGTTATATAACACTTGTCATGATCATTGGGCAGAAGTTTTGGGTATGGAGATGAATTCTACAAGAGGTCATAGTTGACTTTAATGAGCACAAGAAAAAGCACATGAAGAAAACTCAAATCCAAATAAAAGCCAAATGTTGCTAAAAAAATTGTTGGTCCAAATTTTCATGCTTCAAAGATACAAATAACATGTTACAAAATGCAGGGTGTGACATTCACCTTTGCCGTTTTATTCGCCCTTTTCTGTTCGCCTCTTTTCCGTTTGCTTGCCTCTTGTGTGTTCGTCCTTAGTGCAGTTTGTTGCCATCATGTCTGAAACTGGGGAGGTTATCGTTGAAAACGATAGTAGTAACGATTAGGGAAACTTTGATGCTTTTAATAATCCTCATGAGGAACCTACTACTTTACACACTAAAAAGTTCCGGATTGGTAGTGGTAATATTATTAGAAAAGGAGTTATTCAAGATTTCTTTACTTGTGCCGGTGCTTTGCCCACTATGGGTGGATCTATTCTTCATAGAACTAGTTGTCTTGTGGATGCTATATCTTTGCTTGTAGTTGAACTTGAAAGACAATTTATCCACATGCATCCTTGCATTCAGAGAATTTTCCTAGAATTTTCCAATATTGAGTATTCTTTTGTTAAGCGAGCAGCTACCATCTTTTTAGCACATGAGTTCAGATTTATAATAAAAGAAGGCAATGGAATTTTTGCGCATTATAGGGTTGATGCTGGCCGTCCTCCCATAGAAGCAATCCTTTTTAATCAAGAAGACATAATGCGTTCACGATCTTTAGGTCATGTTGCTTATAATGAAAACCTTAGAAAAAAGATTCCTACCAATGTTCTAGTTGATAGGCTTCTGAACTTAATGATGATTTTGCTATTCAGAATAACAAGTTAGGATTTTCTCTTGAGCAAAGGCTCATGACGTTCTGCCAAAAGAATGCTTATAACGATGAATTGGTTGTGCAATATGAAGGGCCAAAGGAGGAACCAATACCCCCCGAGCTTGATCTTGGAGACTTTTGTCCCATTAAATTTAGCCCTTTTGATTACTTTTGCCTACCACAAAGAAAACTTGCTGCTGAACGTAGGGAGTATGAGATGAGTTTTTGCAATTTGCCCTATCATTATAACACCTAGATCTATTCTTGTTTCTATGCCTAGCTAGGGGCGTTAAATGATAGCGCTTGTTGGGAGGCAACCCAATTTTATTTTCTTTGCTTTTTGTTTCTGTTTAGTGATAAATAATTCATCTAGCCTTTGGTTAGATATGGTTTTGTGTTTTAATTAGTGTTTGTGCCAAGTAGAACCTTTGGGAAGACTTGGGTGAAGTCTTCGCGGTCTTGCTGTGAAAAACAGAAACTTTTGTGCCCACGAGATTAGCTGCCATTTTTTTACTGGAAAGTGCGTTTAGGTTGATTATTTTTGCAGATGCTTAATAGACAAATTCCTCGTGTCCACCAATTTATTTCTGAATTTTTAGAGTTACAGAAGTATTCAAAAGTTACAGATTGCTACAGACTATTCTGTTTTTGAAAGATTCTGTTTTGCGTGTGTTGTTTGCTTATTTTGATGAATCTATGGCTAGTATCGGGGGGTATGAACCATAGAGAAGTTGGAATACACCAATATAAATAAATAATGAGTTCATTACAATACCTTAAAGTGGTGGTTTGTTTTCTTATACTAACGGAGCTCACGAGATTTTCTGTTAAGTTTTGTGTTGTGAAGTTTTCAACTTTTCGGGTAATGATTTGATGGACTATGGAATAAAGAGTGGCTAGAGCCTAAGCTTGGGGATGCCCAAGGCACCCCAAGGTAAAATTTCAAGGACAACCCAAAGCCTAAGCTTGGGGATGCCCCGGGAAGGCATCCCCTCTTTCGTCTTCGTCTATCGGTAACTTTACTTGAGATTATATTTTATTCACCACATGATATGTGTTTTGCTTGGAGCGTCTTGTATGATTTGAGTCTTTGCTTTTTAGTTTACCACAATCATCTTTGCTGTACACACCTTTTGCGAGAGACACACATGAATCGGAATTTAGAGAATACTCTATGTGCTTCACTTATATCTTTTGAGCTAGATAATTTTGCTCTAGTACTTCAGTTATATCTTTTAGAGCATGGTGGTGATTTTATTTTATAGAAATTATTGATCTCTCATGCTTCACTTATATTATTTTGCGAGTCCTTTAGAACAGCATGGTAATTTGCTTTGGCTATAAGATCAGTCCTAATATGATAGGCATCCAAGATGGGTATAATAAAAACTTTCATATAGAGTGCATTGAATACTATGAGAAGTTTGATACTTGATGATCATTTTGAGATATGAGGATGGTGATATTAGAGTCATGCTAGTAGAGTAGTTGTGAATTTGATAAATACATGGGTTGAGGTTTGCATGTACCGTAGCATGCACGTATGGTAACCGTTGTGTGACAAATTTGAAGCATGAGGTATTTCTTTGATTGTCATCCTTTGTGTGGAGGTCGGGATCGCGCGATGGTTAACTCCTACCAACCCTTCCCCTAGGAGCATGCGTGTAGTACTTTGTTTTGATGAGTTGTAGATTTTTGCAATAAGTATGTGAGTTCTTTATGACTAATGCTGAGTTCATGGATTATAAACACTCTCACCCTTCCACCATTGCTAGCCTCTCTAGTACCGCGCAACTTTCGCCGGTACCATAAACCCACCATATATCTTCCTCAAAACAGCCACCATCCCTACCTATTATGGCATTTCCATAGTCATTCCGAGATATATTGGCATGCAACTTTCCACGCTCCGTTTATTATGACACGCTTCATCATTGTCATATTGCCTTGCATGATCAGGTAGTTGACATCGTATTTGTGGCAAGGCCACCATGCATAATTTTTCATACATGTCACTCTTGATTCATTGCACATCTCGATACACCGCCGGAGGCACTCATATAGAGTCATATTTTGTTCTAGTATCGAGTTGTAATCTTTGAGTTGTAAATAAATATAAGTGTGATGATCATCATTATTAGAGCATTGTCCCGAAAAAAGGCCAAAAAAGAAGAGAAAGGGCAAAAAAAGGGAGGCCCAAAAAGAAGAAAAAAGAAGAAAAAAGGGGGACAATGCTACTATCTTTTTTCCACACTTGTGCTCCAAAGTAGCACCATGATCTTCATGATAGAGAGTCTCTTGTTTTGTCACTTTCATATACTAGTGGGAGTTTTCATTATAGAACTTGGCTTGTATATTCCAACGATGGGCTTCCTCAAATGCCCTAGGTCTTCATGAGCAAGCAAGTTGGATGCACACCCACTTAGTTTCTTTTGTTGAGCTTTCATACATTTATAGCTCTAGTGCATTTGTTGCATGGCAATCCCTACTCACTCACATTGATATCTATGGATGAGCATCTCCATAACTGTCGGGGAAACTGGTCGCCCACGAACACCTATGGGACCGGAGCCCCTTTTCGGTCCGGCAAGGGAGCGGAGGGAGCACGAAGAGCAGATCGAGGGGCACACGCGAGCAGTTTACCCAGGTTCGGGCCGCACGGATGCGTAAAACCCTACTCCTGCCTTGGTTGTATTGAGTTCTTGGCTCGGGAGCAAGAAGATCTACAGTGCTAGCTACACCGAGCGTGGGAGTGATCAAGTTTTCGGAACCCAACCCCCTCTACGTTGTGCATGGGCCTCCTTTTATAACTCAAAGGGGTCACCGACAGGTGTCAACGTAGATGAGGGTAAAAGTGTAAAATCGGTGGTAGTTGTAACAGTGCATGTACAGTGCACATACAGTGGTCTATACCTAACCCTGACGGTGGGGGACAAGAGCATTGAATGCCCGTCGCCGTCACCCCAAAAGCGTCCGCCCGGGCGCCTCCGTTCGCCACGACGGAGGCCTCGTCATCGTGTCTTGCCACCGTGTACCCCAGGCTGCACAGCCATCCGCCACGTGCCCCAGGAAGGGCCCCAGGGCGACGCGTGGCCAGGTGAGCTGGAGCGCAGGCAGACAGTGAAAGCTTGCCACGACAAGCACCTTGCCGCGGTCGCTACCTTGCCGGGCCCGGAAGCTTGCCGCTTTCCGGGTCTTGCCGGGACGCTCGATGCGCCACGGCATGTCTTCTGAAATGCTGTTCTTTGGCCTTCCTGGCAAGCTCCTCTTGCCAGGGTCTTGTGCAGAAGGGATGATCTCGAGCCTGGAGCGGCCTTCCCGGCAAGCTCCTCTTGCCGGGTCTTGTTTCTCAACTTGAATACTTTGTTCTTGAATGGCTTCAAGGGAACTAGAGCGGGCTTTGGCGGGCACGTGGTGAGCCCGACCACGGGACGCTGCTACTGCCCGTGCACAAGTCGGGATACTAAGGTACCCCTAGTTTAGTACACCGACAGGAGCCCCCGGGCCTGGGCCACACACGGTGCCGAGCGCTGTTGGGCCAGGCCCAAAACAGTGCACAGGCACACGCGGCCCACGGCGCGCCGTATCCCGCTCCGTATCCGCCGCATCCCTCCCTAACGGCACGCATCGATTGCGGCGTCGTGGGAGAGATCGTGGCCTGTTTCTTTAATGGGAAAATGCGGAACATCCCCCACTTCCCCCTTAAAAGCAGAGGAAGCAGGGGCAGTTTCCCCCCATTGCTTCATTGCGTCTTCAATCTCCAGAAACCCCCGCCGCTCTCCGCCTCCCCAAAGGTCGACAGAGAGCCGAGCTCCACCCTTCCTCCGCCGTCTCCAGCATCCTCAGCGCCGCCGACCCCCCTCGCCATCCCCGCCATGGCCCCGAAGAGCGACAAGGCGAAGAGCCACAAGGCGAAGAAAGAGAAGTCTGATAAGGCGGCGAAGCTGGCAGCCATGCGGAAACGGATGGTGGTCTTCCCGCCGAGGCTCGGCGCGAGGGAGCTGCGGGACAAGTATTACTTGTTCTGGGCGAGGGAGACGAAGGCTCACCCGCGCACCAGAGTCCTCCCCGCCGAAGCCTGCGATATGTATCCGGGAGGTTACCATTTCTTCGCTCTTTTCTTCCACTGTGGTCTTTGTCCTCCGTACTCTGAGTTTTTCTGCGATGTGATGAACACATATGGATTCCACCTCCTAGACTTCACCCCAAATGCAGTCTTGACCTTGGCCGTTTTTGCACATTTGTGCGAAAACTTTGTCGGGGTCCACCCCAACGTAGCTCTCTTCCGCCACTTTTTCACACCTAGAGTAGAGTCTGGATCCCCACTCTCCGGCGGCATCTCTTGGATCTTCAGGCTTAACAAGAAAGAGGCGTACTTGATCGGAGAGCTTCGCGGCAAGTGGGATGAGTGGAGGGCTGATTGGTGCTGGGTTATGGAAGAGGAACCCCAGCAATTTACCTCCCCGCGCCGAGCGGCAATAGTGCGCGGCAAGGATTGGAGTGACTTGGCCCCGGAGGATGATAAGTTGCAGATTGCCCTTACTAGGATCCTTCGCCTCCGGGCCGCCAACCTTACTGTAGGTGAGGTCGGGGCGGATTTCCTCCGCCGCCGCATTGCCCCCGTGCAGGACAGGAAGAGGCCTGCTTGGGAGTTCGGCAACGCGGCAGACTTCATGAGGCTGCGCCCCGGGCTGAATTACAACTTCACCGTCTTGGAGCTCAAGGGAATGGTCCGCTCGCTGTTTAAGCATGACCCTAAGCACAAGGAGTGGCTCACCCCATCGAACGGAGTAGTTCCACTATGCAACAACTCTGCCCTTAGTGCCATTCGTGCGGCAATGCCTCAGTGCGACTCCCACGGGGTTGATCCTACTTGGCTGATGCCTTCAGAAGAGACCGTGCAGACTTTCTTCGATAATCTGGTTGAACGGCCGCGCAACCCCGATGAGAAAAAGGGTCTCACCCGCGCGACCACCGACCGGGACGTGGCATATATAGCCAACAGGATGGAGGAGGCCGCTACAGCGGTGGCCGCGGGTGAGTTCGGGTACACCGTGGAGGAAGCAGAAGCAGCGGATGCAGTGAGCCGGGCCGAGGAGGAAGAAATCCTCAAACTGCTGAGGCGTGCCGGGAAGCCTGCCGGGGAGCCTGCCGGGACGAGCGAGGCTGCCGGGCAGGGCACTGAGTCCAGTGAGCCCGCCGAGGAGGACGCCAAATCGGGCGATTCCGACGAAGACTCGGGCGGGTCACTGAACCTCGACGACGTTTCCTCATCCTCGGAGAACTCTCCGCCACCGCCAAGTCCTCCGCCACAGCCGAAGAAGCGCCTCCGCAAGACCACTGAGACGGTGAAGCAGCCGGCGCCCCGACAGCAGCCGAAACATCGTGCGACGCGCGCCACCACGACGAGCAAGGTCGTCAAGGAGGCGCCTCGCGCCTTAGCGGCAAGCGGAGGGGGATCTTCTCGAAGCGGTTCAGGTGCCCCTTCTGCCCCTCGGTCCTCGGCGATGACCGAAGCGGGGTCTTCTCAACCCACGGCTCCGGAGCCCGCCAAGCGCCCGAGGGATCCTACTCCTCCAGCTCCTCGCGCTGGGATGCGCGAGGCGGAATTTGACTTCTCCGCCCTTAGTTCCGATGAGGAGGAGGAAGAGTAAGCATCTGCAACTTTCATTTCCTTTAATTCTTGTTGCTCTTGTCTTGAATTCTCTTTGCCTAACTCTGATCTTGTTTGGCTTCCAGGACCCTGACCCAGAGGCTGGCGAAGAGGGCCAAGATCCCTGTGGTTGATCTCGAGGACGACGAGCCCGTCGCCGCGGCAGGGGATGCGCCCGCGACAGGCTTGCCGGACCAGCCGGCTACTCCGGAGAGCAGCCCCCAGCGCAGCCCCCAGCGTAAGTTCCTTGTTCACCTTTCTTCTTATCGGGCGCGCTTGAGCTTCTTATCCTTATTGATGTCTTGTTTGCTTGTTGATTTGTGCAGAAATGGAGCCGCAGCCGCAGGAGCGTCAAGAGATTGGTCCCGACGAGCCGCTTGTCCCACCATCCCCGCCAAGAAGGAGCTCCCCGGCGAGGGAGGGTGCTCCGCAAAGGGCGGGTACTCCGCCAAGGGCGAGTACCCTGCCAAGGGCGAGCACCCCGACAAGGGAGGGCACCCCGCCAAGGGAAGGCGCCAGCAGCCCTCCGCCGGCGGGGGCCACTACTACGCCGCCAAGGGAGAACTCCCCAGCGAGGGACCCCGTTACTGAAGAGGCCCGCGCAGGTAAACCCTTGTACTTTCCTTCTTTTGAACTCTTCTTTTTTGGATATTTGCTTGACGATTCTTCTTTTCTTTTTCTGTTGCCAGATCCGCCTGCCCTGGAGCCGATGGAGACGGAGACCATCGCCGAGGAGGAAGTGCGTGACAATGCTGGCGACGCCGCCACTGCTGACGAGCCCGTCGCCGACGAGACCCCCGCGGCCACTAACGCGGCAGCTGGGGAGGAGGCCGGCGACCGCACTGACGGCCCCGAGGCCGCAGGAGCGCCGGACGCTGCACCGGCCGCTGCACCGGCCGCCGACCCCTCCGCCGCCGCGACTGGGCCGGGTATCTATCTGGAGGCCGCCAACGGGGTCTTCATCCAAGTCCCGTGGGCGTCCTCATCAAGGGAACCCGTGGAGGGGGAGAGCTTCGATGGAGAAGTCCTCGCCTCCGCCGGGCTGAAGGTTGTCGACGCGCCCGGCAGCAGCAGCGAGCCCGAGGAGGAGCAGCTCCTGCGCCGGCTTCTGGCCTTGTACCAAGCCAGGCAGGCCAAGCTGGAGTCCCGAGAGGCTCTGGCCGCCAAGGCTAACATCGACTTGGAGAAGCGCGCCGCCGAGCTCCGCGCTGCCAACCAAGCGGCCCTCCGGAACTTGGCGGAGGAGCGCGAGGAGCTCGCCGAGGCGCACCAGGCGTTCATCCTCGAGAAGGCCGAGGTTGAGGAGCAGCATCGACTGGCCGCCGAGGATCTGGCTCGGCGGGAGGGAGCGCTGAACCAGTGGAAGGTCGACCTCGATAGCCATGAGGACGACCTCACCGCGCGCGAGCAGTCCATTGGCGGGGCTCTGTAGGAGGCGAAGGACGCCGCTGCTGCCGCAGAGACCGCCAAGAGGGACCTGGAGGCGAGGGTGGCGCAGTTGGAGCTCAATCTGAAGACGAGCGAGGAGAAGGTTGCCGCGCTCAAACTTGAAAGGGAGAAGGACGCCGATAGCCACTCGGAGCTGCAGATCCAACTCTCTGAGAAGGGCAAAGAGCTCAACGATGCCAAGGACTCCATCGCAGACTTGGAGCTAAAATTGTCCACCCTTACTGAGTCGCTTGACGGGGCCCGGAATAGGGAATCCAAGTTGAAGGAAGATCTCCGGGCTGAAAGGGCGCTGCTGGACAGTGCCGCCCTGTCGCAGAACAACTTCCAGCGGGCGGTGGAGCAGTGGACCGAGGAGCTCGTCGCCTCCGCCGCCAACATCGACAAGGAGATGGTGGCGCTGAGGGCGGAGCACCTCGTGTACTCCCCCGACGAGAGCCTCCCCCACAGCGCCAAGCTGAGCTTGTTCTTCAGAGGAGTGGCGCCGGCCCTCGTGCAGCTACGGGAGAGGGTCCCCACGCAGCTGGCTAACGAGGCGCGCCGACTTTGCATGGGTACTATGGAGCGGGTGTTGACGAAGATCGTCTACCCCAACCCCGGGATTAATCTCGAGAACGTCCTCCGGACCTTGCCGCCCGAAGCTGACCTGGAAGCGTTGAAGGCACAAGTTGCCCACATCGTGGCCAAGGCGGGCAAGATCAAGAGGGTTGACGGAGACCGTGTAGACTAGGCTCCCTTCTTTCTGCCTCCCTTGCCGCTGTCGATTAAGTCATGGGTAGTAGTTGGTTAGAACAGCGGCAAGTTATCTTGTAATATAACTTTATTTTGGATAGTCAATGCAGTGTTATCTCTCTTGCTTGATCCCTTCACTTTGTATGCTTTCCACCTTACGCTTTTAGGGAACTTGCCGGCAAAGGGACCCTTGCCGCGAGCGCTAAGTACGGGACTCCAGCGGCCTGCTGGCAATGCCCTCGCCGGCAAGAAATATTGCCGCGGCTAGTCGCAGCACACTTAGGTTGTTGAGCGAACTCACAAACGAAATAAGGGCGCGACACTTGTCGCAGCTCACTTAAGCCGTTGAGCGTGCTCGAAACAAAGTAAGGGCGCGGCTAGCCACGGGTAGGTTCCTCCGCGCACAGGTTTTCCATACAGAGTGTGGTCGTTCAAGGAAGACAACTAAGAATTTTAAAATTTTGAATGCTCAAACTTTGGCAACTTAGCTTTTGTGTTCTGTTTGCTTCTCGGCAAGGCTTTCCTTCCTTGAACAACACTTGGTCCATACCACTGTCTCCTTCCCCCCGGCAAACTTGTGCGCGAGGAACACTTCTTCTGCTTAAGAGAAAAAGGAGGAGGGGAGGAAATACAGATTTGGAGCCTTGCGGCTTGTTATCGCTTACCGGGATCGTGTGCTGCACAAAGTGTCAGATAATACATGCAATGAAAACAAGAATGCACGAAACGACAAGCTGTGCAAAGCACAAAAGTTTTACGGATGCACGGGGTCTGCGCCCGGCTTTGTACAAAGGTTTACATGCAACAGCGGCAAGACTTGTACAAAAGGTGGTTGCCGGAGCGGATCACGGCAACCGCGCCTCATGGGTGAAACTTGCGAAGATGCTCAATGTTCCAGGAGTTGCTCACCGGTAAGCCTTCTTCAGTCTCAAGGCGGACAGCGCCGGGCCTTGTGACTTGTCTCACCCGATAAGGGCCTTCCCACTTCGGCGTCAACTTGTTGGAGTTCTTGGCGGACTGAACGCGCCAAAGAACAAGGTCGCCTTCCTCGAGACTCCTGGCCTTGACCTTGCGGCTATGATAGCGACGCAAGGCTTGGTGGTATCGAGCAGCTCGTACAGCAGCCTGGAGACGGTCCTCCTCGAGGAGCAATGCATCATCTTGTCGCAGCTGCTCCTGCTCAAGCTCATCGTAAGCGAGCACTCGAGGAGACCCGTATACGAGTTCCGTGGGGAGAACTGCCTCTGCTCCATAGACAAGAGCAAAGGGTGTCTGTCCGGTGGCTCGATTTGGTGTCGTCCTGATTGACCAAAGAGCCACCGGCAACTCCTCAATCCAGTTTCTTCCGCACTTGTGCAGCCTGTCGAAGGTTCTTGTCTTGAGTCCGCGCAGCACTTCAGCATTTGCCCTCTTCGCTTGACCATTGCTCCTCGGGTGAGCAACAGAAGCGAAGCAGACCTTAGCGCCAAGGTCTTGGACGTATTGCATGAAGGTGCGGCTTGTGAACTGTGTGCCGTTGTCGGTGATGATCCTGTTAGGGATCCTGAAACGGCAAACGATCGATCTGAAGAACCTGACTGCTGACTGTGCGGTCACCTTTCTCACTGGTTCCACTTCCGGCCACTTTGTGAACTTGTCGATAGCAACGTACAAGTACTCAAAGCCCCCGACAGCGCGGGGAAAGGGGCCGAGGATGTCGAGCCCCCAGACCGAAAAGGGCCAGGACAAAGGGATCGTCTGGAGAGCTTGAGCTGGCTGGTGTATTTGCTTGGCATGAAACTGGCACGCTTCACACTTGGTTACTTGTGCAGTTGCATCTTGGAGGGCTTCTGGCCAAAAGAAACCTTGCCGGAACGCCTTCCCGGCAAGTGCTCTTGCGCCAATGTGGTGTCCACATATGCCTTCGTGGATTTCTGCCAACAGCTTCTGTCCATCTTCCCGGGAAATGCATTTCAATCTGGCACCATTGAGTCTTCTTCTGTACAGTTCATTGCCGACGAACTGGTACATACTTGACTGCTTGGTTATTCTCTCTATGTCTTCTGGTTCTTCGGGAAGTTCTCCAGTTTGAAGTAAACGGACAATTTGCTGTGCCCAAGCTGGGGCCTGAGGCTCAACAACAAGGACTAAAGGCATCAGGGCTGCTGCGGGAACGTCAGCTTCCACGGCAAAAACCTGCGGCTCTGCCGGAGCTGAGCGTTCCCCGGCAAGCCTGCCGAGGCAAGACTTGTCGGGAACTCCTGCTTCCACTGTATGAACCTTAGGGTCCACAGGAGCAGACTGTTCCTCAGCAACTTGGTCGTCGATCTTGGGGACCTTGGCGGCGGCTTCAGGAAGATCCACCGGCAAGTAGTCACCGGAGACCAACTTTCTTTTCTTGCTCTGCCCAACTGATGGTGTAACGGATGGTTGAGTTAACTTGAGCAGGAAGGTCCCTGGTTCCACAGGTAGCTTCATTGCAGCACACTTTGAGAGGCCATCTGCGATATCATTTTGAGCTCTTGGAACGTGCTCCATCTGCAGGCCCTCAAAGTGCTCTTCAGGCTTCCTCACTTCATCGACATAAGCTTCCATCAAAGGACTCTGATAGCTCTTGTTTACTTGTCGGACCACCAACTGTGAATCTCCCCGCACAATCAGCTTCTTAATCCCAAGTTCGGCGGCAATTCTGAGGCCGGCAAGCAAACCTTCATACTCTGCAGTATTGTTTGTCGCTTGCTTCTTGGGAAAGTGCATCTGAACAACATACTTGAGGTGTTCCCCGGTGGGTGCTATGAGTAACACACCTGCACCGGCGCCTTGCAGCGAGAAGGCACCATCAAAGTACATTATCCATTCCTTGCTTGCTTCCTTGACGGGGATGCTTGTCTCTTGAACTTCTTCGTCGGGTGTTGGCGTCCATTCTGCTATGAATTCTGCCAAAGCTCTGCTCTGTATAGTTGAAGTGCTTTCGAACTTAAGACCAAAGCTTGACAGCTCTAGTGCCCACTCGACGATCCTGCCTGTTGCCTCTGGATTTTGCAATATCCTCTTCAGCTGAAAGCGAGTGACCACTGTTATCTCATGTGCTTGGAAGTAATGGCGCAGCTTTCTGGAGGCCATGAGGAGGCCGAAAAGCAGCTTCTGCACCCCAGAGTATCTTGATCTAGCCCCCTGCAAGAGGGAACTTACAAAATAAACTGGGCGCTGCACCATCTTCTTTTGCACTTCTCCTTGTTCCTGCGCAGACTTGTCCTTGTCGGGGCCAGAGCTTGTCGGGGAAGCCCCCTGCTTGTCGCTGGATGTGCTTGCCGGGGCTGTGGGCTCCTCATCTGCCTCCCTCTCCGCTACCAACGCAGCACTAACCACTTGATTGGTTGCTGCTAAATACAGCAGCAACTTCTCTTGTGGCCTAGGTGTGACAAGTATTGGAGTGGAGGACAGGTATCCTTTCAAGTCATGCAGCGCTGCCTCCGCTTCCGGAGTCCTTTTCATTGGACCTGCCTTTTTCAAGATTTTGAAAAACGGCAGGGCGCGTTCTGCAGACTTAGAAATGAACCCGCTGAGGGCAGCCACACAACCAGCAAGTCTCCGTACATCCTTGATGCGCTTTGGAGCTTCGATCTGCTCGATGGCCTTGATCTTGTCGGGATTGGCTTCAATCCCCCTCTGTGACACAAAGAACCCGAGAAGCTTTCCGGAGGGGACTCCGAAGACGCACTTCTCGGGGTTCAGCTTGAGTTGTATCTTGCGTAGATTTGCAAAAGTCTCATCCAGGTCTTGGATCAGGGTATCCTTGTCCTTGCTCTTGACCACTATGTCATCCATGTAGGCTTCCACATTCCTGTGTATTTGTGGCTCAAAAGCAGTGTGGACCACCCTTGCAAATGTTGAGCCCGCATTCTTCAGCCCAAAGGGCATGCGTATGAAACAGTAAGTGCCACATGGAGTAATGAATGCGGTCTTCTCTTCATCTTCCTCAGCCATGAATATCTGGTGATACCCGGAGTATGCGTCAAGAAATGAAAGCAACTCACATCCAGCCGTGGAGTCAAAGATCTGGTCAATGCGCGGCAAGGGAAATGGATCCTTGGGACAAGCTTTATTCACATCAGTGAAGTCTATACAAAGTCTCCACTTCCCATTAGCTTTGCGCATGACAACTGGATTTGCCAACCACGTAGGATGAAGTACACCTCTAACAAGGCCTGCGGCTTCCAACTTCTTGATCTCTTCGGCAATGAACTCTTGGCGCTCCATTGCTTGCTTCCTGACCTTCTGCTTGACGGGCCGCGCGTGAGGACAAACAGCAAGCTTGTGCTCAATTACCTTCCTGGGAACGCCGGGGATGTCAGACGGTTGCCATGCAAACACGTCGACATTCGCCCGCAGGAAGGCAACGAGCGCGCTTTCCTATTTGGGATCGAGCGTAGCACTGATGGGGAAGGTACCACCAGTGCCGTCCTCCTTGGCGGACACCTTCTTGGTTGCGGGTGGAGCTGCCATTCCCTTCTTGTACTTGCCGGTGGAGCTCGATGGTGCGTCCTCGACGGCAGCGCAGCACTCCAAAGAGGTGCGTTTGCCGGAGTGGGCCCCAGAGCTCTTGCCGGACTTGGTCTTGGTCTTCCCCCGGGGAGCTTCAGCGGCAAGTGTCTTGCTGTCTGCCGCGGCTGCTGCATCCCGGTCGATCTTGTCGGCGCAGATAAGCGCATCCTTCTTGTCGTCGGGGACAGAGATGACGCTTATCGGGCCGGGCATCTTGAGCATGTTATATGCATAGTGAGAGGCCGCCATGAACTTGGCGAGCGCAGGGCGGCCGAGTATTCCATTGTATGGCAATGGAATATCGGCGACGTCAAAGGTGATCCTCTCCGTCCTGAAGTTTAGCTCTCCGCCAAAGGTCACTGGCAGCGTGATCTTCCCCTTCGACTTGCTCCTTCCCGGGTTGATTCCTTGGAAAGTTCCGGTTTCCTCGAGCTCGCTGTCGGGGATCTGCAGCTTCCGGATTACAGCAGAGGAGATCAAGTTTAGGCCGGCCCCGCCGTCAACCAACATCTTGGTGACCTTGAGGTTGCGGATGGTTGGGGAAACCAACATCGGCAAGCACCCGACCGCAGTTGTGCGGTCAGGGTGGTCCTCAAGGTCGAAGATGATGGGCATGCTGGACCACTTCAGCAGCTTGCGTGACTCGACGGGTGGCTCAGCCGCATTCACTTCCCGTACCCATTGCTTGAGTTGGCGGTGGGAAGTGTGCAGAGAGGCACCTCCATCGACGCACAGAACTTCTGTGGCCTTCTGGAACTCCTGCTCGCTGTTGTCTCCGTCGTCCATGTCCTCGTCATCGTCTTCGTCTTCATCCTTGTCGCGGCCCCGGGGAGGTCTATCTCCTTGCCGCTGCTTGGCCTTGCCGCGGCGTCCTCCCCGGCCATTGAATGGCCGCTTCTTGCCGGATTCACCTCCGCCTCCTTGGGCCTTCTCCTTATTGCGTCGCTCGTATTCAGCCTTCTGCTGCTCTACGAGGTATTCGACCCTCTTGCAGTTTTGGAGATCGTGGCCCTTGGTGCGGTGGATCTTGCAGTACTGCTTGTTGGAGCTGTCCTGCTTGTCGGCGGCAGCTATAGTGGCAGGCTCCTTGCCAGAGCCACCAGCCTGAGGTTTCTTGTCGCCAGCCTCCTTTCCGGACTTCTCCATAGCCAGTACTTCCTTGTTCTTCTTCTTGTTCTGCCGCCGGCTTTTCCTTGCCGGGGCGGCATCCTCGCTGTCCGTTCCTCCTGCTCCAGTATCCTCTCCGGGGAGTCTCCTCCCTTCTTCAGCGCGCGCACACTTGTCAGCCAGAGCGTAAAGCTCGCTGACGTCCCGGATCTTGGTCATTGCCATCTCTTCCCTCATCCGGCGGTTACGCACGTTCTGGTGGAACGCGCTGATAACCGCGGCAGGGTGGACATCCGGGATGTTGTGCTGAACACGGCTGAACCTCTGGATGTACTTTCGCAGGGACTCTCCCTCCTTCTGGGCAAGAATGTGGAGATCGCTTTCCTGGCCGTGTGGTTTGTGGCCGCCCGTGAAGGCGCCGACAAACTGGTGGCACAGGTCTGCCCACGAAGAGATGGAGTTCTCCGGCAAGTGCATAAGCCAAGATCTGACGTTTGGCTTAAGCACGAGCGGGAAGTAGTTCGCTAGAATCCTCTCGTCGCGTCCCCCGGCAGCCTGCACCGTGATGGTGTAGATGCTGAGGAACTCCAAGGGATGGGTCTTGCCGTCGTACTTCTCGGGTACGTCGGGCTTGAAGTTCTTCATGCTGGGCCACTGGACTTGCCGCAGCTCTCGGGTGAACGTAGGGCAACCTGCCACATACGGCAAGTCGCCTGGTTCACCGGGCGCGTGCAAGTCGACAGCAGTCCCAGCGCGCTGGTCGGACTGTCGCCGTGCTTCTCTTCGACGCTCGATGCGAGTTCGAGCGTCCTCTTGTCGCCTGTCGTCGAGGACTTGGCGCTGATCGCGGCGAGCTCGTGGATTCGACGACGCCGTGGAGTCGTCGTCGACGTTGATCTGGCGAGCTGGCGATTTTTGCTTCTGCGGCGGGGAGTGCATGGTAGTTGCACCCCCGGCGGTCTTGTCTCCATCGGCCTTCGCTTGGCTGACTTGCCGCGGCCGTGATGTTGCCGGCTGCTGCTGCGAGTCGTTGTTGGCGAAGGCGATGAGGCTCTGGATTGTAGCCCTCCAGTCTTCGGCTTTGTCCGCCGCTGGAGGGAAGTCGAGGAGCAGCTGAGCTCTAGCTAGAGCTTCTGCTGGAGAGGAGGGAAGCGGTGGCGAGCGGTGCGAGGAGCGAGATATGCTCGGACTCCTAACGGGGTTAGAAGGAGCAGGGTCTCGCCCCGGCGACCGCGCCTTGCTCGTACCGACGCGTTAACCTTGAGCATCCCGCGACCCGCCGGCTTGGCAACGTCCCAGCAAGCGTATGGTACCCTGGGTACCACGCCGCTGCTGGTCCGGCACCTCCAGAGAGGGACGTGGTGCGTGCACGGACACCGATGTCTTGGAATGGGCTCGGTCGTCCGTCTTGTCCTTGGACTTGGCGGCGCCATGAGTGTCCTCGCCGGCGTCCACCCTTCCGCCAGCGTCTACCCCACCGACCGTTGGTTCTGGTGGTGGTGGGATCGACGCGGACGGGCCTCCTACCTCCGAAGCTTTCTTCTTCGGCGGCATGTCGATGTAGTCGATGAGGTTGATGAAGCTGTTGAGGTTGCTGAAGGTTGCGCCCGCGTGAGCGCCGGATCAGGTTCGCACAACCTCGACGCCTCCCCTGCCTGGCGCGCCAAAGATGTCGGGGAAACTGGTCGCCAACGAACACCTATGGGACCGGAGCCCCTTTTCGGTCCGGCAAGGGAGCGGAGGGAGCACGAAGGGCAGATCGAGGGGCACACGCGAGCAGTTTACCCAGGTTCGGGCCGCACGGATGCGTAAAACCCTACTCCTGCCTTGGTTGTATTGAGTTCTTGGCTCGGGAGCAAGAAGATCTACAGTGCTAGCTACACCGGGCGTGGGAGTGATCAAGTTTTCGGAACCCAACCCCCTCTACGTTGTGCATGGGCCTCCTTTTATAGCTCAAAGGGGTCACCGACAGGTGTCAACGTAGATGAGGGTAAAAGTGTAAAATCGGTGGTAGTTGTAACAGTGCATGTACAGTGCACGTACAGTGGTCTATACCTAACCCTGACAGTGGGGGACAAGGGCATTGAATGCCCGTCGCCGTCACCCCAAAAGCGTCCGCCCGGGCGCCTCCGTTCGCCACGACGGAGGCCTCGTCATCGTGTCTTGCCACCGTGTACCCCAGGCTGCACAGCCATCCGCCACGTGCCCCAGGAAGGGCCCCAGGGCGACGCGTGGCCAGGTGAGCTGGAGCACAGGCACAAAGTGAAAGCTTGCCACGGCAAGCACCTTGCCGCGGTCGCTACCTTGCCGGGCCCGGAAGCTTGCCGCTTTCCGGGTCTTGCCGGGACGCGCGATGCGCCACGGCATGTCTTCTGAAATGCTGTTCTTTGGCCTTCCTGGCAAGCTCCTCTTGCCAGGGTCTTGTGCAGAAGGGATGATCTCGAGACTGGAGCGGCCTTCCCGGCAAGCTCCTCTTGCCGGGGTCTTGTTTCTCAACTTGAATACTTTGTTCTTGGATGGCTTCAAGGGAACTAGAGCGGGCTTTGGCGGGCACGTGGTGAGCCCGACCACGGGACGCTGCTACTGCCCGTGCACAAGTCGGGATACTAAGGTACCCCTACTTTAGTACACCGACAATAGCCCATTGATACACCTAGTTGATGTGAGACCATCTTCCTCCTTTTTGTCTTCTCCACAACCACCACTTTATTCCACCTATAGTGCTATATCCATGGCTCACGCTCATGTATTGCGTGAAAGTTGAAAATGTTTGAAAAAAATAATTAAAGTATGAAACAATTGCTTGGCTAAAACCGGGGTTGTGCATGATTTTGGTATTTTGTGTGACGAATATGGAGCATAGCCAAACTATATGATTTTGTAGGGATGAACTTTCTTTGGCCATGTTATTTTGAAAAGACATAAATGCTTTGTCAGTATGCTTGATGTATTATTACTATTATGTCAATATTAAACTTTTGTCTTGAATCTTTCGGATCTGAACATTCATGCCACAATAAAGAAAATTACACTGAAAATTATGTTAGGTAGCATTCCACATCAAAAATTCTGAATTTATCATTTACCTACTCAAGGACGAGGAGGAATTAAGCTTGGGGATGCTTAATATGTCTCCAACGTATCTATAATTTTTTATTGTTCCATGCTATTATATGATATATTTTGGATGTTTAATGGGCTTTAATATGCACTTTTATATTATTTTTGGGACTAACCTACTAACCAGTGGCCCAGTGCAAATAGTTGTTTTTTTTGCCTATTTCAGTGTTTCGCAGAAAAGGAATATCAAACGGAATCCAAACAGAATGAAACCTTCGCGAGGATTGTTTTTGGAACAAACGCAATCCAAGAGACTTGGAGTGGACGTCAAGGAAGCAATGAGGTGGCCACGAGGCAGGAGGGCACGCCCCCACCCTCGTGGGCCCCTCGTAGCTCCACCGGCAAACATCTTCCGCCTATATATACTCATATACCCTGAAAACATCCGAGAGCACAACGAAACCCTATTTCCACCGCTGCAACCTTCTGTACCCATGCGATCCCATCTTGGGGACTTTTTCGGCGGTCCGTCGGAGGGGGAATCGATCACGGAGGGCTTCTACATCAACACCATAGCCTCTCCGATAATGTGTGAGTAGTCTACCACAGACCTTCGGGTCCATAGTTATTAGCTAGATGGCTTCTTCTCTCTCTTTGGATCTCAATACAAAGTTCTCCTCGATCTTCCTGGAGATCTATTCGATGTATTACTTTTTGCGGTGTGTTTGTCGAGATCCGATGAATTGTGGGTTTATGATCAAGGATTATCTATGAACAATATTTGATTCTTCTCTGAATTCTTATATGCATGATTTAATATCTTTGCAAGTCTCTTCGAATTATCAGTTTGGTTTGGCCTACTAGATTGATCTTTCTTGCAATGGTAGAAGTGCTTAGCTTTGGGTTCAATCTTGCGATGTCCTTTCCCAGTGACAGTAGGGGCAGCAAGGCATGTATTGTATTGTTGCCATCGAGGATAAAAAGATGGGGTTTATATTATATTGCTTGAGTTTATCTCTCTACATCATGTCATCTTGCTTAATGCGTTACTCTGTTCTTATGAACTTAATACCCTAGATGCATGCTAGATAGCGATCGATGTGTGGAATAATAGTAGTAGATGCAGAATCCTTTCGGTCTACTTGTCACGGACGTGATGCCTATATACATGATCATGCCTAGATATTCTCATAACTATGCGCTTTTCTATCAATTGCTCGACAGTAATTTGTTCTCCCACCGTAAAATATGCTATCTTGAGAGAAGCCACTAGTGAGACCTATGGCCTCCGGGTCTAGTTTCCATTATATTAATCTCCCGTCAACTAGCTATTTTTATCATAGTTTATTTTGCAATCTTTACTTTTCAATCTATACAACAAAAATACCAAAAATACTTATCTTATTATCTCTATCAGATCTCACTTTTGCAAGTGGCCGTTAAGGGATTGACAACACCTTTATCGCGTTGGTTGCTAGGTTTTTAATTGTTTGTGCAGGTACTAGGGATTTGCATGTAGTCTCCTACTGGATTGATACCTTGGTTCTCAAAACTGAGGGAAATACTTACGCTACTTTGCTACATCACCCTTTCCTCTTCAAGGGAAAACCAACGCATGCTCAAGAGGTAGCCGTGATAATCGTAAACATTTAATAAGAAAGAACTGTGTGTGTGATGCTGTTGTTAATCGCACACATTCTTTCTTGGCTGATCGTGTGTGCTGTGGAGATTGATCGCACACGTAGCGGATCCTAGAAATGTGTATGATCTCCACGTCTATCGCAGACGTTTCGCTTTCGCCAACCGTGTGCAGTGTAATCCCTAATTAATCCCTAATATAAAAATCATATATTTTGAATTTGATAGTAGGCAATCACTTATTTAATATTCAACCATGTTTATTACAAATATAGGTTCATCCACGAATGCATAATTCGATGCACATGTACATATACCGAAGAAATACAAAAACACCAAGTAAAGAATGATGAACCACAATTATACTAAAGATTGTAAAGAGAGAGGAGAAAGACATTCTAGTTGCTGGAGAAGGTGAAGCAGAATGCCCATATTGTGCCCTCCTCCACGCGTAATGCGCGCACGACTCTTGGCCAACCCCTTGTGATGGCTGCCCGTCCATCCTTCACTGTCTTCATTTCGACTTCTCGATGCTCATTGTAGTATGGATGAAATACTTTAACCTTCACTGTGTGTCCACCAATCATGTACTTTGTGAGGTAATCTTGAGTGAACTGCTTCGGGAACCACTGCGAACGAAAAAGATTCAGACATTATTGTCAAACAACTCATTATGGGTAGTAAAAAGAGAAGGCTACAAAGTTTGTAGTTACCATCGTATAGCTCACTGTTGTGTTGGATAGAGCATAAACAAATAATTTTCTTGCCACCATTCGTATCTTTTTGCTAATAATCCTTATCAGTTTCCTCACTTGATGCTTGTTCATGAATATATCATTGCCCCATACGCAAAAAGGGTCAATGCGTGGATCCTTGCCAAGGTCATAGGTACCTACAAGCAACAAGTCAATATTAGAAGGTAACAAGTGTCCATGCCTGGCTCTATATGCACTACATTATGGAACGACGGGGGAGTACAAGCCGAGGGATGAAGCTAACCTCGGCGGAAAACGGTGGCCACTCCCGTTATTGTCCTGCATAAGTAGTGGAAAGGCATGATAAGTACAACAACCTTAACATCAAACAAATATAGCAAAGGTAAACAACATCATCTCCAAATGATAGCTTGAATGTTTTGGTTTCAGCATGCTATTAAAGCATATATAAAATGGAAGGCAATGTTACCGACAGCAGGCTTAACAACCATCAAATATTGCAATTCAAACTAGTATTGTTGAAAATGAATAGAACGTAGGTAATGCTTACACATCACACTGGATAAATGTATAAAACTAAAATAAAGGGCATGTGTTAACTACACCAGGCATAACTAGAACCAAATATAGCCGTTTAAACTGGTATTGATGCAGTCGAGCGGCACAGTTCCGACTTGCACATAATGAACAACACATTGTGAATGACTGAAATAAACAAGGTATAAATGATCAGTATAACAACCAAATATAGCCATTGAAATCTGGACAGAGTCTCAGTGCAACCAACCTAACAAGAAAATACAGAGAAACATGGCATATGCTTGAAAACTGGACAAATTCTCACTTCAACCAACCTAACAAGCAAATACAGATAAACAAGGCTTCTGCTTGAAAACTGGACAAATGCTAAAAAAAGCAACCTAACAACCAAATACAGATAAACAAGGCATCTGCTTGATAACTGGACAAATGCTCACTGCAACCAAACTAAGAACCAACTACGTATAAACAAGGCATCGACTCGATAAGTGAAAAAATGCTCATTGCAACCAACCTAACAACCAAACACAGATAAACAAGGCATCTACTCACTATAAACAACCAAATATAGCCTTTCGTGAAACTGAAGTGGACAATTCATACTTAAACATCACATAGCCCTATTGAAGAATACATTTTTTGCATTACTGAAATAATTAAACACATCACATTTATAGCACTGCACGACAAATGCTACTACAACAAAGGGTATAGGTTGGCAAGCTAGAAACGGTAAGATTTGCTGATAGGATGTTGCCTCACATTTCATGGACCGGATCCTTCTAGTTGGAAGAGCACAGACCCATGGTGCGCTCTCTGATGTCACAGATGGGCTGTTTCACCTTGGAAGAACCTTTGTGGGTGCCCTCCTCGTGGTCGTGGTCGTGGTCGATGAGATCTGACTTGGCAATTAAGGATCCCAAGACGCCGCCGTAGAACGTGTCCTTCAGAAATGACAAAATGGGCTCGATGGGGTATAAGGATCACAAATCCTTGACCGCTTGGCGGAGGAGATCAGTGGCTGGGCCATCGAATAGATCAACAGCGGTTGAACCAGAGGGGTTTGGGATGGACCACGTAACCTGTGACATGGCCCGCGTGAAGCCGTCGCTGTCGACGAGCTTGATGTCATAGCCAGCTTTCCCGAGATACAGTAATACGCAAGCCGCTAACATGAAGCCTACGACATGGCAATGTAGTCAATGTCTTCGCCAGCTTCCGCGGCGGCGTGTTGCTCCGGGATCGACAGGTCAGGGCGAACGGCGGCCACCTCGCCAACGTCCGCCGGAGAGGCCATGATAAACCTCTTCTTGGCCGAACGCTCGTCAAGCTCCCCGGGATACGTGGTCGAGCTTAGGCTACGACTTTCTGGAGCAGGGGATGTGGATTTGGTGGGGAGGGACACCGTAGGCCTCATCTAAAAACTTTGGGGAGTGGGGCGACGGTATGGGAATCGCTCGGTAACCTGAACTTTATTATCTAAGCTAGGAGGAATGGGCACACCGGCATGGGTTGGCGGCAGCTCCAGCGGCAGCCACAAGCTAGGGTTCCAAGGGGGAGGGGCCGGGTGGGGGACTGTGGAGGGGGGGTGGTGGTGGTGTTTGAGGATATGCCGCGACTATTGAAAATTTTAGTAATGGTGGGTGGAGATGGTGGTGGACGAGCGAGGGCGATGGTTCAAATGCCTTGGCTACTGCAATTTTACTATAAGGTCGGTGCTGGAGGAGTGTGGGAGACGGTTAAAGTACGGTTGAAGTGTGTGCGTGTATGATAATAAGGAAAAGTGGTGAAACCGCCGATTTTTCAGCGCTCAAGGCAGGTAGTTTGTTTTTATATTTCTAGCTAGCTGGTCTATCGCACACGGTTCATCCTAATTTCTAAATAAACTTACCCACCTTTAGCTTGCGCAGTCGTGGTGATTTTATAGCGCACTTGCATCGCACACGGTTAAGCCAGTACCTCCACCATTTGCTTGTGCTTCCGCAGCCGTGGTGATTTTACAACAAAAATAACCTATAAAAACATAGTCTACAAATTAGCAAAACAAGGATCCCAAGGTTTATATAATCATCATGTGAGAGATAAGCTAACTATAGAGATATTTATCTCTTTATCTCTATAATGACCGTGTCATGGTGATTAAATGAATCTTGAGATATGTAACTTCCCACCGGGTCACCCATCCTTGGACTACTCCAGCCCAAGCACGCTTAACTTCTGTGTTCTATTCGACTAGGCTAGTGGATGGGAAGTGTCATCTTCATGATAGGAATTGCCTCCTTGCCTTTAAGGCGTTTCACGCTGGTCACCCAATGGGACCTACTCCCTCCTATCACGCACATTTGTGCTTTTAGAAACTGTGTGCAGTATTTACATGGCTGGTGTGTCGCCGTCTAGCCTTCAATGAGCACTGACACTGGTAGCGGGAAACCGATGTGAAAATAGGCGGGAAACCGATGAGAGGAGTGGCGGGAAACGGGATCCTGTTTAGAAAATGTAGTAGAGAAGGAAGCATGAGCTAGCACGACGCATGCGCACAGTGCTTACCCATGTACTGCATGTGCTGTCGAAAGAGCCGAGGGTTGCCGTTCGATTTGGGAGAATCCAACGATGCAGACGTACGATCCGTGGGGTTTGGGTTCTGGCCAGTCAAAACGCATGACTCAGATCGTGCGCGTAGCAGGGGAAGGGGGGTGTCTTGGCCATGGTTTGGTAGGCACACGACTTTCATGAGTGAACTGTGTGCTATATGAAAACATTTCGTGAGAAGAATCTTGATTTTTAAATCCCAGTAAATCCAAAACTCCCCAGAAAATCATGAAACTTGTCACGGTGTCATGACATGGCACATATATGTCGAGGAATTTTTTCGTCCATTTTGGCGAAAGTTTATTACAATCCTCTTACAAACCGGAGCTTCTCTCAAAGAAGCCTCATGGTTCCTATAGGGAAACGTGTCCCCCTTGTGGGGGAAATGGTAATCACTGCCTCTTTTCGCCATGTATTTTCTTCTACCGGCAACATGGAACGACAATATATCCGTGCTAAAATTTAAACTTATTCAGGTTTTGTTTGGCCTTTTTATACACTAATTGAGTTTCCTAGGCATTTAATGTCCATAATTCAAATTTGAACTACAAATACATGCTCCAGTTCACCAAAATGGGTAGAAAAATTATACATGTGTCCTTGGGTGCATGTTTAGGTCCCATGCCAGGAGTGGGAACAAATTGCAACCGTACCGGCATCCTGGCTCGTCCTCAAACAATTGGAATCTCGGTTTTTAAATCCCCGTAAATCCTAAACTCACCAGAAAGTCATGAAAGTAGGCATGGTGTCACGTCATGCCACATATATGTCGTGGTAAATACATTGTCCAATTTGGTCCAAACTTTATTACAAACCTCTTACAAACCGGACCTTCTCTCAAATAAGCCTCATGGTTCCAATAGGGAAACGTGTTCCCCTTGTTGTCGAAACATAATCACTGCCTCTTTTCACCTTGTATTTTCTTCTACGGGCAACATTGAAAGACATGATATCCGTGCTAAAATTTAAACTTATTCAGGGTTCGTTTGTCCTTTTTATACACTAATCGAGTTTCCCAGGCATATTTAATGTCCATAATTCAAATCTGAACTTCAAACACATGCTCTAGTTCACCAAAATGGCTAGAAAAATTATGCATGTGTCATTGGGTGCATGTTTAGGTCTCATTAAAGGAATGTGAACAAATTACAATCGTACCGGCATCCTGGCTCATCCTCAAACATTTAGAATCTCGGTTTTTAAATCCTCATAAATCCAAAACTCACCAGAAAGTCAAGAAAGTTGGCATGGTTTCACGTCATGGCGCATATATGTCATGGTAAAAACATTGTCCAATTTGGGCCAAGCTTTATTACAAACCTCTTACAAACCGAAGCTTCTCTCAAAGAAGCATCGTGGTTCCGATAAGGAAACGTGTTCCCCTTCTAGCGAAACGTAATCTCTACCTCTTTTCGCCTTGTATTTTCTTCTACGGGCAACATGGAACGATAGGATATCCATGATGAAATTTAAACTTATTTAGAGTTTGTTTAGCCTTTTTATACACTAATTGAATTTCCTAGGCATTTAATGTCCATAATTCAAATCTGAACTACGAATACATGCTCAAGTTCACCAAAATGGCTAGAATAATTGTACATGTGTCCTTGGGTGCATGTTTAGGACCCATGGCAGGAACAGGAACGAATTACAACCGTACCGATGTCCTGGCTCGTCCTCAAACATTTGAAATCTCGGTTTTTAAATCCCCATAAATCCAAAACTCACCAGAAAGTCATCAAAGGTGGCATGGTGTCACCTCATGGAACATATATGTCGTGGTAAAAACATTGCCAATTTGGGCCAAACATTTATTACAAACCTCTTACAAACCGGAGCTTCTCTCAAAGAAGCCTCGTGGTTCCGATGCGAAACATAATCGATCCCTCTTTTCGCCTTGTATTTTCTTCTCCGGGCAACATCGAACGACATGATATCCATGCTGAAATTTAAACTTATTCAGGGTTTGTTTGGCCTTTTTATACACTAATTGAGTTTCCTAGGCATTTAATGTCCATAATTTAAATCTGAACTACAAATACATGCTCAAGTTCAGCAAAATGGCTATAAAAATTGTACATGTGTCCTTGGGTGCATGTTTATGTCCCATGTCAGGAATGGGAACAAATTACAATCGTATCGGTGTCCTGGCTCGTCCTCAAACATTTGGAATCTCGGTTTTTAAATCCCCATAAATCCAAAACTCACCAGAAAGTCATCAAAGGTGGCACGGTGTCACGTAATGGCACATATATGTCGTGGTAAAAACACTGCCAATTTGGGCCAAGTTTTATTACAAACCTCTTACAAACCGGAGCGTGTCGCAAGAACCCTCGTGGTTTCAATAGGGAAATGTGTCCCCTTGTGGGCCAAATGATAATCGCTCCCTCTTCTACCCTCGTATTTTCTTCTACACTCAACACAGAACAATGGTATATTCGCGTTGAACTTTAACATTATTCAGGGTTCATTTGACCCTTTTTATTCATTAATAGAGTTTTCTAGGCATTTAATGTCTATAATTCACATCCGAAACACAAATACATGCTCCTATGCACCAAAATGGCTAGAAAAAATGTACATGTGTCCTTGGGGTGCACGTTTAGGTCCCATGGAACGAATGGGAATGAATTCAACCGTCTCGCCGTCCTGCCTTGGCCACAAACATTGCGAATCTCGGTTTTTAAATCTCTGTAAATCCAAAACTCACCAGGAAATCATGAAACTTGGCAGGGTGTCACTACATGGCACATATAATTGTCCAATTTGGGCGAAGCTATATTACAAGCCTCTTACAAATCGAAGCTTCTCACAACCCTCGTGTTTCGTTGGGCAAAATGATAATCGCTGCCTATTCTCGCCTTGAACTTTGTTTTCTACAGGAAACATAGAAAATAGGAGTGTCGTGCTGAAATTTGAAACAACCCATGGTTCGTTTGGCCATTGTATATATTACTAATTAAGTTTTCTATGCATTTAATGTAGGCCATAATTCAAATTTGAACTACAAGCACATGCTCTAGTGAAGGAAAACGGGTGGGAAATCGTACATGTGTCATTGGGTGCATGTTTAGCTCTCATTTAAGGAATGGGAATGAATTGCAAACTTGTCGTCATCCTGAAACATTGAGAATCTCGGTTTTTAAATCCCAGTAAATCAAAAACTCACCCAAAAAACATGAAACTTGGCATGGTTTCATGACATGGCACATATATGCCGTGGTAAAAATCGTCCAGTTTGAGAACAGGCGCACACATTAGTAGCCAACAAAGTCCTTTTTGAAACAAAAAGCTGACACGTTAATATCGCAAACAGTTGAATTATATGAACATTGTCAAAATTTAACCATACTCGATGGCGTGCGTGCAACTGTTTGATTAGACGGGATGAGCGTGAGAAGTCCGCCGTGCAGGCTCGACGGGATGCGTGCGAGCAATCCGCCGCGCAGGCTCGATGGGTCGCGTGCATCCTGTCCACCTCGCAGGCTCGATGGGTCACATGCGAGCAGCAAGGCCGCCCATGCTCACTTGGAAGCGAGCTCTTTGACCTCCATGCACTAGCTGCCGCCCTCCTCGCTCACAACTTCTCCATTAATGCGTTAATTTAAGTGCCTGGATGGAGGGTGTTTGCTTGTGTTCCCATGGCAACATTTGCTTTGTTCGTGTTTTCAACTCGTATTCCGGCCTAATTTAAATTACCACATAGGGCAACGAATAATACGGCGACAAATAAAATGGCAATGGATAGTATGACAACAAATTTACATTGGCGCAAATAATAATTGTCTTAGATATTCCGGACAATTTAAAATGCCACATGCAGCAAAGCCCGGAAGACACGGGGGCAAGAAAAGAAGGAAATCACAGACAACGATCTGGATCGCTACTGTATATACTCTTCGACGGATCGCCGGGCGACGACATCCTCCACCTCCTGCTCGCGCTCGATCCGGAGCTTCCTCAAGTAACTCATCATTTCCTCGACGACCACTGTCAGCGTCATCCCCGAGGCACTGCTCTGCTCATGAAGCATCTTCCAGCCGGCGGCTTCCTCCTCCTTCTTGGCGACCGCCTTGAGGAGCTTCGCCTTGCCACCCATGAGTTGCTCGACGAGGCCAGTTGCCTTGTCAACCGAGGCATCGCCGATCTCAAGCAGCTTCATCAAGCCGTCGACCAGCTCCTCCTCCTTAATGAGGCTAGGGAGAATGTCATCGTCGCCGGTCAAGGACTTCAACAATGCCAGCTCATCAAGATCGCCAACTTGGTGAGTGCTCTTGTGAGAGACCTCACGTGCCCGTGAGAGCTTGTTCGAGGGCTCCGCGGCGCGTCGGGACATCTCTGTTACGGCTGCCGCTTCGTGGCGGGACCTCTCTAGTGCTTTTGCGGCCTTGGTCTTTGCTGCCTGGTTATATGTCCACCCGAAACTCCTCCTACCAGTCATGGCGGAACGAATTGACAGGAAAGACTGGTTTCGTGGGTGATGAGGAGAGGAACTGTGAAGTAATTTTCGAGTGGGTAGTTTTTATGTCCCGGTGCTAAGTGTGAACACATATTAGCTTGATCTGTGTGAACAGATTTGCAATTACTTATTGCGTTGTAATCTGCAATGTGACGAGAAATAAAGTCAAAATTTGTTGATGGTTCTAGGTGTATAAAGCTCTGTTTCTGTTGTTCTGCCTGATCGCAAACAGTTTTTTTGGATCAACCATATGCCATGCATCGAAAGCCCGAAACGTGGGCCCTTGTATTGGATGTACCTGTACGTGTCTGCCCACTACACACACGGCCATGATATCACCATCGCATCCTATGGATGCGCCGTTGCGTCTCCCCATTTGCGATTTATGTATCGCACACACTTTGACCAAAGGGTCTCTGATTGTAGTGTCACGTTAGTAGTATCCTACAGTAGTGAAATCTAAGTGAAGAACATGAGCATAGAATTTTGTTTCTCTCAAAATAATTTAAGTGAAGCATGAGAGAATTTCTTAAAAAAATACCAACTCTCAAATAAACCTAAGTGAAGTATGAGAGCATTTCTTCACAAACATTAAAGCACACCATGCTCAAAAAGATATAAGTGAACACTAGAGAAATTCCATAGCTCTCAAAAAATTTAAGTGAAGCATAAAAAGCAAACATAGCATCAATTGGCTTTCTAAAATAAGTGTGTTCATCAAGGATAGATGACACAAACTAAAAATAAAAACAAGCAAAGACTCATATCATACAAGACGCTGAAGGAAATATGCCCTAGAGGCAATAATAATATTGTTATTTATATTTCCTTATATCATGATAAATGTTTATTATTCATGCTAGAATTGTATTAACTAGAAACTTAGTACATGTGTGAATACATAGACAAAACAGAGTGTCCCTAGTATGGCTCTACTTGACTAGCTCGTTAATCAAAGATGGTTATGTTTCCTAATCATAGACATGTGTTGTCATTTGATCAACGAGATCACATCATTAGGAGAATGATGTGATGGACAAGACCCATCCGTTACCTTAGCAACTTGATCGTTTAGTTTGACTGCTATTGCTTTCTTCATGACTTATACATGTTCCTATGACTATGAGATTATGCAACTCCCGAATACCGGAGGAACACCTTGTGTGCTATCAAACATCACAACATAACTGGGTGATTATAAAGATGCTCTACAGGTGTCTCCAAAGGTGTTTGTGGTGTTGGCATAAATCGAGAATAGGATTTGTCACTCCGAGTGTCGGAGAGGTATCTTTGGGCCCTCTCGGTAATGCACATCACTATAAGCCTTGCAAGCAAATGACTAATGAGTTAGTCATGAGATGATGCATTATGGAACGAGTAAAGAGACTTGCTGGTAACGAGATTGAACTAGGTATTAAGATACCGGCGATCGAATCTCGGGCAAGTAACATACCGACGACAAAGGGAACAACGTATATTGTTGTGCGGTTTGACCGATAAAGATCTTTGTAGAATATGTAGGAACCAATATGAGCATCCAGGTTCCGCTGTTGGTTATTGACTGGAGATGAGTCTCGGTCATGTCTACATAGTTCTCGAACCTGTAGGGTCCGCACGCTTAATGTTCGGTGACGATCGGTATTATGAGTTTATGAGTTTTGATGTACCGAAGGTAGTTCGGAGTCCCGGATATGATCACGGACATGACGAGGAGTCTCAAAATGGTCGAGACATAAATATCGATATATTGTAAGCCTATATTCGGACATCAGAATAGTTCCGGGTAAAATCGGGATTTTACCGGAGTACCAGGAGGTTACCGGAACCCCCGGTAAGTACATGGGCCATAATAGAGAGAGAGAGAGAGGAGACCAGGGTAGGCCGCGCGCCCCCTCTCCCTCTAATCACCCAGTTATGTCCAAAATCAGGAGGGGAGGGCGGCGCCTGATATGTCCAAAATGCATCACTATTTTGTATTATAATTTATCCTTATTCATTGATATATTTCACGTTACGGTGATGTTCTTATGTTGTTTTGGTCTATTTTACACAGTTTGCAAACTTTCCGATGCCGAAGCAGCAGACGCAGGATTCAGCAGTAAAAAGTGGACGCTGAGTTGCTGAAGAAGAATACCTCCAAATTACCTGAAAATTGACGGGAGATATTTTTCAGACGGATCACGAAGGCACGCGAAAGGGCAACCAGAGGGGGGCCACAGGGTGCCCAGGCGCCCTGGGGGCGCCCCCCTGGCCGCGCCGGGGGGGCGCCTGGAGCCCCTGGCCCACCTCTGGCCGCCCCCTTTTGCATATATGCTCTCCGTTATCCAAAAACCCTAGTGACGGGAATTTTTACGGAGTTCCGCCGCCGCTCCGTGGCGGAAACCTACAGAGAAGAAAAAGCCATCTCCGGTGGGCAGATTCCGCCGGGGAGATCACCTCCCGGAAGGGGAGATCGTCGCCATCGTCATCACCATCATCACGGGCATCATCGAGATCATCATCAACATCATCCCCAACACCAGCACCATCTCCATCTTCATCCAAATCTCATCTTACAATCGCAACTTGTGTTGTAACTCGTACTACCTATCCTCTCTACTCCATCGGTGTTGATTACTACTTTGTGGTGAATGCTATTGAGTTTTGTTGGAGAAATATTATTATGTCCAGATTGTTTATCACCTATTTATCCCCACTGATCATGATCTCCTTTATGTCTCGTGAGTAGTTACCTTAGTTCTTGAGGACATGGGGAAAGTCTTGTTGTTAGTAGTCATATGCTGTTGAAGTAATATGTTGTTTGATACTTAAGTTGCGTTGTCATTCTACTAGTGGTGTTGTGTGAGTCGAACACCCAACACTTCGCCTTATTAAGGACCTAGGAGAATACATTGTGTATAAAGAATGCTTATGGTGGGTTGCCGGAGTGACAGAAACCTGAACCCCAGTTCGCACGCTTTTGCATAAGGGAATAATGGATCCTCGATCGTATTGCTATGGTTAGGCTTTTGCCATAAATTCTATCTTGTATTTGCGGATGCTTGCAAGGTGTTTAATCATAAGAGTGCACTCATCTTAGTCTAGAGAGTGTACTAGCATAGATCCACCCACTCAACACTTATCAACACATAACATAGTATCGATACGGAATATGGTGAAAGCACATGACTACCTCTCCCGTGTGTCCTCAGGAACGCTTTAGTCTTTATAAGTTCAGTTGCTAGGCCTCTCCTTTGCTAAGAAAGGATTGGGCCACTTGTTACTCCCAGTGCCTTTTACATTGCTTGCTTTTACCTTCCTGTTGCCTATATCGAGAAAACCCCTAAAAAGTTATCTTTCAGTGCTTGCAGTAATTTCTTGCTCAGAATCGCTTATCAATACCTTCTGCTCCTCTTTGGGTTCGACACTCTTACTTATCGAAAACGCTGCAATAGATCCCTTACGGTTGTGGGTCATCAAGTACCGTTTTCTGGCGCCGTTGCCGGGGAGCGTAGCGCTATTGGTAAAGTGAAACTGGTAAGGAAGTTTTTATAATTCTGTTTTTGTTTTTGCTATTGCTGCTCTTTGTCCTTATGGATAACCCTGTTATTGGAGCGTTGCTTGCGGGAAGACGCCCCACACCTGTGGTGGTTGATCCTCCCCCTACTGAAATTGTGCCTTATAAAATACCAGCTGGCATTATCAATTATGTTTTGGCTAATCGTTATGCAGGAGACAGACATCCCGGTGAACACTTGCTATATCTGTCACAACTAAGTTCATTATTTAAGCTTGCAGGTGTATCGAGGGAGTTTGTCATGAGAAAATTGTTTGCCGTATCACTTATAGATAAAGCTTCGGATTGGTATAGGCTTCTCGATAACTCACACTTGCTTGACTGGCAGGAGCTTATGTCTCTCTTTTATACTAAGTTTTATCCTCTTCATGAAATTCATCGAGACAGGAACTATATCTATAACTTTAGGTCTCGTGACGGAGAAAGCATTGCTCAAGCTTGGGGGAGATTGAAGTCCCTAATGCTCAAATGCCCTATTCATAAGCTTCCCAAGGAAATTATACTTAGAAATTTTTATGCCAGGCTTTCTCGTCAGGATAAGGAGATGCTGGATGCCTCCTCTAGTGGGGTATTTCAGAAAAAGAGTGTTGAAGAAAGGTGGGATCTCATTGAAAGGATCCAGAGGAATACCGAAGATTGGGAAATTGATAAAGGTATTGAACCCGCTATAAATTATGAACATGATTTTATTGAGAGCTATGTGAAAACTGATTACTTCAATACTTTTTGCTCTAAGATTGGTCTTGATTCCCATCTAGTGATTGATTTGTGTAAGAATTTTGCCTCTCACGCTGATTCTTTTAAAAAGAAGAGAGACCACCCCCATGAACCTTTTAAAGAGTCACCTATTGACATTTATGTTGCTGACCCTATTTTGCCTACAGTTATATATGAAAAGCCTCCTTTTCCCGCAAGGATAAAGGAGCACTCTTTTGTGACAGGCATAATAAATAAAAGTGAGAGAAGAGTTGATGAGCCTGAGGACCAAATCAAAGTCGATCCTCAAGTTGCATTGATTAAAGACCTTGCTACTAATGATGTTTTGGATTCCAATATAAATTTTTGTGCTGTTTCCACTAACCTTGTCACAGCCAAGAATAAAGGCCCAATTTCAGGTACTCCAGTGGTATCCGTTAAAATAGGAGATCACAATTATTATGGGCTATGCGATTTGGGATCGAGTGCAAGCGCTATCCCCTATTCACTTTATGAAGAAATCATCGGTGAGATTTCCCCTTGTGAACTTGAAGAAGTTGATGTTACCATTCATCTTGCAAACAGAACAACTATCTCTCCTATTGGAATTGTGAGAGACGTTGAAGTCCTATGTGGAAAGGTAAAATACCCTACCGACTTTCTAGTACTTGGTTCAGAGAGGGACAATTTTTGTCCAATTATTTTTGGTAGACCTTTTCTTAGAACTTGTGGAGCTATAATAGATTGCAAGAAAGGTAAAGTTTCTGTTGAATTCGATGGTGAGCCATATGAATTTAATTTTTCTAAGTTCTCTAAGCAGCCTTGTGGTACTGATTTACCTAGTGATGATAAAATTATTGAAAGTATTGCCTCTGTTGCTATTCCCCCTAATGATCCTTTGCAGCAATACATGGAGGACCACGAGAATGATTTGCATATGCAGGAAAGAAATGAACTAGATGAAATATTTTTGAGGCAGCCTGCTATGCTGAAGCACAACCTTCCGGTTGAACCTTTGGGAATTTTATCAAAACCGAAAGAAGACCCGGTGTTTGATCTTAAACCTCTGCCCGATACGCTCAAGTATGCTTATTTAGATGAAAAGAAAGTATATCCTGTTATTATCAATTCTAACCTTTCAGGATATGAAGAAGAGCGATTATTGGAAGTACTTCGTAAACACCGAGGCGCAATTGGCTATACCCTTGATGACCTTAAGGGGATTAGTCCATCTATCTGTCAACATACTATCAACCTTGAGCCTGATGCTAAACCAGTTGTTGATCATCAACGACGGTTGAACCCGAAGATGATGGATGTTGTGAGAACTGAGATTCTCAAGCTTCTGGCCGCAGGTATTATCTACCCTATAGCTGATAGTAAGTGGGTAAGTCCGGTACATTGTGTTCCTAAGAAAGGAGGTACAACTGTGGTTCCTAATGATAAAAATGAATTAATACCTCAGAGAATTATTATTGGATATAGAATGTGTATTGATTACAGGAAGTTGAACAAAGCAACCAGGAAGGATCACTACCCGTTGCCGTTCATCGACCAAATGCTTGAAATGTTATCCAAAAATACCCACTTTTGTTATCTCGATGGTTATTCTGGCTTCTCTCAAATTCATGTTAACACTGCCGATCAAGAGAAGACCACTTTTACTTGTTCCTTTGGTACTTATGCTTACAGGCGTATGCCTTTTGGTTTATGTAATGCCCCTGCTACTTTTCAAAGGTGTATGTCTGCTATCTTTCATGGTTTCTGCGGGGATATTATGGAAGTCTTCATGGACGATTTCTCCGTCTATGGAACTTCTTTTGACCATTGTCTTCACAATCTTAATAAAGTTTTGCAGAGATGCGAGGAGACAAATTTGGTACTCAACTGGGAAAAGTGCCACTTCATGGTTAATGAAGGAATTGTTCTTGGTCACAAGATTTCCGAAAGGGGAATTGAAGTGGACAAGGCTAAGATCGAAGCTATTGAGAGGATGCCCTACCCAAGGGACATCAAAGGTATTCGCAGTTTTCTCGGTCATGCAGGTTTTTATAGAAGATTTATTAAAGACTTTTCTAAAACCTCAAGACCCCTCACTAATCTTCTCCAGAAGGACGTTCCTTTTGTATTTGATGAAAATTGTAAGGAAGCTTTTGAAGTCCTTAAGAAAGCTTTAATAACCGCTCCTATAGCGCAACCACCTGACTGGAATTTACCTTTTGAGATTGTGTGTGATGCTAGTGATATTGCTGTTGGAGCTGTTTTAGGACAAAGAGTTGATAAGAAATTGAATGTTATACATTATGCTAGCAAAACTCTTGATAGTGCTCAAAGGAATTATGCTACTACTCAGAAGGAATTCTTAGCTGTAGTATTTGCTTGTGATAAGTTTAGGCAGTATATTGTTGATTCCAAAGTTATTATTCATACTGATCATGCTGCCTTTAAGTATCTTATGACAAAGAAGGATGCCAAGCCAAGGCTTATCAGATGGGTACTCCTTCTTCAAGAATTTGATTTGCAGATTGTTGATAGGAAAGGAGAAGACAATCCGGTAGCGGACAATCTTTCAAGGATGGATGATATACCGCATGATCCCATCCCAGTTAACGATAGTTTTCCAGACGAGCAACTTGCCGTTGTAAAAGTACAATCTCTTTCCGATCCTTGGTATGCGGATCATGCTAATTTTATTGTTGAAAAGTATTTGCCTCCAGGTTTAACACTTCAGCAAAGGAAGAAGTTCTTTCATGATTTGAGGCACTACTTCTGGGATGACCCACATCTTTTCAAAGAAGGTCCCGACGGGATCGTGAGGAGATGCATTCCGGAACATGAGCAGAAGGACATTCTCAGACAGTGTCATGATAGTCCCTATGGAGGACATCATGCCGGTGAGAGGACTGCACATAAGGTTCTTCAATCAGGTTTTTATTGGCCTACTCTCTTTAAAGATGCTAGAAATTATGTTTTAGCCTGTGATAAATGTCAGAGAGTTGGTAACATTAGTAGAAGGAATGAGATGCTATGAATTACTCACTAGTGATTGAACCATATCGATTGTTGGGGTTTTGATTTTATGGGTCCTTTTCCTTCTTCGCACAAGTACACTCACATTTTAGTAGCTGTTGATTATGTGACCTAGTGGGTTGAAGCAATCCCCACTGAAAGTGCTGATCACAAGACATCTTTGAAAATGCTTAAAGATGTAATTTTTCCTAGGTTTGGCGTACCAAGGTATCTCATGACTGATGGGGGATCATACTTCACGCACGGAGCTTTTAGAAAAGCTTTGGCTAAATACGATGTTAATCATAGAATTGCTTCACCATATCATCCTAAAACTAGTGGGCAAGTTGGGCTCACCAATAGAGAGATTAAGTTGATCTTGCAGAAGACAGTAAACAGAAATAGAAAGGACTGGTCAAATACGTTAGGAGATGCTTTGTGGGCATATAGAACTGCTTACAAAAACCCCATGGGCATGTCCCCCTATAAGATGGTGTATGGCAAGGCTTGCCATTTGCCATTAGAGTTAGACCACAAAGCTTTCTGGGCTGTTAGAGAGCTTAACGCTGACCCAAAACTAGCTGGTGAGAAGCGTCTCATGAACTTGACTTCTCTAGATGAATGGAGAAGTGAAGCTTACGAGAGCGCTAAAATGTTCAAGGAAAAGGTAAAAAAGTGGCATGATAGGAAGATTCTGAAACTTGAATTTAATGTTGGTGAGAAAGTTTTGTTGTTCAGATCCCGTTTCAGGTTTTCTCCAGGTAAACTACTTTCCAGGTGGGAAGGACCATTTCATATTGAAGAAGTTTATCGGTCTGGAGCAATTAAGATTAATAATTTTGAAGGCACCAAACCTCAAGTTGTGAATGGGCAAAGGCTTAAACATTACATAGCAGGAGACCCTGTCAATGTTGATGTGAATATAATATACACAACAACCCACGAAGAACATGTTGCAGCCCTGTTTCAGACGCCAGCAGAAGCAGAATAAAGAAAAGGTATGTAGTACGGTAAGGAAACATCGCGAACCACCATAAAAGTTCCGTATTACGAGTTTCTGTAAAATTAGTAAAATTCCGAGTCTAAGTGGAGCCGGAGACGACCTCCAGGGAGTCCAGGCGCCCCCCTGGCGCGCCCCCCCTGGGCCGCACCGGGAGGCCGCCTGGACACCTGGGAGTCCGTCTCCGACCCCGCTTTGGTCCGTTACCTTCCTTTCTGTGCATAAATTTTTCCTATATATTTTCCCGGACTGTTCCGGCAACGTATCTTGCGATTTCGCGTGTTTTCTCTTCGATCTGTTTCTGCCAGGCAATCTTTCAGCTGAATTTAGGTGCCATGGCTTCTCCAAGCTCCCCCAAGGACGAGTTCGTCGTCAACGTCATCAACCCTTACCTCGCTGAGGTGAAGAAGCACCCTCAGGTTGTTCGGATGGAGGACGGTGTCCTTCATCAAGAAGATATGAAGGGACCTATTGTAGGATCGAAGAAGTAGGTCTAGAGGGGGGGGGGGTGATTAGACTACTTGACAAGATAAAAAATCTGCCTTTTGGTTGTGCAAAGTTTTAGGCAGTTTTGCAATTAAGATCAAGTCAAGTAACATACTACACATGCAATTCTAGAGTATGGGCAGCGGAAAGTAAATTGCATATATAGTAAATGGAAGTGGAGAAGATCAAACGCAGTTTGGTGACACGGAGATTTTTGTCGTGGTTCCGATAGGTGGTGCTATCGTACATCCACGTTGATGGAGACTTCAACCCACGGAGGGTAACGGCTGCGCGAGTCCACGGAGGGCTCCACCCACGAAGGGTCCATGAAGAAGCAACCTTGTCTATTCCATCACGGCCTACGCCCACGGAGGACTAGCCTTACTCGGGGTAGATCTTCACGAAGTAGGCGATCTCCTTGCCCTTACAAACTTCTTGGTTCAACTCCACATCTCAACGACGGAGGCTCCCAAGCGACACCTAACCAATCTAGGAGGCACCACCCCCCAAAAGGTAATAGACGGTGTTGATGGTGATGAACTCCTTGCTCTTGTGCTTCAAATGATAAACTCCCCAACACTCAACTCTCCTCACTGATATGGCTGTGGTGGAAGAAAGGTTTGAGTGGAAAGCAACTTGGGAAGGCTAGAGATCAAGTTTCATATGGTAGGAATGGAATGGCTTGATCTCAACACAAGGGTAGGTGGTTCACTTCTCAGAAAGTGTATGGTAGGAATGGTGGTACTTTCTGATGGCTCTCCTCACGAATGAAGAGGGGGTGGAGGGGTATATATAGCCTCCACACAAAATCCAACCGTTACACACACATTTGACCAATCTCGGTCAGACCGAAGTGAAAACTCGGTCAGACCGAAAGTTCAAATATAGTGAACGTTGGGATTTTCGGTGGGACCGAAAATACCATCTCGGTGAGACCGAAAGTGAGTCAAAGGTTAGGGTTTGCCATTTCGGTGAGACCGAAAATATAAACTCGGATATTCCGAATTGATGTGAAGTGGTTACAGAAGGTTGGCAGTTCAGTTTCGGTGTGACCGATCTCAAACTCGGTAAGACCGATTTTTCTAGGGTTTGGAAAATGGCAGAAGTGGTTCATCTCGGTGGGACTGAGTTGAAAGAATCGGTGTGACCGAGATGTTAGGGTTTGTAGAGATAACTTCATCTCGGTGAGACAGAGTTGGTTTGACCGAGATTACTTATGGGTGTGTGTTAAGTAGTGAATAGTGCTGATAGTTGAGGGAGTTAGATCACCAAGCACTTGAGCAACAAGAACATTAACACAACCTCATCCCCTTTTAATAGTATTGGCTTTTCCTATGGACTCAATGTGATCTTTGATCACTAAACCAAAAATGGAGTCTTGAGCTTTTGCCAATGCTTGTCTTAGCATTTGAGGGGTCCACTTCTTCAATCATCTTGCCATACCAATGTGATTGGGTTTCCTGAAACATACTTGATAAAAGTATTAGTCCAACCACAAAGTATGTTGTCATTAATTACCAAAACCACCCGGAGAGCAAATGTGCTTTCAATCTCCCCCTTTTTGGTAATTGATGGCAACACACTGAAATTATATTTAACGAGACATCAAAGCTTATTGAAAGAAAGACAGGATTATCATGAAAGCTTTGACAAGCATGTAGTACACAGGCTCCCCCTACAAGTGTGCAAGATTTTCATAGATTATGGTTTTGGACTACCACAAGCACACAAGAGAGATAAGCAAGATGTGCTACATGCAGCTTGGCTATATGCATCAGAGCAGAAGAGAAAGGAAGTGAGTGATAATGCATATGTGCATGGTGATTTCTTGCAAACAAGTATTTACAAGCAAGTCACCATCATGCACATTCTGCAAGATGCATATACTTACCTTGAGGTTCCTTGGCACTTGTACCTGAAGGGATAAACTTGAGAAAACAAGGTTAGATGACACAAGAGTATTCCTTCAACCAACTGCAAGAACATCAAGAGTACCAAGCCAGGGAGGACATGTATAAAGAGTGTCTCATATTGAGCACAGGCTTGAATCAGCAAACATGTCTCCGAAGCTAAAAGATTTTCAATGAACTCAGAGAGATTTTGCTTTTCATAGGATATCAATTGTGAAGATTCCTCTAAGTCTTCTCCCCTTAAGCTAAAAGATTTCATGAGATACCAATTGTGAATAAGATACCAATTGTGATAACGAGGGGTGTGATGGAAAAAGCAAAATCAAAAGAATGATGCCAATTGTAATGTCCAATGTAAAACACGACAAAGCTTTGATGTGATTCTCTCCCCCTTAAGATAAGATTGCTTTTCTTCTTCCCTTAAGTCTTATCTTCTCCCCTACTCCCCCTATTCCCTAAGTTCTCTCCCCCTTTGACATCAAGTGCCGAAAAGGACAGTAAACTAGGTAGGACAGGAAAGATGGAAAGAAGGAAAGAAAGAAAGAAAGAAGTGGGATCCTGAAGAATCACAACAGGGCAAATAAGAACATTCATAGAAAAACAATTTGAGTCCAAATTTGAGTCCTCTCCCTCTTTAAGATTTAAGTCTGAGTGGAGCTGCAGAAGGTGATGTCCTGGAAGAAATCCAAGGAAACACAGAAATAAACCAGCTCACTCTGCGAGGGATGTTTCAAAGGATTTGCAATGAATTTGTAAAAGATTTTCGGGGAATTGATCAGAGCCAGAAAAAGGATTTCCAGAAGGATATTCACAAAAAAAAATAAAGAAGATTTCTAGATGAAGTTTTTTTTTTTTTTGAAAGAAAACTCAATGAGAGAACAAAAGAGAAAACAGAAAAACTCCAAAAACATATGTACTTCATCTAGATAAAGGTCGGCGACAAAGTCACCTATGTTTGAGTATATTGACTTAGGAGTCAAATGAGGACATTTGATCATAGGTCATACTCATCGTTTAAGCTCAAAATGGGGTTGCCATTTTTCGATTAAGCATTTGATGTGATCACATCTTATGAAGCTGCTTGTACTCATGACTTTGAGTAAAGCTCCTCAAAGATGTGAAGAACATACCTTGGGCATATTGTTGCTTTACTCATATAGGTAAGCTTGATGTAGGTGCTCATTGAATGTGAAGTTGGAGCGCCATTTCTACTTGTGTAGTTCATCTTCCTACATGGGTTAGGCAAGCAAAGAAATACTCAAGAATATCCAAGATGACAAGAGTGAACAACTAGATGTATAAGATGTCAAAAAGGATATGTGGAATTTTGTTCCTTGAACTCAACATCCCAAAGAGCTAGATACTTGGTCAATGACAAGATTACTCATGATTTGAGTGTGTGGTAATCTTGTGGAATGTAGATCATCCAAGTACCTGCAAAGAGTTAGATGCAATACAAGGAGGCAAATGTGTCCAAGACATATGATCATCATCATAAGAGAAATATCAAGGATTAGTCAAGAGGCTCATGCCTTGCATGCATCAATGGATTTCTTACTCCAAGTTTGAAGCATCAATGATGTTCAACTCACTCCTTAAGCGACAAAACACTTTCTCATCAAGAGGTTTTGTAAAGATATCAGCAAGTTGTTTGTCAGTACGAACATGCTTAAGATTAATATCACCCTTGGCAATATGATCACGAATAAAATGGTGACGAACTTCAATATGCTTTGTTCGAGAGTGTTGCACAGGATTGTGTCCAATCTTGATTGCACTCTCATTGTCACAAAGCAAGGGAACACGTCTCACATGTATCCCATAATCTTTAAGCGTTTGTGTCATCCATAGTAATTGAGCACAACACGAACCAGCAGCAATATATTCTGCTTCGGCAGTGGATAAAGATACCGAATTTTGTTTCTTGGAGGACCAAGATACAAGGGATCGACCAAGGAATTGACATGTACCCGAAGTTGACTTTCTATCAACCTTGTCACCGGCATAGTCCGAGTCGGAATAGCCAACAAGATCGAAAGAAGCTCTCTTTGGATACCAAATGCCAAAGTTTGGTGTGTGTATCAAGTATCTCACTATCCTTTTAACAGCTTTAAGATGACATTCTTTAGGAGCTGCTTGATATCGCGCACACATGCATACACTCAACATTATGTCAGGACGAGAAGCACAAAGATATAGTAGAGAACCAATCATAGAACGGTAAACCCTTTGATCAACGGGTTCTCCATCTTTAGTCAAGTCATTATGTCCACTAGTAGGCATGGGGGTACTCATACCTTTGCTTTCTTGCATGTTGAACTTCTTGAAGAGATCCTTGGTGTACTTTGTTTGTGAGACAAAAGTACCCTCCTTAGATTGCTTGATTTGCAACCCAAGGAAGAATTTGAGTTCACACATCATGGACATCTCATACTTCTCCGACATGAGCTGTCCAAACTTCTTGCTAAAATGGGGGTTAGTTGAACCAAAGATAATATCATCAACATATATTTGGCACACAAATAGTTCACCATTAACCCTTTTCGTGAACAGCGTTGAGTCTATCTTTCCAATTTCAAAACCTTTTTCAAGAAGAAAGCTAGTTAAGCATTTGTACCAAGCTCTAGGGGCTTGTTTTAGACCATAAAGAGCTTTATGCAACTTATAAACATGATTAGGCTTTTTGGGATTCACAAATCCGGGAGGTTGTTTTACAAATACTTCCTCCTCAATTTCACCATTTAGGAAAGCACTTTTGATATCCATTTGATAGAGAGTAATATCATGGTGATTGGCATAAGCAAGAAGAATGCGAATGGACTCAAGTCTAGCAACGGGGGCATAGGTCTCACCATAGTCCATACCTTCGACTTGTGTGTAACCTTGAGCTACGAGACGAGCCTTGTTGCGGATGACTTGTCCATCTTCATCTTGCTTGTTCCGAAACACCCATTTGGTTCCAATGATGTTTTGATCATCGTTGGGCTTCTCTACCAAAGTCCACACCTTGTTCCTCTCGAAGTTGTGTAGTTCTTCGTGCATAGCGTTCACCCAATCCGGGTCATCAAGTGCTTCTTCTACCTTCATAGGTTCAATACTAGAGATAAATGAGTAATGCTCACAAAAGTTAGCTAAGCGAGTTTTAGAGCGAGTAATTCTCCCGGAGTTGATGTCGTTCATCATTTGTTCCACGGGATGATTGTTCTTGACTCTTGCTCGAACTCGGGATAGCTTTTGTTGACGTTGTGGCTCAGCTTCCTCATCATCTTCATCTTCCTCTTCTTCTTCTTCTTGTTCATTGTTGTTGGTGTTGTCTTGAGGTGGTGGAGAAGGAGGTTGTGGTGGATCTTCTTGTTGCATCTCCTCATCTTGATGAGTTCCACTTGTGGAGGCCTCCATGTTGCCTTGAGGTTCATCTCTCTGTGAGGTAGGTGGCTCCACATATGTAGATGAGGTACTCTCCTTCACTTCCATGGGACGGATCTTTCCAATAGATAAATCTTGGATTGCTTCCGATGGGTCCTTGTCTCCTACATCAATAGGCATTTGCTCTACTTGCGAGCCATTAGATTCATCAAACTTCACGTCTACCGTCTCTTCAACCTTTCGGGTGAAATTATTGTAGACACGGTAGGTGTGGGAGTTTGATCCATAACCAAGAAGAAAGCCTTCATGAGATTTAGGAGCAAATTTAGACCGACGATGCTTATCAAGGATATAGCATTTTGAACCAAAGACACAAAAGTATCCCACTTGGGGTTTGTTACCGGTGAGAAGCTCGTATGATGTCTTGCCGAGAAGCTTATGAAGATAAAGCCTGTTGATAGCATGACAAGCTGTCTCGACCGCTTCTCCCCAAAAATGTTTCGGTGTCTTGTATTCATCAAGCATCGTTCTTGCCATCTCTATGAGCGTTCGGTTCTTCCTCTCAACAACTCCATTTTGTTGAGGAGTGTACGTAGCCGAGAACTCATGTAGAATTCCTTCCTCATCGAGAAAAGAGTCTACATTGGCGTTCTTGAACTCCGTTCCATTGTCACTCCGAACTTTCTTGATCTTCACCTCAAATTGATTTTGGGCCTTTTTGGCAAAGGTCTTGAAGATTTTCTGAACCTGCGATTTATCATCAAGGAAAAATACCCACGTAAATCTGGAATAATCATCAACTATAACTAGACCAAAGGAGTTACCACCAAGGCTTTTGTAAGCATTGGGACCGAAGAGATCCATATGAAGAAGCTCAAGCGGTCTCCTAGTGGTCATGATGTTTTTCACGGGATGACTTCCACCAACTTGTTTTCCTGCTTGACAAGCACTACAAAGTCTGTCTTTGTCAAAGAAAACATCTTTAACACCAAGAATATGATCACCTTTGATCAGCTTGTCTAGATTATGCATACCAACATGTCCTAGCCTTCTATGCCATAACCAACCTTTAGAGGATTTAGCAATGAAACAAGCTCTAGGTTGGGCTTTCTTAGTGAAATCAACAATATATAGATCACCTCTACGAATACCAGTAAAAGCCATGTTTTGATTATCACGACGAAAGACTTGGCAATCTACTTTGGTGAATAGCACATTGAATCCAAAGTCAGCTAATCTAGACACGGAAAGTAAATTGTATCCAAGAGATTCTACAAGCATGACATTTTGAATTGAGCTATCATGAGATATGGCCACCTTACCAAGGCCAAGTACCTTACCCTTGGAGTTGTCTCCAAAAGTCACATACTTGCGTGGACCATCGTTCTTTGCAAGCTCTCGAAACATGTCTTTGTCTCCGGTCATGTGATCGGTGCATCCACTATCAAGAATCCACTCTTTTCCACCGGACATGTAGTCTCTCATATTTGCCATGAGATTAAGACTCTTCATGACCTTGTCTAGCTCGGTGTCCGAATCGGAGTAATCATCGTCTTGCTCACGCTCATCATCATATTGACCCATAGATTGTTCATCATCAACACCTAGGTCAATTTGATAAGTATTTGCATTAGTTTGGTCAATGGAATAATAATCTTCGGAATGCAATGCAATAGCATTTCTAATGATAACATTGATAAGACCGGGATCACCCTTCTTTTTCATAAGATCACGAAGCTCAAAAAAGCATTTATCAAAGTTGGGATCATTGGGGTGCAACTTATCAAATTCAATAGTCTTGTGTAGAATTTCATCAAGACTTCTCAAAGAGTAGTCCGGATAAAGTTCTTCCAAGAATTTCCACATAGCATAGGCACACTCAAAGTTTGTAACAAGATTAAGCAAGTCATCAGGTAACCCTCTAATGATAAGATTTACAGTTCTAAGGTTACGAAGCAAATCAAGCTCTTCATCCATGGTAGGGTGCAAGGGATCAAATGGAGGCACATATGGGGTCTCAATATATTTGCACAAATTGTACATTTTAAAGATACTAAGCATTTCAGACCTCCAAGAGTTATAAAACCTTCCATTAAGAACAGGCACTCTATGGCTAACACTCCCATCCGTAGACACGTCCATCTTCCTCCAATGGTGTGTAAACCAAAGCAATGGAGACCAAAGCTCTGATACCAATTGTAGGATCGAAGAAGTAGGTCTAGAGGGGGGGGGTGATTAGACTACTTGACAAGATAAAAAATCTGCCTTTTGGTTGTGCAAAGTTTTAGGCAGTTTTGCAATTAAGATCAAGTCAAGTAACATACTACACATGCAATTCTAGAGTATGGACAGCGGAAAGTAAATTGCATATATAGTAAATGGAAGTGGAGAAGATCAAACGCAGTTTGGTGACACGGAGATTTTTGTCGTGGTTCCGATAGGTGGTGCTATCATACATCCACGTTGATGGAGACTTCAACCCACGGAGGGTAACGGCTGCGCGAGTCCACGGAGGGCTCCACCCACGAAGGGTCCACGAAGAAGCAACCTTGTCTATTCCATCACGGCCTACGCCCACGGAGGACTAGCCTTACTCGGGGTAGATCTTCACGAAGTAGGCGATCTCCTTGCCGTTACAAACTTCTTGGTTCAACTCCACATCATCAAGACGGAGGCTCCCAAGCGACACCTAACCAATCTAGGAGGCACCACCCCCCAAAAGGTAATAGACGGTGTTGATGGTGATGAACTCCTTGCTCTTGTGCTTCAAATGATAAACTCCCCAACACTCAACTCTCCTCACTGATATGGCTGTGGTGGAAGAAAGGTTTGAGTGGAAAGCAACTTGGGAAGGCTAGAGATCAAGTTTCATATGGTAGGAATGGAATGGCTTGATCTCAACACAAGGGTAGGTGGTTCACTTCTCAGAAAGTGTATGGTAGGAATGGTGGTACTTTCTGATGGCTCTCCTCACGAATGAAGAGGGGGTGGAGGGGTATATATAGCCTCCACACAAAATCCAACCGTTACACACACATTTGACCAATCTCGGTCAGACCGAAGTGAAAACTCGGTCAGACCGAAAGTTCAAATATAGTGAACGTTGGGATTTTCGGTGGGACCGAAAATACCATCTCGGTGAGACCGAAAGTGAGTCAAAGGTTAGGGTTTGCCATTTCGGTGAGACCGAAAATATAAACTCGGATATTCCGAATTGATGTGAAGTGGTTACAGAAGGTTGGCAGTTCAGTTTCGGTGTGACCGATCTCAAACTCGGTAAGACCGATTTTTCTAGGGTTTGGAAAATGGCAGAAGTGGTTCATCTCGGTGGGACTGAGTTGAAAGAATCGGTGTGACCGAGATGTTAGGGTTTGTAGAGATAACTTCATCTCGGTGAGACAGAGTTGGTTTGACCGAGATTACTTATGGGTGTGTGTTAAGTAGTGAATAGTGCTGATAGTTGAGGGAGTTAGATCACCAAGCACTTGAGCAACAAGAACATTAACACAACCTCATCCCCTTTTAATAGTATTGGCTTTTCCTATGGACTCAATGTGATCTTTGATCACTAAACCAAAAATGGAGTCTTGAGCTTTTGCCAATGCTTGTCTTAGCATTTGAGGGGTCCACTTCTTCAATCATCTTGCCATACCAATGTGATTGGGTTTCCTGAAACATACTTGATAAAAGTATTAGTCCAACCACAAAGTATGTTGTCATTAATTACCAAAACCACCCGGAGAGCAAATGTGCTTTCACCTATCAAGGAGGGGAGCGTCCAGGCCAGGCTGGAAGAAGTGGAGCAAGAAGTCTTCGAGTACAAGAAGATGATCGAGCGTGGTGTTGAAGCTAACTTTGACATCATCAACAAGCTGAAGAACTACTTCCTGAAGGAGATGAAGGAGATGTGGAAAAGCATCACCGCGTCTGAAGAAAGAATTATAGAGCTCCAAGGGCAAATTAATGATCTACATAACCAGAACTGTGAGTATGAACTAAGGTTTATGCGCATGGGTTTGGGTGCTGAATGCAGGATTCAGGAGACGAGCTTCTCATATGAGACTGGAGAACCCCTTCCATGGAAGTGTTTCGCCAAGGACTACTTGATCAATGCCAACAAGGATGATGAGTGAAATCTCCTGGGGTAATAGCATTCCCTTGGCTTGTTCCAAGCCTGGGGGAGTGCCCGGTATCTTTATCTTTACCTTTTGTCTTTTAGAGTCAAGTAGAGTCGTATCATGTCTAGGGAGGTTATTATATGAGATAGGTGAGTGCATTGAGGTCTATCACTCCTTCGGTGAAGAATTGTATCCGTGAGTGTGGAGTCGTCCATGATGGAATATTAATGAGAAGTTTATTGGTTCCTTTTGCTGCACTCGGTATTCTCTTCACGCAATCGACCTTATATGATGATTCTTATGGGGAGTATTGACCTTATATCAGGTATGGCTGTGAAAACTTTATTTAATCTTGGCAAACATAGCTTTGGTCATAACAACAAGCATGATTTTCTTAAAGTATCAACATAGCCAAAACCTTTATGTTATTATGCTTGAAGTGTTATGCTGACAAGGAAGACAACTTGATGTGTTATGCTTATTTCAATGTTCATGCTTTATATTGCTTTGAATCTTAGTCATCATCAGTTGTCTGCTCTCTCAAAACCTTTTCTAGCCTAACTCTGTACTAAGCGGTATTCTGCTTGTGCGTCCATACCCTTAAAACCAATACCTTCCATATGAGTCCACCATACTGATGGGCCTCTAACCCCTCGTTGGTTACCCCAAGTGGAAGGTGTGAGATGCAGTGTTGTGGAAGTTTTTCCCTTAGCAAAGATGCCAAGGATCGAATCCCCAGAGACTCCTAGGTTCAACAAGTAGGTGTCAACTGCTAACGGCGCCAGATATTAGCAATCAACATGGACCTGCACACAGATACAAATAACTTTGCTCCCAACGAGTATAGAGAGGTTGTCAATCCCTCCGGCCTTGTAGTTCACAAAGGATTAAACGCAAATGATAGTAGTGATAGATAATGTTTGCAATAGTAAGTAAAAGCGAAAAGTAAATAGCGGATGTGATCAATGATGGTAATATGGACCGGAGTCTCATGATGTTCACTAGTGATGTCTCTCTCCCAAAAGACGATAAAACAGCTATGTGAGGTAAACGAATTACAGCTGGGCAATTGACAGGACCACGAACGCAAACCAATGCTGACTAGATTGCAAGAAAGGTTGAGGTTCAAAGCATGGGCGGTACGCCAAAGTAAGTAGACCGAAATCCATCAATATCTACTACTAATCATCCACCTTGAGATATCTATCCAGAACATCTCGCTGGTATTAAGTTGCGAGCCCCACCCATAGTGTAAACTCAAAGCAATAGACAACTGCATTAAAAGAACTTTGCGTAAAGTAAACAATCCTTGCACCCGCGGGCACAAGCACCGTTGTTTTCCCCCTTGTGGCAACAACACATCCCCTAGACTCATGTTTCTGTCACTCAAGCTAGTCATCGAGGGGCATGAACCCACAATCAAGCATAACGTCCCCTCTTGGAGTCACTACCTACTACTTGGCCAAAGCAATAAATAACAATGGAGAACATGCAAGAATTACTTACGAACATAAATATAAAAGAGGTAGATCAAATATATTACTCAAACACAATCTGAACTTAATCTCATAATCCATCGGATCCCAGCAAACTCATCATAGCAACAGCATAAGGATTACATATGTGCCTCGATCATGTAGGACAGCTCACGAGGACTAATTAGTGAAGCACAAGAACGGGAGGAGAACATCACATAGCTACTGGTCATGGACTCATGGTCCAAGGGAGACTACTCACAACTCATCCGGGAGGCGTCCATGGTGGTGGAGAAGCTCCCGGTGGTGATCCTCCCCTCCGGCAGGGTGCCGGGAAGAGTTCTCCTGGTGCTCCCGATCTTGGAAGCGGCGGCGGCGGCGGAACAGAGATGGGATCGCGAAAAGAGTTCCTGTTTCGAGGGTTTCGGGAGACGCTTTAAATATATGCCAAAGGGGGCATCGGAGGAGCCTCGGGGGGCCCAGGCACCCCCCCGGCGCGGCCCGGGGGGGGGGGTTGCCGCCAGGGCACCTGGAGCCCAGGTGGCCCCCCGGCTGTCCTTCGGGCGCACGGTAGGTTCTGGAACGCTGATTTTTTATATAATTTTTCTGGATTTTTCCTGGCAGTTCTCGTAACGTGAAAACCTGAAATACAAAAACAGCCGAAAACAGAAACTGGCACTCGGGTGCACTGAGTTAATAGGTTAGTCCAAATATGATCAAAAGTGTATGGAAGTGTGTAAATATCATAGAAATATCACCCAAAAGAGGCATGGAGCAAGTAGAAATTATAGATACGTTTTGGACGTATCAACATCCCCAAGCTTAATTCCTGCTCGTCCTCGAGTAGGTAAATGATAACAAGAATAATTTCTGTGGTGACATGCTATTAACCATATGGGACTTTTTCATAGTCATATGACAAAAGCTGAGACAATGAATCTGTAGTAATTAAGTTGCCTCATGAGAAAATCACAAAGGACTGAAAGTTTTACAATATGATACTGAAACATCAAATAGATTTGCAATGAACATGATGTGCAAATATGATAAAGTGATATCTAGCTTGCCCCCTTTAGTGAAGCAAAACAAAAATGCAGGGGCACCTCCAAGGTTTAAGCGATGACTAGATACAATGATTTCAAAATAAACGATATCACAATCATGCAAAAGACAATGCTACTTTGGGACAATGCACATTACACTCAGAATGACAATCATGCTCTCAGTAGTTGGTGCTTTTAAAAGAAGGTGGAGACTCAACATAAAAGTAAAAGAATGTCCCTTCACAGAGGGAAGCAGGGATTACTCATGTGCTAGAGCTTTTTATTTTGAAAACATAGAAACAATTTTGTCAACGGTAGTAGTACTTCATATGTGCTATGCATAAGACATCCTATAAGTTGCAAGCCTCATGCATCGAATACCAATAGTGCTCGCACCTTGTCCTAATTAGCTCGGATTTCCATGGATTGTCATTGCATTACATATGTTTCAACCAAGTGTCACAAAGGGGTACCTCTATGTCACCTGTACAAAGGTCCAAGGAGATAGATCGCATTTGATTTCTCGTTTTTGATAGATCTCAACTTGAGGACATCCATACCGGGACAACATAGAAAATAGATAATGGACTCCTCTTAAATGCTTAAACATATTCTCATAAGAGATTGAGGATTAATGTCCAAGCTAAAACTTCCACCATGATACATGGCTTTGGTTGGCGGCCCAATGTTCTTCTCTAACAATATGCATACTCAAACCATTCAACTCATGGCAAATCACCCTTACTTTAGACAAGATGAGCATGCATAGCAACTCACATGATATTCAACAAAAGTGTAACAGTTGATGGCGTCCCCAGAAACATGGTTACCGCTCAGCAAGCAACTTATAAGAAAATAAGATACATAAGCAACATATTCTTTACCACAATAGTTTTTAAGCTACTTTCCCATGAGCTATATATTTCAACTGAAGGTTTTAAAGGTAGCACATGTAAATTTACTTGGAGTGGCGGTGAAATACCACATATAGGTAGGTATGGTGGACTCATATGGCATAACTGGTTTAAAAGGATGTGGATGCACAAGCAGTCAGTCCGCTTAGTACAGGTGGAGGTTAGCAAAAGACTGGGAGCGACCAAATAAGATAGCAATGACGGTCATAATCATGCAGAGCAACAAAGCATCATTGAATCAGGCATGGAAGTTATATCGCTACTCAGAAACAAAAGATCATCAAGGCTTGACAGACTTTCTTTACAGTCTTAAATATGCGTGAGCATACGCCAAGTCAATCAAAATAAATTCTTGAGGGAAGATATTACTAAACCATACCACATCATTGGCAAACAAATCATGTTGGTACTCCAATAACACATTGGGAATCCCCCAGCTATTTGAGACTAACCATAAGAAAACCTGAACTACTAAGCGCCATTATACACGCAGCATCTTTATCATAGACATATTAACCAATGCAATGAAGCAAACTCTCTTAATAAGATAAGCATGATAATTAAAGAGAGTTCAAGCAACCAACTAAACAAAAGCTCTTTAAAAAGATAAGCATGAATACTAAGAGCAGAGCATGATAGTAGCTATTTAAAAGACAAAGAACACACACAACAAAGATAGACATGAAAATTCTATGTTATGTTCTAGGTAGAAGTGGAGCGTGTTTCTCTCCCACATAAAGAACGCTGAGTTCTGACTCGTTATGAAAAACTAAAGAAAACTAAAAGCAGGACGCTCCAAGCATAGCACATAACACATGAAGTGATTAAAATATAGTGGAACGAAAGACGAACTGATAATGTTGATGGAGAAGGGGATGCACGGGGGCATCGCCAAGCTTAGACGCTTGAGTCTCTTTGAATATTTCTTGGGGGTGCATGGGCGCATCCCCAAGCTTGAGCGCTTGACACTCCTGAATCTTTTTATCATCTTCCCTCGCACACTTGAAAACTCCCTTCATACATAACTCATCATAATCTGATTAGCGAGGTTAGTACCCATAATAAAATAATTATACCTTGCTGGAAATAAAGATATTCTTGAAGGTCTACTGTTTCTCAAGATTGCCAAAAGGTTTTTGCAAAGAAAAAGCAAGCTCTTGGTTTGCAAAATGAAGGAAAAGCAAAACAGGACAGAATCTGTGAAAAACAGAACAGCAGGTAGTAATTGATTTGTTCGGGGCACTTCTGCAACTCAAATAAAAAAACTCAGAACATAAGCACGAAAGACAATTATATACAGAACTCTGTCGAAAATATTCAGACCAAAAAGATGATCTGGTGATTTCATACGAATTTTTCTATCCAAGGACAGAATCTGTTTCCTGGACAGCACCTCACAACTTTTGAACTTTTTAGCAATCAGAGGCTATACTTGGCACAAATATGAAAAGCAAAGATACAATGATGATGCTACAGTAGTAAACAACATCAAGACACAACAAAAGCAAAATAAATTTATTCATTGGGCGGCCTCCCAGAAGCGCTTTCTTTTATGCCTTTAAGCTAGGCATAATGCATATAGATCAAGTTTTATGAAGAGTAAAAGAATAGCTAGCCCTTACAACGGACTCAAAAGGTAACTTGATCTTCTTTCGAGGGAAGTGTTCCATCCCTTTCTTGAGAGGAAACTGAAATTTTATATTACCCTCTTTCATGTCAATGATAGCACCAACGGTGCGTAAAAAGGGACGTCCCAAAATAATTGGACAAGAAGGATCACATTCAATATCCATAATAGTAAAATCAACGGGAACATAATTATCATTGACAACGATAAGAACATCGTCGATCCTCCCCAAAGGTTTCTTTATGGAAGAATCAACGAGACGAACACCAAAAGAACAAGAATCAAAAGTTTTCAATTTAAGCATATCATATAGTCTTTTGGGCATAATGGAAGTACTAGCTACAATATCACATAAAGCATAGCATGAGAAGTTGTTTATCTTAATTTTAATCATAGGATCCCAACCATCTTCTAGCTTTCTAGGTATGGAGGCTTCTACTTTAAGTTTCTCCTCCCTAGCTTTGATGAGAGCATTAGTGACATGCTCTGTGAAGGCAAGATTAAGCATGCTAGTGTGGGGATATTTGGCCATTCCTTGCAGAAAGGTGACAACTTCTGAAATACTACAATTATCAAAATCAATTTTATCATTATTGGGCAGAATTGTAGTGTCATCCTCTTTGTTTGAATCGCTCTCTATTATAAGAGTTTGAACGTCTTCCCAAGTTTGGGGAAGCTTAGGAGCAATTTTAAACTAAGGCTCATACTCTTTTCCGGGAAGACCATGCCATGGGCATAACCCTCCGTCAAGACTAACATAATCACAAGGTTTATTACTTTTGTAGATCCTGACAGTGGTGATTGGTGTAATGGAAGAAGGGGTGTACTCCTCCCATCTAGTGTTTTTGGTGGAACCCATAGTAGCAAGCAAGCAAGATAACTATTTTTGTGATTTTCGATAAAAAGGTACTAAAGCAAAACTGAAAAGTAAACTAACAAGACTAAAAGCAAAGGTAAAAGATAGCGTGCAACTCCCCTATCCTGAAGAGTGGAGTCCCCGGCAACGGCGCCAGAAATTGCTTTGCTAGGTGGCTTCTCACCCCTCGTTGGTTACCCCAAGTGGAAGGTTTGAGATGAAGTGTAGCAGAAGTTTTCCCTTGGTATTACCAAGGATCGATTTCCCAGAGACTCCCAGTTTCAACAAGAAGGTGTCAACTGCTAACGGCGACGGATATTAGCAATCAACGTGGACCTGCACACAGATACAAATAACTTTGCTCCCAACGAGTACAGAGAGGTTGTCAATCCCTCCGGCCTTGTAGTTTACAAAGGATCAAACGCAAGTGATAATAGTGATAGGTATAATTGCAATAGTAAGTAAATAGCGGATGTGATCAATGATGGTAATATGGACCGGAGTCTCATGATGTTCACTAGTGATGTCTCTCTCCCAAAAGACGATAAAACAGCTATGTGAGGTAAACGAATTACAGCTGGGCAATTGACAGGACCATGTGCGCAAACCAATGCTGACTACATTGCAAGAAAGGTTGAGGTTCAAATCATGGGCGGTACGCCAAAGTAAGTAGACCGAAATCCATCAATATCTACTACTAATCATCCACCTTGAGATATCTATCCAGAGCATCTCGCTGGTATTAAGTTGCGAGCCCCACCCATAGTGTAAACTCAAAGCAACAGACAACTGCATTAAAAGAACTTTGCGTAAAGTAAACAATCCTTGCACCCGCGGGCACAAGCACCGTTGTTTTCCCCCTTGTGGCAACATCACATCCCCTAGACTCATGTTTCTGTCACTCAAGTTATTCATCGAGGGGCATGAACCCACAATCAAGCATAACGTTCCCTCTTGGAGTCACTACCTACTACTTGGCCAAAGCAATAAATAACAACGGAGAACATGCAAGAATTACTTACGAACATAAATATAAAAGAGGTAGATCAAATATATTACTCAAACACAATCTGAACATAATCTCATAATCCATCGGATCCCAGCAAACTCATCATAGCAATAGCATAAGGATTACATATGTGCCTCGATCATGTAGGGCAGCTCACGAGGACTAATTAGTGAAGCACAAGAACGGGAGGAGAACATCACATAGCTACTGGTCATGGACTCATGGTCCAAGGGAGACTACTCACAACTCATCCGGGAGGCGTCCATGGTGGTGGAGAAGCTCCCGGTGGTGATCCTCCCCTCCGGCAGGGTGCCGGGAAGAGTTCTCCTGGTGCTCCCGATCTTGGAAGCGGCGGCGGCGGCGGTACAGAGATGGGATCGCGAAAAGAGTTCCTGTTTCAAGGGTTTCGGGAGACGCTTTAAATATATGCCAAAGGGGGGCATTGGAGGAGCCTCGGGGGACCCAGGCGCCCCCCGGCGCGGCCCAGGGGGGGGCGCCGCCAGGGCGCCTGGAGCCCTGGTGGCACCCCCCCGGCTGTCCTTCGGGCGCACGGTAGGTTCTAGAACACTGATTTTTTATATAATTTTTCTGGATTTTTCCTGGCAGTTCTCGTAACGTGAAAACCTGAAATACAAAAAGAGCCGAAAACAGAAACTGGCACTGGGGTGCACTGAGTTAATAGGTTAGTCCAAATATGAGCAAAAGTGTATGGAAGTGTGTAAATATCATAGCAATATCACCCAAAAGAGGCATGGAGCAAGCAGAAATTATAGATACGTTTTGGATGTATCAGATACCCAAAGGAAACTATTGGGTACACCTTCTATCATAGATCCGAAGGCAAGATAGTCGTTGCTAAGAATGGATCCTTTCTATAGAAGGAGTTTCTCTCGAAAGAAGTGAGTGGGAGGAAAGTGGAACTTGATGAGGTAATTGTACCTTCTCCCGAATTGGAAAGTAGTACATCACAGAAACTACTTCCAGTGATTCCTACACCAATCAACGAGGAAGCTAATGATGATGATCATGCAACTTCGGATCAAGTCACTACTGAACCTCGTAGGTCAACCAGAGTACGTTCCGCGCCAGAGTGGTACGGTAACACAGTTCTGGGAGTCATGTTACTAGACCATGATGAACCTACGAACTATGAGGAAGCGATGATGAGCCCAGATTCCGCAAAATGGCTTGAGGCCATGAAATCTGAGATGGGATCCATGCATGAGAATAAAGTGCGGACTTTGGTTGACTTGCCCGATGATCGGCAAGCCATTGAGAATAACTGGATCTTCAAGAGGAAGACATATGCCGATGGTAATATTACTGACTACAAAGTTGGACTTGTTGCGAAAGGTTTTCGACAAGTTCAAGGAGTTGACTACGATGAGACTTTCTCACCCGTAGCGATGCTTAAATCTGTCTGAATCATGTTAGCAATTGCCGCATCTTATAATTATGAAATCTGGCAAATGGATGTCAAAACTACATTCCTTAATGGATACCTCAAAGATGAGTTGTATATGATACAACCAGAAGGTTTTGTCGATCCTAAAGGTGCTAACAAAGTGTGCAAGCTCCAGCGATCCATCTATGGACTGGTGCAGTCATCTCGGAGTTGGAATATACGCTTTGATAAGGGGATCAAGGCATATGGTTTTATACAGACTTTTGGAGAAGCCTGTATTTACAAGAATGTGTGTGGGAGCACTATAGTCTTTCTGATAAGTATATGTGAATGGCATATTATGGATCGGAAGTGATGTAGAATTTTCTGGAAAGCATAAAGGATTGTTTAAAAGGAGTTTTTCAATAAAAGACCTCGGTGAAGCTGCTTACATATTAGGCACCTAGATCTATAGAGATAGATCATGACGCTTGATAAGATTTTTATTAGTACATACCTTGATAATTTTTTTGAAGTAGTTCAAAATGGATTAGTCAGAGAAGGAGTTCTTGCCTGAGTTATAAGGTATGAAGTTGAGTAAGACTCAAAACCTGACCACGGCAGAAGATAGAGAAAGAATGAAAGTCATTCCCTCTGCCTCAGCCATAGGTTATATAAAATATGCCATGTTGTGTGCCAAACCTGTTGTGTACCTTGCCATGAGTTTGGCAAAGAGGTACAATAGTGATCCAGGAGTAGATCAGTGGACAGCAGTCAAAATTATCCTTAGTTACTGGATGACTAAGGAAATGTTTCTCGATTATGGAGGTGATAAATAGTTCGTCGTAAAGAGTTACGCCGATGCAAGCTTTGACACTAATCCAGATGACTCTAAGTATCAATCTGGATGCGTATTGAAAGTGGGAGCAATTAGCTAGAGTAGCTCCATGCAGAGCATTGTAGACATAGAAATTTGCGAAATACATATGGATCTGAATGTAACAGACCCACTGACTAAAACTTCTCTCACAAAGAAAAACATGATCACACCTTAGTACGCTTTAGGTGTTAATCACATGGCGATGTGAACTAGATTATTGACTCAAGTAAACCATTTGGGTGTTGGTCACATGGCGATGTGAACTATGGGTGTTATTCACATATCGATGTGAATTATCGGTATTAAATCACATGGCGATGTGAACTAGATTATTGACTCTAGTGCAAGTGGGAGACTGAAGGAAATATGCCCTAGAGGCATTAATAAAAGTGTTATTTATATTTTCTTATATCATGATAAATGTTTATTATTCATGCTAGAATTGTATTAACCGAAAACTTAGTACATGTGTGAATACATAGACAAAACAGAGTGTCCCTAGTATGCCTCTACTTGACTAGCTCGTTAATCAAAGATGGTTATGTTTCCTAATCAGAGACATGTGTTGTCATTTGATCAACGAGATCACATCACTAGGAGAATGATGTGATGGACAAGATCCATCCGTTAGCTTAGCAACTTGATCGTTTAGTTTGACTGCTATTGCTTTCTTCATGACTTATACATGTTCCTATGACTATGAGATTATGCAACTCCCGAATACTGGAGTAACACCTTGTGTGCGATCAAACGTCACAACGTAATTTGGTGATTATAAAGATACTCTACAGGTGTCTCCGAAGGTGTTTGTGGTGTTATCATAGATCGAGAATAGGATTTGTCACTCCGAGGGTCGGAGAGGTATCTCTGGGCCCTCTCGGTAATGCACATCACTATAAGCCTTGAAAGCAAATGACTAATGAGTTAGTCACGAGATGATGCATTACGGAACGAGTAAAGATACTTGCCGGTAACGAGATTGAACTAGGTATTAAGATACCGACGATCAAATCTCGGGCAAGTAACATACCGATGACAAAGGGAACAACGTATATTGTTGTGCGGTTTGACTGATAAAGATCTTCGTAGAATATGTAGGAACCAATATAAGCATCAAGGTTTTGTTGTTGGTTATTGATCGGAGATGAGTCTCGGTCATGTCTTTATAGTTCTCGAACCCGTAGGGTCCGCACGCTTAACATTCGATGACGATCGGTATTATGAGTTTTGATGTACTGAAGGTAGTTCGTTGTCCCGGATATGATCATGGACATGACAAGGAGTCTCGAAATGGTCGAGACATAAAGGTCGATATATTGGAAGCCTATAGTTGGACATCGGAATAGTTTCGGGTAATATCGGGATTTTAACGGAGTACCAGGAGGTTACCGGACCCCCCCGGTAAGTACATGGGCGTTATTGGGCCATAATGGAGAGAGAGGAGACCAGGGCAGACCGCGCGCCCCCTCTCCCTCTAGTCCAAATTGGACTAGGAGGGGAGGGACGGCGCCCCCTTTCCTTCCTCCCTGTCTCCCCTTCCCTCTCTCCTAGTCCAACTAGGGAAGGAGGGAATCCTACTCCTGGTGGGAGTAGGACTCCTCCTAGGGCGCGCCATAGAGGGCCGGCCCCTCCCCCTCCTCCACTCCTTTATATACGGGGAGGGGGGCACCCCATAGACACACAAGTTGATCATTGATCTTTTAGCCATGTGCGGTGCCCCCCTCCACCATTATCCACCTCGGTCATATCGTAGCAGTGCTTAGGCGAAGCCCTGCGTCGGTAACTTCATCATCACCGTCATCACGTTGTCGTGCTGACGGAACTCTCCCTCGAAGCTCTAGTGGATCGTGAGTTCGTGGGATGTCACCGAGCTGAACGTGTGCAGATCGCGGAGGTGCCGTTCGTTCGGTACTAGGATCGGTCGATTGTGAAGACGTACGACTACATCAACCGCGTTGTCATAACGCTTCCGCTTACGGTCTACGGTCTACGAGGGTACATGGACGACATTCTCCCCTCTTGTTGCTATGCATCACCATGATCTTGCATGTGCGTAGGAATTTTTTTGAAATACTACGTTCCCAACAGACGCTCCAAGCAAAACACATAATCGATCTGTGACGAATAAAAATATAGCTCCAAGTAAAATATCGATGGTCGTTAGAAGAAAGAGTGATGCCACTCGGGGGCATCCCCAAGCTTAGTTGCTTGATACTTCTTGAATATTATCTTGGGGTGCGTCGGGCATCCCCAAGCTTAGCCGTTTGCCACTCCTTATTCCTTCATCCATCGTGATCTCACCCCAAACTTGAAAACTTCAATCACACAATTCTTAATAAAACTTCGTGAGATCCGTTAGTATTACAAAATCAATCTTTACTTTAAGTACTGCAGACAACCAATTCATATTTTGTTATTGTATTATATCTACTGCATTCTAACTTTTCCATGGCTTAAACTCTTCCAAAAGAAACCATAGATTCATTGAAATAAGCACACATCACAACGAAAATAGAATTTAAAAAAAAAGAACAGTTTGTAAAGACGCAATTTTTAGTCATACTTCTGTAACTCAAAAAATTCTGAAAAATTATAACAACGTGGGCAATTTTTATCTTGATAACGTGTAAACATTTCAAGAACTTAGCACATTCCAGTAGTCGTCAACAATTATGGCACTTGCGCAAAAAGTATCTGATTTTCAATGCAATCAAATCAACTATCAACCAAATCATCCCAAAGGCTTTGCTAGCCACAAACACTAATTTAAACCACAAAAAAACATCTAACCAGAGGCATATTTGTGTATCTATTGGAAAACAACAAGAAAAATAAAAAGTAAAAAGATACAAGTTGGGTTGCCTCCCAAAAAGCGCTATCGTTTTACACCCCTAGCTAGGCATAACACTTAGATCTCAAGTATTGCCATCTTTCTCTTCCAATTACTCAATCACACATTTCTTCAAATATTTGGCATGCATGCTTTCAATAACGACATTTCTAGGAATAAGATTGAAAAACTCATTCTTGCTAACAGGGCCTCTCATTACTTCAACAAAATTGGGATGAATACTAATCATTTTAAGATCCTCTTTATTGTTGCTAGAAGTGGCACCCTTTTTCTTAGTGACTTGAGTAATCTTGTAATTTTTTACGGGTTTTTCGATAGTTTTGATGGAAGAAAAACCAGTTCTCAAGTTACTAAAGACTTCTTCGAATTTATCAATCCGAGAAGGACTTTCTTCAATTCTTTCATTGATTATGATTTCCTTCTCCCTTAATAACTTAAAAATATCCCCCGCTTTTGTGCCAAATTTATTAGAAAGATTATGTATCTTTGTATCCAAGTTTTCAGTTTGTTTGATAGTAATCATGTTCTTTTCAATACAAACTAATCTTTGCATAACGTGCTCAAGAGACAAATTCGGATCATTAACGATGATAGGTGGTGAACCCACTAGATTTCCCATAGCATTAAAAGCGTTCACAGATGGACACATCAAGAAATTCCCATCGGTAATCGTATCAAGGACGAATCTATACCAAGCGGTGATACCCACATAAAAACAATGAAGAAAAATGTCGTTGCATTGCTTGCGAACAGATCTATTATGAGCATTGCAAATCCTATACCAAGCATCTTTTAGATTCTCCTCTCCCCTTTGTTTAAATTTAAGAATGTCTTTCTCGGGGGTATGCATAATGGAGGAAGAACTAGCCATAGTGATCAAGCAAGCAAAATTGCAAGCAAAAATAGATAGGTCGAGAAAACGGCGAACAGAAATGATGGCGAATAACACGATTTTTTTTGTGAAGTGAGCGAGATGAAAATGAGAGGAAAATGGAAAATAATGTAAATTAAAAGGAGATTAGATTTGCGATTAGGAACCTAATAGATGTTGGTGATGCCTCCTCGGCAACGGTGCCAGAAATTATGTTTAATGTCGCTTGAACTACGCCGGTGTTTCCGCAAAGAGGAAGGGACGATGTAGCACAACTACGGTAGGTATTTCCTTCAGTGATAAGACCAAGGTTATCGAACTAGTAGGAGGACCAAGCAACACTATGTAAACGGTACCTGCGCACAAATAACAAATTCTTGCAACCCGACGTGTAAGAGGGTTTGTCAATCCCTCCCGGGTAATTGATTGGTAGAAGGATAGATGAGTAGTGGCAAATGGAACAACGAAAAATAAAATTCAGTGTGGTATTTTTGGGTTTTTGATAAGGGATTTTTATTTCCGTGCCCCTGGTTCCTTAGCTCTACTCATTCATCCCCACTCTATTAAATTTTGCTCACTTTCCCCCACTCCCTTGCCCGAAACCCTCAGAACAGGTTATAACGGACATTGCCGTCGGGTCAATGCCTTTGACCGTTAACTCTGACGAGTGGGGTAGCGTTGGGGGTGGGCGCATGCAAGAGCGCGGTCGTGCACAGTCGTGGGGTAGCACGTGTCAATGGACATGCCCGAAACGTCCCATCATATAAAGAGGGGCAACCACCTCCATCGCCCCTACCATTTCCCCCAAATCCGCTCCCTGCCGCATTGTCTTCCTCTCCCCCCACCGGCGTCGTCTCGCTGTCCTCCACTGCCTCCACTACACCGTCTCGCTCTCCCCCACCGCATCCTCTTCCTCACCTTCATCGCCTCCATCTATCTGATGGACAAAGCTCATGGAGATGCCGGTGAGGGAGTCCTGGACTAAGGAGTTCTCGGGCGTCCGGTCTGTTATCCGTGGGCCGGATTGATGGGCTGTGAAGACGTGAAGCCCAAAGACCGTACGCGTTTCCGGATTGGACTCTCCTTGGCCTGGAAGGCAAGCTTGGCGACCAATTATGAAGATTCCTTCTTATGTAACCGACTCTATGTAATCGTATATTCCCCCGGTGTCTATATAAACCGGAGGGTGTAGTCCGGATGACAGACAGACATTACCATAGTCATACAGACTAGGCTTCTAGGGTTTAGCCATTACGATCTCGTGGTAGATCCACTCTTGTAATACTCATATTCATCAAGATCAATCAAGCAGGAAGTAGGGTATTACCTCCATAGAGAGGGCCCGAACTTGGGTATACATCGTGTCCCCAGTCTTCTGTAACCATCGCCCTTAGACGCACAGTTTGGGACCCCCTACCCGAGATCCACCGGTTTTGACACCGACATTGGTGCTTTCATTGAGAGTTCCACTGTGCCATCGACAAAAGGTTCGATGGCCCCTTCAATTGTTGATAGTGACGCTGTCCAGGGAGAAACCTTCCTCCCTGGATAGATCTTCGTATTCGGCAGCTTCGTACTATGGGCCAACTCGCTTGGCCATCTGGAGCAGATCGACAGCTACGCCCCTGGCCATCGAGTCAGATTCGGGAGCTTGAACTACGTCGCGAACATCCGTGGAGACTTGATCTTCGACGGATTTGAGACCGCGGCAATCGCTCCCCCTTGCTCCGATGAACATGACTTAAATATGTCATCAAACAAAATGAATGAGATGGATCATGTAGCTTCAACGGCCTTAAATCTGGTGCAGATTGCGCCATCCGAGGCCACAGAGTCTGCAGTGTTGGAGCCACACACAGACTCGACACCTTGCAATATTTGCGTCAACGGAACTCCGGACTCGTCTCCGGCTATAAGTTTCGAATCACATACGCCTGCGAACACCGAGCTGGATCGGTTATCGATTTTAGAATTCGGCGCTTCAGACATCTTCCAACACTCACCCCTGGGCGACGTGCTAAACTCATTTAAAAACCTATAATTGGCGGGGGACTCGCAGCCGAGCAATGTCCGGTTCGAACTAGGGGCTGATGACGGAGAAATTTGCTTCCCACCCGCCACCCACTTCATAGCCACTGTCGAGGACTTAACGGACATGCCTGATTATGGCTCCGAAGACATCGACGGTATAGACAATGATGCCAACAAGGAGCAAGGACATGACCCGCCATTCACGGGACGTAGGACGGCCACCTCTTGGTACGACATGTGCATGGTTGATACACCTAAAAAAGCTAGCGACGATGAGAAAAAAGATCCAGTCGAAAATAAACCTCCTGAGACACATTCTAAATACCGGCGCCCTAAACCCCTCTCTAAGTCACATCGCAACAACGCTGGCACCGGAGAAAACAGCACTCCGGACGATGCCGAAGAGGATGAAGACCCTGTTGGCGCAAGATCCGAGCAGGAGAAACAAGAAAACGGGCAAGCCAGCCCCGATGAACAGGCCCTACCCAGCGACAATTCAGAGGATGACAACTACCTTCCGCTCTTTGAAGATGAGGTAAGCCTCGACGATGAAGACTTCATCGTACCCGAAGAGCCCCTCGAGCAGGAGCGCTTCAAGCGCAGACTGATAGCCACTTCAAGGAGCCTGAAAAAGAAGCAGCAACAGCTTCAAGCTGACCAAGACCTACTCAACGGTAGATGGACCAAAGTCCTGACCGCCGAAGAATACGGCCTTAATGGCCCAGTCAAAAGCTACCCGAAGCATAGATTGCTACCTCAGTTCGATGATGAAGTATTGGAGCCCGCACCATCATCATACAATGCGGCAGGTCGTCGACAATCTTGTTTGGATGAAGAGGCAACTCAAGCCGAACACCAGACCGCCCCACCTTGCCCTAAAAGCAGGAATAACACTGCTCACGGTTGTACAAACGACCTTCGATGGGACTGAGACAGTAGAGCAGGACACGCAAGATCGATCTATGGATCGCGAGGGCATGCCTCGACACATGATGATGGCTACCTATTCGGACGTGACAAACCCAGCCACGCCCGAGCCAAAAGCCGCAAATGGACTCCCTCGGAGTTACGTCGCAGTGTGGCCCTACACATAGGTGCCGCACACCCTCTTTGCTTCACTGATGAAGTAATGTACCATGAATTCCCTGAAGGATTCAAAACCGTCAATGTTGAATCATATGACGGAACGACCAACCCCGCGGTATGGATAGAAGATTTTATACTCCACATCCATATGGCCCGTGGAGACGACCTCCACGCATTAAATATCTCCCACTAAAGCTAAAGGGGCAAGCTTGGCACTGGTTGAACAGCCTTCCTGAAAATTACATAGGCAGCTAGGTAGACTTGGAAGAAGCTTTCTTGGACAACTTCCAAGGAACATATGTCCGATGCCGATGACCTAAGTCATATCGTCCAGCAGCCCGGAGAGTCAGCCAGGAAACTCTGGACTCGGTGTTTAGTCAAAAAGAACCAAATCGTCGACTGTCCGGAAGCGGAAGCCCTCGCAGCCTTCAGGCACAGCGTCCGGGACGAATGGCTTGCACGCCACCTCGGTCAAGAAGGACCTAAATCCATGTCAGCCCTTACAGCTCTAATGTCCCGCTTTTGCGTGGGAGAAGACAGTTGGCTCGCTCGTAGAAGCAACAACGCGAGCGACCCGGGCACTTTCGAAATCTGAGACGGCAATGGCAAGCCACGACGAAGTAAACACAAAAGTCGCAATGATAATAAAAGATCACGCGACACAACGGTCAATGCCGGATTCAGCAATCCTAAAGCCGGTCAATGGAAGAAGCCACTTATGGCGAACCGAGACGAACCATCCAACCTAGACAGGATATTGGACCGACCCTTCCAGATTCACGGCCAGCCCGACAAACAAGCTAATCATACTAACATAAACAGTTGGGTCATTAAGTAGGCCGGCAAGCTCAACGCCGAACACAAGGGGAGGAGGCTGCCAGGCGATAGGGACGATGGAGAGGTTCACCAACGAAATAGCAGGAGTTAGAAGCAATTTCCACCAGAGGATCGACTACTCCCGAAGCGAAAATAGCAGTCCGGCTTCCGCCGCCCACCTCGTACACCTGCAAAATTTGTACCGCGCATACATCACTACACACTCAAAATACCATAGGCATTGGCGGAAGCACACTACGGCCAAGCCTGCAAGCACTCCCGTAACACTTTTGTCTATTTTCTTCTTATATCTCCCTTCGCTATCTCTTAAAAACAGGTGACGAAGAGGACAAAACATCTAGAACTGACTCTATCGGAGTTCGGATCCATACACTCACCTATGGGGCTACTAAAATCAAGGATTCCCCTCATCAAGGATAGGCGGCGCAGACGTGCGACAGGAGGTCCAAAGTAACTTTTGTAGACCGCACTCTTTATTTCGAGCCTGTACTATGCCTCTTCCTGCGCCTACAACCCCGAACATGTCAAATAGCCGGGGTTGTGGTCTTTATATAT
>LR738712.1:103087840-103116489 GCA_902687465.1 Secale cereale
ATATATATATATATATATATATAAAGTAATCATTGGCATATCACTCAGGTCCCAGAAAACAGTATCCGGATTAATCATCCATGTTGTTTCGCCAATGAATATGGGTCCTACGGTTTTTTCACAAATGTACCTTGGCATAACGTGCCAGGGGCTCGATACGGGAACAAATGAGTTGCTAGAAAAATCCTGAACAACTCTATAGCATACTTCGGCATCGCAAGATTGGCCTTATATGCATCAGCTCCGAATCATTGTCTTTGGTTAATAGTTTGGTTGCCCGGCTCCTGTGCTTGCTACCCTACGTTCCACTCCATTGGCTAGGGTAGTAAAGGGATAACTACTGCGATTGTGCTTCCGGTTCATCTAGTCAAGTACCTCAGTAGAGAACGCCGAAAACTGACTGTCGTGATACGGCGAGAGCTGGTCAACCACTTGACGACTTATTGGAATCTTTAGTGATTCTCCGTGTCACGCGAGGGATCTTTTTCAGATGAAATATGTAAGGCATCATATTTTAATACGCCGCATACATACAAGGGGCTATGTCGTAGCCCCACCATAAAACTCCTATGGCTAATAAGTGAAAGTGTTAATGCCCTATAGAACGATTTCCTGGTTCGCCGCATTACTACCTCCTTCATGGACCAAGACGTTGGATAAAGAGTGATTAAATGCTTTTCTGAACACCCCCCTACTTCCTACGAGGGGGCTGAAGCCGACGACTGGAAAACTTTCAAATTATATTAAAACGGCCGCACAGGGGGAATTCAAGCTTTCGAGCAAACATAGATTTACTACAAAATTGTCTTTACAATTCTCATACACCTCACTCGAACGTCACGTCTTTCGGGCATTGACCCTCTATTAAGCGGGCAGCCTCTAGGACGTCTTCAAAATAATGCTCCGGCCCAGGACGGTCCTTGCCCTTTGGTGGACTCTTCACCACAACATCGATGGCCTTCATCTTCCCCCAGAATGTCTTGACTCGGGCGAAATCCATCCATGCACCCTCAATGCACGTCGACCTCTTCACAGCATCGATACACGGCACCGCGTCAACAAGCCTTTGCACCAAACCGAAGTAGCTATTCGGAACAGGCTCAGTTGGCCACAACCGGACTATGACGTTCTTCATGGCAGCGCCGGATATCCTATGAAGTTCGGCCCATTGAGACATCTATACATTCAGCAACAGAGGGCGCTTTGATGCGCCAAACTGTGACCAGAAAAGCTTCTCCGTTGCATACCCCTCTCGCGCTTGATAATACTGGGCCGCATCGGAAGAACTCTTCCGCAAGTCTAAAAACTCGTCCGGAGAACCCCACACTCGATCAAGCTGAGCATAGTTCGGATCGCCGAACTTAGTTTGTAGCGGAAAGGGCTTACCAGCCGCAATCTCCCTAGCTTGCCGGATTTCCTCACGGGCCGCTCTGGATTCCGACCACGCTTCTTTCGCCTCTCGTAAGGCCTTGTCAAGTTCAGCCGTTTTGGCTTCGTTCTCCTTCTCTAGAAGTTCGCAGCGGCCAGTAGCATTTTTTAGTTCGAGCACCATCGTAGATATCTTCTCCTCACCTTGGCGCCGTGCAGCTTGTTCGGCTTTTAACTCATCCGATGCATTTTCGGCAACCGCACTACTACACCAGGCCTGCTCCTTAGCCCGGGCTAGCTCCGCTTGAAGAACTTTAACGGCAGCTGCATCATCTACAGCCATGCATATTCCAACATATAACTTTTTGGCAGGATGCTCATACCACAGAAATGTAGGGGGATTGCCCCGAATACATACCTTGCGACTCATCAAGACACATATTGATTAACGCAAGATCGTCCCCTGCCATATCCAGCTTCCGCTGGAGCTCGGCAATATCCATAGTCTGGGAAGTGGCCGAGGGGGAAACAACATATGTTCAAGTTCATCAGGTTAGTCCTTGAATGATTCTTTTTGATCCTCCGTTCCCTTCCCATTTGAAGCCAACCGGAGTTTCAGGGCTACTACCTATACACAGGTGCATCCTTGCAAACAAAACATAGTTGAATACATTATGTCACAAACCTCGAAGCCTTTTAGCAGGTTCATGAAGGCTTCATTCAATCCGCTCTTCGCGGACAAAATCTTCTCGACCACTATACCCATCAAGGTACACTGTTCCCCCGAGACAGATGCTTTCCGCAACGTGTCTCGCAATACATCCGGAGCCTCCGGGTCTCCGGAAGCCGCTCTAGGAGCACAACTATCCTTTGAAGGAACCAGTCCACCCATCTCCGGAATCACCTTTAGCCGCGAGCCAGACAGTCCTGGGCCTTTATTATCAGCCCCGGAATCCCGAATGGCTGGAGATCCACCTTCGGGTACTGCCTCTTTTATCACCCGCATAGCTTGTTGATCAAGAAAAACCCTCCGCGACGACACTTCAGAATCGTCCACCCTATTAGGCGAGGAGGTCGGGAGAGGCGTCTCGCTCTCCATCATCTCTGGGAGGAGACCTCCCAAGAAGAGGATTGCCCAGAAGAACTCTGTGCCGACCTATAAAAATGCACGAACACGTTACGTATGTCTTCGGTAACGACAAAAGGGCGGGACATTATCAAAGTACCCCGGATTCACTTACGGTTTGGTCAAGGGATTGTCCCCATATTGGGGCTGTTCAACGGCGTCGCTTTCCAAACCCAAGCGGCTCAACGGTGGCATCTTGCCTCTCTTAGACCGTCTTTCCCAACCATCGGAGGCAGCTCTTTCCCTCCTTCTCGGAGAAGGGTTACTGGGTCCTCTTTTGCCTCTGTCTTCAGGCGAGGAAAGCTCGATTTCTCCAGACTCAGTATCCGACTTATCTCCGTAACATAGGTCATCTCGGGTCTTCTCACTTGCTCTTTACTCTCCCTGCTGGCGCCTGGGATGGTGCCGAGGCCAGCACCCTTCTTAACATAGGACTAGCTGAGTCTTCGGGGAGGGGAGCCGGACACCTAATCCGTTCCACTTCCTTTATCCAGCCCTGAAAAAGGATGATTCGGTCAGTGTTTTATCACTGGATGTCTGATTATGAGGTGTTCGGCGAGTGGGTACATACCGGGGTGTCCGGATGGTTACAGTCTAGGCCGGCATCTTCGGTGGTGTCTATCCATTGCTTTCGTTTCCCGAAAAATAATCCCCACATTCCTTCATGCGTAGTGCCAAAGAAGTGCTGAAGAGTCCGTGACCCTTCTGGATTGAACACCCACATGTGGAGAGGCCGTCGCTGGCACGACAGGATCTGGCGGACTAGCATTACCTGAACAACGTTGACAATATTACTGTCCCTCTCAATTAGGTTTCGGATGCGGCTCTGCAAAACCCGCACCTCGTCCGTTGATCCCCAGTCCAACCCCTTATTAACCCACGATGCAAGCTGAATTGGGGGACTGGATCGAACTACGGGCGCAACAGCCCACTTGGAGCTACGAGGCTCGGTGATGTAGAACCACCCCCGCTGCCATAAATCGGAGGACTTGGCAAAGGATCCTTCCAGCCAAACAATGCTGGCGAGCTTGCTCAATATGGGACCACCGCACTCTGCCTTCTCCTCCTTTATCACTTGTGGCTTCACACCAAAGCTCTTGAGCCACAAGCCGAAGTGCGGAGGATTCCGGAGGAAGGCTTCGCACGTGACGATAAACGTCGAGATAAGAAGAATAGAGTCCGGGGCCAGATTGTGAAAATCTAACCCATAATAGAACATGAGCCCTCGGATAAAGGGATTGAGGGCAAACCCTAATCCATAGAGGAAGTGGGACACAAACACGACCCTCTCACCGGATTTGGGGGTGGGAATAACCTGCCCCTCGGTCGGAAGCCGATGGAGGAACTCGAGATACCTCGCCGCCCGAAGCATTGCAATATCTCCCTCCGTGACAGAAGAAGCCACCCACCGGTCTTGACGGCTAGATCCGGACATGATTGTAGCTTGTGGAAATTGAAACCTGGGTGTTGGAACTTGGGGTAGTAGGGGTTGAGAAAGAAGCAAGCGTGAAAGAGAAAGACGGGTCTGTACCTCTATATGAAGACGCAAATATCGAACGTCTCCTCCTGGGCCTTAAGACTTGCCTGTTCCCAAGGAGTTTAACCCAAGCGATGGTTGGGTTATCCACGTCCGGGTTGATAAGAATCCCTTAAAAAGGGAGACACGATCTCTGCTTGGATAAGACATACCAATAAAACCACGCCTCGAGACGTGGGACGACAGGCCAGCTAACAGCTCGAAAATAATGGCCGAGCAGGCGTGATGTCATATTACTAAAAAGTCGTCAGCAGATTGGACTCGTGGATGATATATCCTTTGCAGTTATGTATACATGTCCGGATACAATCATCGCGTCCGAAGACTATCTTGGAGTTCGGGAAGAAGGGAACCCGCCTTGCAATGCCGAAGACAATCTGCATGCCGGAATCCTCGTCATTGAAGCCAGGTTCAAGGGCTATCGAGGGAGTCCTGGACTAAGGTGTCCTCGGGCGTCCGGCCTGTTATCCATGGGCCGGATTGATGGGCTGTGAAGACGTGAAGGCCGAAGACCGTACCCGTGTCCGGATTGGACTCTCCTTGGCGTGGAAGGCAAGCTTGGCGACCAATTATGAAGATTCCTTCTTATGTAACCGAGTCTATGTAACCCTAGATTCCCCCGGTGTATATATAAACCGGAGGGTGTAGTCCGGATGACAGACAAACATTACCATAGTCATACAGGCTAGGCTTCTAGGGTTTAGCCATTACGATCTCGTGGTAGGTCCACTCTTGTAATACTCATATTCATCAAGATCAATCAAGCAGGAAGTAGGGTATTACCTCAATAGAGAGGGCTCGAACCTGGGTAAACATCGTGTCCCCAGTCTCCTATAACCATCGACCTTAGACGCATAGTTCGGGAACCCCTACCCGAAATCCGCCGGTTTTGATACCGACAACCGACGCAGTGGCCAGAGAAGTGGTGAAGCAGCAGGGCGCGGTGACCGCGGATGTCGGCGCATCCACGGCGGTGCGGGGAAACTCGCAACCGCTGCGGATGTGGGGAAGGAGGTGGCGGGATCAGCCTCAGCACAAAAGGTGACGGCGACGAGCGGCGCAGTCCATCCCGATGCCCCCATGCGCTGCCCGGCGAGGAGCGGGAGGTATTTGCACTTGCTTTGCTTTAGGATATTAGCTTTTAGAGTTAGTTGCATTGGTTAGATTGTGGATTCATACGGTAGTTCAGATGGTTAGAGTAGTTGGTTTGACGGATGGGCCTGGTTTTTTGTATGGGTTGGGGGGATGGGGGTTTTTGGACTAGGGTTTGTTGGATAAATGCTAGCTAGATATTGTGAACTATGATTTTAGGTAATGCAATGATTGGGGTTTTCAGATTTGTTTTTAGATTTGGATAAATTCGTTGCAAAAAATGCTGGATGTCGTAAACAGATTGGTTTTTTAATGCTATGATGCTTATTATATTTGTTTTTAGTGCTCACAGGTTGTTTTTTTAATGCTATCATGCTTATTAGACTTGTTTTGTATGCTTATTAGATTCGTTGCAAAAATGCTAGAAGTTGTGAACAGATTGGGCCTTATTAGATTGATTAAGAAGTTATTTGATTCAAGTTATATTAGCACTGTTGTTCACAATATGTCCACAATATGTAGTTATATTAGCTCTATTGTTCAATGTGTGTGTGCATGACAATGGAAAATGCAAATAGGATCATAGTATATTAGCCCTATGATCAAGTGTGCATATCTAAATTTTAATATGTAGTTATATTAGCTCTGTTGTTCAATGTGTGTGCATGACAATGGAAAATGCAAATAGGACCATAGTATATTAGCCCTATGTATTTACTAGTGATGGATGTAATTGTATATTCAGGAGGATGATGGTTGGGGGAAGAAGAATAAGATAGACTATACTTTCGACGACCCGTACGATCCATCGTATGGTGACGACGATGAGTATGAGGTAAGCCTACTTGAAATTTAGATTGTTCATTTAGTTCGTTGACATGGTGTATTCCTATGAATCTATAATGTACTAATTTAATTCATTCGTGTGTGCAGTATGTCTGTGGGGAAGCTGTGGATGTGGACCGCGGAAACTTCACCTCCTTCAAAGAGAAGGAAGATGAGAAGATTAGGGTCAAGGGCGTGGGTTACTACTACAAGAGGAGGACCAAAACTTGGCCCTGCCCCTACTACACTACCAAGACAAAGCCAAAGTCCGGCCACTTCGCTCACCTTCTAGCTCATGCAGAAGATATGGCCATCCACGGCGAGGACTACAAGATCATGGGGCAGCATGCTGCCCTAGCCAAAGTCCTGTCTCCCCTTCCCTGATGTTATGTTATGATGTGTTTTAAGTACTTTAGGTTGTGACTATGTTGGTGAACTATGTTTGTGGGGCCCCATGTTTGTGAACAGGATGTGGGTTAACTTTTGGTGGTTTGATTTTATATGCATGTGGCTATCTATGTTGGGTATTTTTGTGTTTTTAAATTTATCTGCTATGATTTGTTTCAGTGTTTTGAAAGTTCAGGTGCTGCAATGATCACACATATGCTGCAAATATGCTGCAATCCATCATTGTATCAAGGGTTCCCTTTTATCAAATATTCCAATAACAGAGCAAAAAACAACATGTTAATGAAGATGTAGTATCAACTATCTATATTTGTGTAGGAGATCATGTGCGCAAAATTTGAGGTGATTTAGAGGAGGTCAAAGAAATTTGAATTTGAGAAATGTGCTCCAAATAAGCTCCTAGGCAAGGGTAAACAGCCCATTTGTAATCAAGTTTTTTTGGACCTACTCTAAATGAGCCAAATGTTTTTTATTGACACCTATTCAATCTATATAGTGTAGATTTGAAGTCTCACTATTTTTAATTAATCTTCATATTTTTACATTTTCTTTTGCAAAAAATGCTTTAATATAAAAACTATTAAAAACAGGTTTAAAATATGAAAATGGAAAACTAACTTCAGATCCTTCTTATTCACTTTAAAACAAAGGTTTAGTGATTTTTTTTATTTTTAAAAAAAATTCAAAACAGAAGGTAACACCACCTCCTCTCCTTGAACTCTATGAAATCATGTAGGTGATAGCTCATATGTGGGAAAGTTTTCTCATGAAAATGACCATAGACCAAGTTTATGATTTTTGGTTGGTAACATGTCACATAAGACAACATTGTGCACATGTTTTATATATATATATATATATATATATATATATATATATATATATATATATATATATATATATATATATTTGATTTAAAAAAAATTAATGGTGCTCATTTGACCTCGATCGTGCCAGCTAGGGTTTTTTCATGAAAATGACCATAGATCAAGTTTAGTATTTTCCTCGTTAGTGTGTCTTATAAAATGACAAACGGCGAAGGTTTCATATTATTTTTGATTTTTTAAATTAGTTATGCTCAGTCAAAGCCTTCGAAACCCAGTTGACCAGCTCAAAACCCCTCAAAACCCTGCAGGGTTTCGCCTAACCCTAGCTCCCCACGTCAGTCGTCTGATCAAACCCTCGCACCAAGAGACAACCCTCAGATCTGGCCTTCCAGAAGGAACTAGGTGGGCTGGCTGTGTGCAGGCTCCGCACTGTTGGATCACAAGGACGGCTCCGCATCATTGGATCATGGGACGATCCGCGAGAGGCGATCCTATTCATTGTACTCGGCTGCTCGCCCACCACTGACTCCGTGAAAAAACATTGTTTTTGGGCCCAAAAGGAAACCAAGCTCTGGTTGGGCCGTCGATTTCTGTCTTTTTTTGCATCGTTTGCTCTGTTTTTTGTGAATGTGCTGGCTCTATATTTTTGCATTATTTGCTCTGTTTTTTGTGAACGTGCTGGCTGTGTATTTTTGCATCGTTTGAAATCAATTGACATTGCATAGAAAATGACCAATTTTTAAGGGACAAATTTATTTTTATCATGCAAAATGGCCACAAACTATTCAAAATTTGTCTCTTTCCTATAATATATATGACTACTCATTCCCACGCGTGCAATTATCTTCTTTTATTTCTTCTTTTTAAACCACCGTTTCCCACGCGTGTACACTCCCGATGTTGCGGTGGGTTTGAAAATGGGTTACTTCACATTTGACCCCGTTATTGCCACGGCCAAATAATATTTAGCACTACGGCTATTTCAGCCACCCTCTGCATCTGCCATCCCTCATCAATCTCCCATCATCTCTGCCATCTGCCCTTCTTGCTCTTCGACCACTTCTCCTTCTTCTAGCACATCCTCAGCCATGCAGTACACCGGACCAACCTACCACTTCCCACCCACCGTGCCCGAGAGGCACTAACCTCCTGGTGTGTACGTTGACTGCACACTACGTGTGTGGGCAATATCAAGGTGGAGGACCGCAAGGAACTTCACCGAGTTCTTCCTCGCGTCCGCCTACCACCACCTCCGTGGGGATCTCCAAAGATGTTCCGTGTCGAGGAGGTCATCCAAAACGGGGTGGTGGTTGCTCTCCTTGCCCACTTCACCAACACATTCGACGCCTTCTACCTCTTCGGCCAGGTGTTTTGGTGTGGCTGCGAGTTCATCGCTTTCACCACCCATAACATGTTCACGGAGTACACCAACATCTTCCCCACCGCGTCCCGCATGCACACTCTTCCGTACCCCATCGACAACGCCCCGGAGGAGAAGTGAAGGGCGCCCGGAGAAGGAGCGAGGTGGAGAAGGCGGCGTCTAGGGTTCTAAACCATCTTTCTATTTTTTGAGTCTATGTTATGTTAAGTTGTAATCCCATTCAACTATGTGAGAGATGCTATGGGCTTGTTGGCCCTTTTATCAAGTTATGTCATTAAGTTTTCTATCTATTCTATTATGATGTTCCTCTTAATTTCAACTATGTGATCGTGCTATGGGCTTGATGGCCCTATCTACATGTATATTGATTGTTTTCTTAGAGAGCTCGCTTTGTTAGTAACCACCTAGTGCATGCAGCCACAACAAATCCTTCTTTTCTTACACAAGCCACAAATATGTAGCCACCTAGCTAGTGCATGCAGCCACACCATATTTGTTCAATTTATTTGTCGTAGTAAAACGGGTTCTAAATCAAGGAGACAAGTGTGCGAGAAGAGAGGAACCAGCGGGCGCGACCGTCACTGCATCCGTGGTGGCTCGAATGCACGAAAGCGGCTCGGTCAGTGCATCGGGGTGGCATGCATCATCACATGCAGGCTCGGTCGGCGCATGCAGGCTCGGTCGGCGCATCGACGCATGCAGGCAGGCTTGTTGGGTGCATGCATAGCAGGCTTCTGTCGTGGCGGCGCGCGTAGGCGTTTAATGAAAGGGACGACCCAACGAAACCACGACCCAACGGTCGAACAACTACACCTCCAACACGTCCCCACTCGTCAGAGTTATCAGTCAAAGCACTGACACGACGACGACGTCCGTTATGACCTCTTTTGAGGGTTTCGGGCAAGGGAGTGGGGAAAACCGAGCAAAAGTTAAGAGCGTGGGGATGGATGAGTAGAACTAAGGAACCAGGGGCACAGATGTAAAAAACCCTTTTGATAATATAGATCTGAAAATAAAAGTTTCAAATAAAAGGAAAAGCAAATGGTCATATAGATCTGAAAGTATATGATAGGAAAATAGACCCGGGGTCGTAGATTTCACTAGTAGCTTTTCTCAAGAAATAGCAAACAGTGGATAAAAAATTTACTGTTGGGCAATTGATAGAAAATCGAATAGTTATGACAATATCCAGGACAATGATCATGTATATAGGCATCACGCCCAAGATTAGTAGACCGACTCCTGCCTGCATCTACTACTGTTACTCCACACATCGACCGCGATCCAGCATGCATCTAGTGTATTAAGTTCATGAAAAAACGAAGTAGTGCAATAAGAACGATGACATGATGTAGACAAGATCTAGTCATGTAGGAATAGACCCCATCTATTTATCCTTAATAGGAACGATACATGTGTGCCTTGCTGCCCCTTCTGTCATTGGGAAAGGATATCGCAAGATCGAACCCATCACAAAGCACCACTTCCCATTGCAAGATAAATAGATCAAGTTAGCCAAACAAAACCCAAATATCGGAGAAGAAATGCGAGGCTATAATAATCACTTATGGATATTAAATCAAAGCAAATCTTATCATACACTCACAATTCATCATATCCCAACAAACACACTGCACAAAGTCATTACATCAAATGGATCTCCGAGAGAACTTTGTATTGAGAAACAAAGAGAGAAGAAGCCATCTAGCTACTGCCTACGGACCTGTAGGTCTGAGGAGAACTACTCACACATCATCGGAGAGGCACCAATGAGGATGATGAACCCCTTTGTTATCGTGTTCCCCTCCAGTGGAGTACCGAAAATGGGCTCTTGATTGGATCTCGTGATTTTGGAACTTGCGGCAACTGGAAAAAAATTTGTGGACTCCCCTAGGGTTTCTGGAATATTGGGGTATTTATAGAGAGAAGAGGCAGTGCGGGAGGCCACCGAGGTGGGAAAAACCCACCGGGGCACGCATGGGGGCCTGGGCGTGCCCTGGTGGGTTGTGCTCCCCTCGGAGCACCCCCAGGTGCTTCTTTGGCCCATTGGGTGTCTTCTGGCCCAGAAAAATTCTCCAAAAAGTTTCGCTCCATTTGGACTCCGTTTGGTATTGATTTTCTGTGATGTAAAAAATAAGCAAAAAAACAACTGGCACTGGGCACTATGTCAATAGGTTAGTCCCAAAAAATGATATAGAATTGCTATCAAATGATTGTAAAACATCCAAGAATGATAATATAATAGTATGGAAGAATAAAAAATTATAGATATATTGGAGATGTATCACACCTCTCCCACTGAATATACGATTTATAATGAATTTTACCCCACTCATTTTATCATGTTAACATGGCATAAATCCTCCTTCACCGCATTAATATAAATGATTAGCACCACAGTGTTAAACCAAGCAATTGGTACTTCTAACGCTTCAGCATTTTCAAATTCACGCAATACATGAGCGTGACCAATGAACATATCACTGGGTGGAATAGGATGCGGTGGTAGGGATCATTGTGAGAAGTTAAAAAGGGAGAAAATCTCGCATCAACTCGGCAGATCAACGGGCTATGGAGATGCCCATCAATTGATCTCTATGCGAGAAGTAGTGATTACCATGCAACGCATGCACTAAGAGCTATAAGTGTATGAAAGCTCAATGGAAACTAAGTGTGTGTCCATCCAACTCGACTGCTCATGAAAACCTCAGGCATTTGAGGAAGCTCATCATGGTAATATGCAAGACAAGTTCTATAACGAAACTTCCCACTAGTATATTGATACGTCTCCAATGTATCTACTTTTCCAAACACTTTTGCCCTTGTTTTGGTCTCTAACTTGCATGATTTGAATGGAACTAACCCGGACTGACGTTGTTTTCAGCAGAAGTGCCATGGTGTTATTTTTGTGCAGAAATAAAAGTTCTCAGAATGACCTGAAACTTCACGGAGAATATTTTTAGAATTTATAAAAAATACTGGTGAAAGAATCAACACCAGGGGGCCCACACCCTGTCCACGAGGGTGGGTGGCGCACCTACCCCCTGGGCGCGCCCCCTGCCCCGTGCCCCCCTGGAGCTCCACCGACCTCAACTCCAACTCTATATATTCATCTTCGGGGAGAAAAAACCCAGAGAGAAGGATTCATCGCGTTTTACGACATGGAGCCGCCACCAAGCCCTAATCTCTCTCGGGAGGCCTGGTCTGCAGTCCGTTCGGGGCTCCGAAGAGGGGAATCCGTCGCCGTCGTCATCATCAACCATCCTCCATCACTAATTTCATTATGCTCACCGCCGTGCGTGAGTAATCTCATCGTAGGCTTGCTGGACGGTGATGGGTTGGATGAGATTTACCATGTAATCAAGTTAGTTTTGTTAGGGTTTGATCCCTAGTATCCATTATATTCTAAGATTGATGTTGCTATGACTTTGCCATGCTTAATGCTTGTCACTAGGGCCCGAGTGCCATGATTTCAGATATGAACATATTATGTTTTCATTAATATTTGTGAGTTCTTGATCCTATCTTGCAAGTCAATAGTCACCTACAATGTGTTATGATTCGGCAACCCCGAAGTGACAACAATCGGGACCACTCCCGGTGATGACCGTAGTTTGAGGAGTTCATGTATTCACTAAGTCTTAATGCTTTGGTCCGGTACTCTATTAAAAGGAGGCCTTAATATCCCTTACACTACAAAAAAATACACTTCCGTGATGATACGTGTTTGTCACAGTAGGTCACGTTTTCTGTCATGCATGCACATCCATGACAAATTCATAGAATCAAGATAGTCATACCCGTGGTGTCGTAGAAGTGTTCCATGACATTACCCAAATTATCATCACGGAAGTGTCCACTTCCATGACGATAACTCGTGCGTCACAGAAGTCCTTTCTTCAAGGGTGACCGACACGTGGCATCCATCGTAACAGAACACCATTAAGCTATCGAGTCCGGTTTTGGATCCGATAACCCGTTAACAGCCCTGACCAATGGGGATTTTCCACGTGTCAAATCATCATTGGCTGGAGGAAACACGTGTCGGCTCACCGTTGGGACAGATGTCATCCACTCATTGGACCCAAAGCGCCTATGATACATCGACACGTGGCACGGTCCAACAGAGGCCCATTCCTATGAAAAGGCCGGCCCGTTTGACTTGGTCAAAAGGTGGCGGGCCGGCCCACGGCAAGCCTGTTAACGGCATGTTCGTATATAGCCCATTTACAAACCGCTAACCCGTGGCCCGTTTACGACCTATCCGAATTAGGCCTAGTAGCGTGATCTACTCATTGGACGCAAAGCACCTATGATACGTCAACACGTGGCACGACCCAATAGAGGCCCATTCCTGTGAAATGGCCGGCCCGTTTGACTTGGTCAAAAGGTGGCGGGCCGGCCCACGGCAAGCCTGTTAACGGCATGTTCGTGTATAGCCCATTTACAGCCCGCTAACCCAGGGCCCGTTTACGGCCTATCCGAATTAGGCCCAGTAGCGTCATTTGGGTCGTCCAATATAATTCCAGCCCATTTTAACTTCCAGCCCATGTATGGCCCATGACATCTTTTGGCCCATATGAGGACCTTAGTAACACTCGGCCCATTAACGGCCCGTGGAAAAACTGGCCCGTAATGAACAATGTATCACTTTATACCCATTAACGGCCCATTATTCCATTGGGCCGTTTCCAGCCCATGTTATCTTTCGGCCTTCTGAGGGCCCATTTATTCTTGGGCTCATTTCCAGCATTCGTTTACTTTCGGCCCGTTACTGTCATTTTCTGCTTGTGGGCCAAATTCAGCACGTGGTTACAGTCGGCCCGTTTGTGGCCCGTTAATACGTTGGGCTATTTTCATAGCATCATCAAATACAACCTATTAACGGCCTGTTATGGTCAGCCCATAAAACGTACGATTTCCGCTCTGGCCCGTTTACCGCCCCTTATACGGCCCGTACAAGGCCCGTAGATGAGATGGCCCGTAGAAGCCCATGGATCCTACGGGACGTAGAAGGCCCATTGACCCGATGGCCCATAGAAGGCCCATTGATCCGATGGCCCGTAAAAGGCCCATGGATCCGCTGGCCCATAGAAGGCCCATGGATCTGACAGCCGATAGAAGGCCCACGGATCCGACAGCCCATAGAAGGCCCACGAATCTGACGGCCATAGAAGGCCATGGATCATCCGTCCCGTAGATGGCCCATGGATCATACGGCCCATGGAGGGCCATGGTCACTACAACGTTTGGGCGAGTTGGCCCCGTTTGAACGATATAGCATATTCAAAGAATTATCCTACTCTATACTATCACCTCTAAAAAACATACACTATACAATAAAGAGGCTAAGGCATAGAAACGTAGAATAATCCTACACTATACAATAAATAAATTATAGCCGATTATACCCACTGGGCATTATGGTTCGGCACCAGTGATAATAAAGCATACACAAACATCAAATTACATACACTGGGCAAATACAGCTCATACATCATGGACGCGCATCAACATAACTTACCGTTTGAACTATAATCTCTTCAGAAAATAGGATTGGCTGGATTTAGATAGCACAAATTTCAGTCTGCAAAATCTCCAATTCCTTCATTGTTACCTCAGTGTCTTGTTTCATTGTTTTGACTCCCACATCTAATACCTGCATGTCCAGTCTCAACTTGTTGATTGTACATTCAGAATCATGTAAATGTTGTCTTCCCACCTCTAGTTGATGCTCGAGAACATCAACACATTCCAATTCCAATCCATAATCATTCGGTAACGGCCATGCCGCACTACTCGCGGATCTTCATGTTGATGTCACTTCATCCTGAAATGTTTCTGTAAGTACACATGACTAGGGCAAAAATATAGTTACAACAGTGAAGCGAGCAAGACAGACTATTTTGTACATGGCAAAACTAGACTAACAATAATGTTACACGTCATGAAGCATAAGCAGGTGATATTTTAAAAATTATAAAAAAGGTAGTCTGTGCAGCCTGCATACAGAAATCTCTCTTAGATCACCAGAGGAGCATGATGTTGGGGCCCAATCCAAAACACATACAAGTTACAAATTTAGATAGCACGTTGCGTAGAAGTAAGCAAGCAGTTGGCCATTCTATAGCTCAATTAAAGTCTTAGGGAGCATAATGAACAACAGAGTATTTCATACAAACATACTACAACAACCAAAACTATGCAATCATTAGCCTAGTATAAACTAGATTGTGAGCCTCATTCAATAATAGTTGGTTAATAGACTTCAAAGCTTCAGGCACACTTTGGCATAGTAATTAAATGGGAAGGCCTTTAATTATGTCAACTAATAGTTATACAAGTACTAAACATCAGGCATCATTCTTTGGGCATCTCATTAACTGAGGACAAATAAAGCAATTGAAAAGAGCAAATTAACTATGCCTGAAACAAACAAGGAATTGAACTGTTGAGTTGGATACAGTGACTTACCTTAACAGGTTGAAGAGGCTCAACGCAGCTCCTACTTCTCTTGCAAGGCTCCTTCCTAACATCTTGTACTTGGTAATCGTCAATCTTATCTTCATTGCACCCCCTCTACAAGGTGACACAAACTAGTTACTCGTCTCCTTGGAAGATAAATATGCATACTTTCCAGTCTGTGAACACAAAAGGATGAGATTATACCAAAACAACACCACATAATGAAACATGACGCATCTCTTGCACTTGCACACAATGAAATGAGAATTACCATGTCCGCACTATGTAAAAACTAGGCATACCTTCAAACTGGATCTCCAGGTACTCTTGGAGAGCCTACTTTAGTGTACAGCCAAACCTTTATGTCACCCATGAGTTAGAAAAGGCCCCAGTACAGCAGCCCTTAGTGTTTAAATCATTGACAAGCTCTGTTAGAGTGTTAGGTCAAGAACAACAAGTAATCAAAGCAAACAATGATGGTCATGCGTCTTTGTTTAAATTAGGCAATGGGATCTCTATAGAAAACATTGACCAAAGTAGATTGTGCCAAGTAGATGGTATCTTTGTACGTTTTGAGCAAATAGTGATGGTCTGTTTTCCTATCATATTAATTACTGCACTTTGTTCAATTTGTGATGTTTGCAAGTCAAATTAATTTTCATATGGGCAGCAAAATGAAAAAATATAATGCAATCTAGACTTTTCACTGATCATACCAAAGATAAGCTCAAAACGCAATGAAAAGAACTGGTTGGCTTATTACGTGGAGCTTATATACAGAGGTGCTTATTTTCTTAGGATAACTCGTAATAACTGTCCCTAAGAAACTTGGCCAATAGAACTGACTTACAAATAACATGTCACGATGATTGCAATGGAGGAGTGACGTACCATAGCACACTGTATAGGCTCACTGCTAGCTCTCCTTTTTTTGCGATGTTCCATGAAATTGCCACATACATCTTGTACTTTTTCATTGTGTAACCCTATCTGCATGTTGACACGGCTAATTTCAGACATCTCTACATGATAATACATTGCATATCCCTTGCGCATATTCAAACCACCAATTAATGATTGTGTGCGTAGCATAAACTAGCCATGACTCTGTGTGCTGGACTAGCATGCACTCTAAGGGAGCCTAATGTAGTGTACTAGAATCCCTACATGCCATCTACGATTTTGTGTAATGTACTGCCTCTGTTCCTAAATATATGTCTATGTAGAGATTCCAGTATGGACCACATACAGATATATATATATATATATGGATGCATTTTCGAGTGTAGATTCACTCATTTTGCTTCGTATGCAGCCTATAGTGGAATCTCTAGAAAGACTTATATTTAGGAATGGAGGTACGAGGTAGTATCATGTCTGACATCTAAATAACTAATTTAGCAGCCAATAGTAGAAATCATTGTCTACACAAAGGGATTACTGGTCGAAAATCCTAGCAAAGCACGCTCGCAGGCACAGAACAATACAAGAGAGAGGGACGCGCTTACAAGATCATAGCAATGCCTCGGTCCAGGATCTTGGTTGGCCAAGCTGTTAGATCCGGAAGAAACATTGTCCTTGTAGTTTTTGTCGGCTGTATAACAAGTAACAGCGACCTGTTAGTATATTTGAAGTACATCGGGCAGGTGATGCTGGACGGGTTTAAAGGTGACAAATACCTAGGCCGTGGCGGGTGCTTGGCATCTTGCCAGACGGTGGGTTTCAGGTTAGAAACGTCAAGGGTGATGACGCTGCTCTGGCTGTCGGGGGTCCGGTAAGGAGATCTAGAACCGTCGAGTAGGGTGTTTGTGGAGCGGCTCCGGTAGGGTGGACTATGGTGTGGGCAAAGCATATCTGTGGCCGTGGACGAGGGCGTAGGTGAAGCTGCTCCGGTGGTTGGGTTAAGGATGGTGTCGACGATGCAGATCTGCGGCCATGGACGGGGCGTCAGAAGCTGCTCCGGTAGGTTGGATGAGGGTGCGAGGGAGCAGATCTGAGGCCGTGGACTTGTGAGTTGGCAAAGCGGCCCCGGTAGTGTTGAAAATGGTATAGGCGAAGCTACTCCAATGGGGTTGACGATGGTGTCGGCGAAGCGGCTTCGGTAGGGTTGAGGAAGGTGTCGGCGAAGAGTATCAGAGGCCGTTGATAACCCTCAACCGTAAGGGATCGAGATAGTCTTCGCGGGTAAGAATAACCCAATTTATTGATTCGACACACGGGGAGCCAAAGAGTATTTATAAGCTTTAACAGTTGAGTTGTCAATTCAACCGCACCTGAAATATACCAACTTGCTGCAAAAGATAAGTGGTAACAGTGATATGATAGTGATGATAGTAATAGTAAAAGTAAATAGCAAAAAGTAAATAGCAGTAGTAAATGGCAAAATAGCAACTAGTGACAAGCAAGGTTTAAAATACTGTAGGCTAGGGAGATGGATGGTTGGGCGTTGCATGGATGAGATAGTTTCTAACTCGGGGCACGGCACACGGAAAAGTAATGATCATCTAGGCAAATATCAAACATTAGGCATGTATCCCGTAGGTAGTTGTACGTGCTTGCAATAAGAACTTGCACAACATCTTTTGTCCTACCATCCCGCTACGAACGGGGCCAAAAGGAACTAATGGATATTAAGGTGCTCCTGTCAAAGAGCATCGGAACAAAGCAATGAACTTAATGGATACATGTAATCCTCAAACTACGGACCATCCCCTTTGGTGCCCCAAGCTGTCACCTTTGGGATCGCCGGTTCCGAACCGTAACAGGTGCATACAACTCATAGATAGGATCAAGAACACAAATATATTCATGCAAACACATATGGTTCAGATCTGAAATCATGGCACTCGGGCCCTAAGTGTCAAGCATTAAGAATAACAAGTTGTAGCAAAGATGATAAACACCATACTAGATGATAGGCAACATGCCCCCAACAATCTGACGAACTATTACATGATCTAACTCATCCAATCCCTACCATCCCCTTCGCCTACAGCAAGGGAATTACTCACACATGAAGGGGGAAGTCATGAGGGATGATGGAGTGGTGAGATGATGACGATGGCGACGATCTCCCCTCTCCGGAGGCCAAATCAGCCTCCAGATTAGCCCTCCCGAAGAAGAACAGAGGGTGGCGGCGGCTCCGCGACGAGAAACAGCGAAAGGACTCCCGATATGGGGTTTCTGCCTCGGAGGAAAAAATACGGGCTAAAGTAGGGCACCAGGGGGCGTGGGCCCCACCCAGGCGCCCCCCCGGCGCGGCCCAGGGGGGCGCGCCCACAGGGCGCCTGGGCACCCCCTGGCCCCACTTCTGGTATGTTGTTTCTTCGGGTGCGTGGATTTTTCATGATTTTTCGTGGATTTTTCTGAGATGCTTAAATATCCGTTTTCCTGCACACAAATAAACCATACAGGTAGCTCTGCTGAAGACAGCGTCAGTCCGGGTTAGTTTAGTCCAAATCATGCAAGAATGAGGTCAAAACAATATCAAAAGTGTTTGGAAAAGTAGATACGTTTGAGACGTATCAACTCCCCCAAGCTTAGCATATTGCTTGTCCTCAAGCAATTCAGTTCAACGAACTGGACGCGACAAAGAAAACTTTGACAAACTCTTTTGCTTCATTAGATGTATATAAGCATGTACTACGAAAATAGTCTAGCAAGTATTGAAACAGTACTTATGAGAACAATGCAAGGAGCAATCCTTCTTTCAAGTGACCAGTCACAAATAATTAAGAGTAAACAATATATTACTGAAAATGAAGACAAGATCACATTGCACATAGCTTGAGCATATTAAGGTGGTATCTCGCTAGCCTACATGAGTGAAGCAAAACATAAATGCAGAGACTCCTCTAGAGTTTTAAAGGAGACTAGAACTAAGAACTTCAGAATAAATCATATCACAAGTATGCAGAAGACAATGTAATACTTTGGGACAATGCACATTACACTCAGAATGACAATTATGCTCTCCTAGTCAGTGCTTTGAAGAAAGAAGGTGAGACTCTCGAACCATGGATTTTATTGGCAAAGTTGAAAACCCGTGGTTGGAAACAAAAACTAAACATGTACCAGAGCTCTTGGTTTTTTTAAAAACAGAAGTAAACACGTTTTTGAGAGGTGCATATTTCGTCAACGAATGCTAGCAGATAACTCAATCACTTTTTAAGCTAGACAAGTCTCGAGGAACGGCTCCCGCATGAGGACGATCACATCCTCTTAATCTCCTTTGTTTATCACTGCCAAAGTTTTCTGATTTCTCATGAACAAAGCGTGAAGGAGGGTTTGTTTGTTATATTATCTTTTCGAGCCGGGCGCACTCAATGGCAGTTCCTTTTCATATTAGTGGTTTGCACATTATACATGCAATCCAGGGGTGAAACTTGTCCAACTTAAAGAGATCATGAATTAACTACTACTTCCTCAGGAGCTAAAACATAGGCACAAAAAGAGAAACGCTTTTGATTAATTTCGAGATGGTACATGAAAGTCTTCGTTAGGGATGGCAGGTAAATACCATGTATAGGAAGGTGTAGTGGACTCATATGGCATAACAGGTTTAAAGGTTTTGGATGCACAAGCAGTCATTCCACTTAGTACGGGTGGAGGTTTAGCAAAAGACTGGGAAGCGACCAACTAGAGAGCAATAACGGTCATAATCATGCAGAGCGACAAAGCAACATTGAATCGGGCATGAAAGTGATATAACTATTCTAAAACTCAAAGATCATCAAGGCAAGGTAGACTTTTTAGTCTTAAACATGTGTAAGCATGTGCCAAGTCAATCCAAAAATTCTCTAAAGGGAAATACCACCATAGTATGCCAGACTAGGAACAGTGCAATGCATGCAGATCATTTCAATAACACATTATATACTCTAGTTACTGGAGACTAGCCACAAGGAAAGCATGAACCACTGGAAGAGCATTGTAAACATAGCACTATGTCGCTACAAGCTGGTCTCTAGATCATAAGTACAGGCATATGTACAAAAGTAGAAACAATAAGAGTTCATACCGGTCTTCCATGTTGCTTCCTTTCAGTCGATCTTCATCATTACTGCTTGTCACTTGCACGATCGAACGTAGGAAATATAATCAAATGCCATCACGGACTCGAGCTGATCTCTGAAAACAAAGCAAACTAAAGAGAGAAAGGAAATCTTTTTGGGTTTTTCAAAGGTTGAATAAAAAACAAAAGAAAGAGAAAATCTTTTTGTTGTTTTTGCAAATAGAGGAATAAAGAAGAACGGGTAAAAACTTCGAAAAGATCAAAGCGAATAAAACGGATAATACAATGAAAAGGTGAGAAGGGCACGTACTCCCCCAAGCTTGGGCTTTTGGCCTAAGTTGGTAGCAGCTACTGCCCCCAGGAGCCTCCTGCTCCAGGGGTATGGTGGTGAGACCAAGGGTCGTAGAAGGATGATGGCGCGTACACTGAACTCCTCGGAGTTTCCCACGAGGAAGGTTCCGAGCGCCAAACAGAGGAAGACCCTTCACCAAACTCGGTGGCGGTCTCATCCTGAAAATGTGGTATCTCACCGTGCCTCTCCTCGTCGGGCACAACCCCCTCCATGGGGTTATGGAACTGATGCTGGACCATGAACTCATCGAACTGGACAACATCAAAGGACCATCCGTTCCTGGGAGAATAATCAAACAAAAGAGGTGCAGGTAGACGGATCTCGCGTTCCGCGGTAGTTCCGAAACGCAAGATATGAACAAGGTTATCAAGTTCAGAACCCATGATAACAAACTTATGCCTTTTCATAGCAGCAAGATCAAAGTTTAAATAAGTAAAAGGAGTATCATCAGGGTGTGGGGTGCCTCCAAGATGCTCTAAGATAAGCGTGGCATAAATGCCACCATATAAGTCCCCCTTGCTACCGTTCATAGCAAGGCGTCGAGCAATTAAGGTACCAATATTATAATCAGACCTCCCTGAGAGGGCTGCTGCCAGGATAGCAATATCCGGAGCAGAAATGTTGCTCGTGTTGTCACGAGCTAACACCCCTCTAGCAATATAATATGCAAAATACCTGAGGTGAGGAAACAAGATACTGGAGATCTTCGACCGATGAATATCCCTCGTACCCATGCTGCAAAGAGAGTTGATGACGGTTTTCAGCTCGGAGGGCTGCGTGCCCATCCTTGCCGTCCTCCCAATGTTCGGCACACCTATTACTTCACAAAAATTTCCCAGAGTCATGGTGATAAGATCATTATAAATTTTCAACTCAATAGCACCTCAATCAGGATTATATCTAAAACTGTTAATGAAACCGGAGGTGAGTTTCTGATACTGAGTAACACGGGTCGTAACGAGTCGTGTCAAACCTGCATTAGCACAAAGATTATAAAACTCATCCTTGATTCCCGCAGCTTCCATGAATACGTCACATGGATATGTCATCGCACGTGTTGGACTTGTATCTTCCAATAACTCCAGGGGCACATGATCTTCATTATAGCTCACCCTGGCAGTCGATGGTGAAGCTGCGGCTCTAGTGACTCGATCGGAGTGTGCGGGCCTCCTCTTCTCAAGCCATCCTTTTGCCCTTCCTAATAAACTCATTTCTGAAAAAAAAAATTACAATTCACAAAAACAAGGATTAAAACAAAGTGAGCTAAGGCAAACTACTCAACTCACTTGCCCAAGGCACAAATTTGCATCAAAACTTGGAAAACAACTTTCTACACATGCATGCAAGCTCATCTCTACAGCACCAAGAACTACTAAATACTCACAAATGAGGCCACCAATCAAAAATCTAATTGGAGGGGTGGAGGAGTCACATACCAGGGAGTATTTGCTCAAAATTTCAGCTCAAATGATGGGCTGTAGAGAGAGATCGAAGAATCGCCCCCAAGAACAGCAAGAACAAGAAGAACACGACCAGAACTCGGGTTTCTGGAAAAAGAGAGAGAGAGAGAGGAGGAAGAGGTACCTGGAGGGGGGGCCTTGTGGGCCCCAGGCGCCCTGTGGGCGCGGCCAGGGGCTGGGCCGCGCCAGCTGGCCGCCTGGGCCACTGGTAGCCCCCCCTGGCTGGCCCCAGGACTTTTCGGGTCTCTCCCGTTGTGGAAATTTTTAATATAATTTTTCTGGAATTTTTCTGGAAACTTCACTGTTGAAAAGTTTTCGAAGTTCAAAAAGCTGCGAAACTCTCTGAAAACTTGAAGTAGTTAGTAGTATTGTAAAGCTTCAAAAACATAGATACTTGGTACAGCAAGTATGACAACACTAAAAACAAATGAAAACATAGAAAGCTCAACTTTTTATCCGTATATAACACGTTCACTAGTAAGGTTGATCAAGTCTTACCAACAAACAAGCGGTATATAGAACAAAAAGTCTCACCTCCTATGAAGTAATCATTGAACTTTTACCTTGATGGACATTGTCCCTACCATGATAGTTTTGTATTTGTGAGGCACATGTAGTGGACAGTCCCATTCTCCAATTTTCACGGTCTCGATATTCTCTATAGAGTTGAGGGCATGCCTCCTGTCGGTCTTCTTCGGAAAATATACCGTGTGTTCATTATCATTCACATGAAAGGTAACCTTCCCTTTGTTGCAATCAATAATAGCACCTGTGGTGTTAAGGAAAGGTCTACCAAGAATAATGGACATGCTCCCATCCTCGGGCATGTCAAGCACAACAAAATCAGTAAGAATTAAACAATTAGCAACTTCAACTGGAACAACCTCACAAATACCTATCGGAACAGCGGTTGACTTGTCAGCCATTTGAAGGGAGATATCTGTAGGAATTAGTTTCTCTAAACAGAGCCTCTCGTAAAGAGAGAGAGGCATAACACTCACTCCCGCTCCAAGGTCACATAAAGCAGTTTTGACATAATTATTCTTTATGGAGCAAGGAATGGTGGGTATACCTGGATCACCGAGCTCACAGAGCTTCTCAGGAATCTTTTCGCTAAAAGAATAGTTAGCAAGCATAGTAGATATTGCATCATTAGGATTTTTTCTTTTGTTAGTGAAAATATCTTTCATATACTTTGAATAAGGAAGTAACTTAATAGCATCAGTCAAAGGAATTTGAAGAAAAAGAGGTTTTATCCATTCACAAAATTTATTGTAATGCTCTTCTTCTTTAGATTTGATGGACTTACCTGGAAAGGGCATGGGTTTCTGTACCCATGGTTCTTTCTCCTTCCCATGTTTCCTTGCGATGAAGTCTTCTTTAGTGTACCTCTTACGTTTGTCAGGTGCTTCTTCTTCTCGAACTTCAGGTGGATCATCCTTCTCATTATTATTACCTTCAGGTTCAGCACCGTCTTCAGTCTCAGCATCGGAGATAGATACACTGTTGGGATCAATAGCTGGCTCTTCATCTGTAATAGGATCATTAGAATTGTCAGTCTCTTTATGTTTCTTTTTCTTATTTGGAGAGACAACAATTTCTTCTTCCTGTATTTGAGAATCTTGCTCGATTCTCTTCGGATGTCCCTCTGGATAAAGAGGATCTTGAGTACTAGTTCCTCCTCGGGTCTTAATCCCGAAAGCCTGCAATTTATCTTGTTTGGCATTGTTAGCAAGCAAATCTCTTTGCACATTAGAAATTTGATCAAGCTGAGTTTGAACCATATGAAAATGCTTCACAAGACACTGAACATCATTAACGGTTCTATCTAAAACACCAAGCAACTTTTTGATAGCAAGGGAATTATCATGCAACTGACTTTCTATTCTCTCATTAAAATGATTCTGTTTCATAATAAAATTATCAAATTCATCTAAACATTGATCAGGAGGTTTACCATGAGGGATGTCACTTTCGTTGAAATCTAAAAGAGAGTGTACCTCTACCATAGGAGGGTGAGTGGTAGGCTCACACAGCTTCTCAATAGGGGGTAGATTCTTCACGTCTTCAGCTTTAATACCTTTCTCTTTGATAGACTTCTTTGCTTCTCGCATATCTTTGGGGCTTAGGACAAACATGCCCCTCTTCTTTGTTGGTGGAGGTGGTTCAGGGACGGACCAATCTTCATGGTTTTTGGCAATCTTGCCCATTAGTTCTTCTGCGTCGTCCGGTGTTCTTTTCCTGAAAACACAACCAGCACAACTGTCCAGATAGGACCTAGAGTCATCAGTTAAACCAGCATAGAATATATCAATTAATTCATTCTTAGGAACTCCATGTCCTGGTCTAGCCTGAATCAAACTGCAGTACCTCCCCCAAGCTTTAGGGAGGGACTCATCCTGCAACTGTTTAAAATTATAAATTCTTTGTAAAGCAAGATGTTGCATATGAGCAGGAAAGTATTTATCAACAAAAGAGTGAGCTAGGTCCTGAGGACTCTTAATAGAACCGCATGGGAGTGAATCATACCATGCTTTAGCACCTTCCTTCAACGAGAAAGGAAGAAGCTTGGTCACATAAAAGTAGCGCATCTTCTCATCTGTGGTAAACAGACTACCTAGTTCACCAAGTTTAGTTAGGTGTGCAATAGCATCATCATTTTCTCTGCCATAAAAGGGGTCAGCTTCAACCATAGGTATAAGTGAAAGATCAACAGAGAAATCAAAATCAGGATCATCAATGCATATAGGAGATGTAGCAAACTCAGAATTAGGAACGGTTTTGTTTTTCAAAGAGTGTTTTTCAAATATTTTCTTAATAGTTTCAGGGTCAGAGCCGGCAAACTCTGTCAGTTCCCTGCATAAGTCTTCATCAAGTATATAGTAATCATCATCAAGGAGCCTCTCCTGGAGTTTACTCAATTCAGGAAAATCATAAGTTTCACCAATAGGGTAGCAAGTAACAGGAAGTTCAATTCCATATTTTTCAGCAACAGCAGTAATTTGTTTCTCAAGAGCATAACCAAGTGAACTAATATCATCATCAAAAGTAGTAGAAGCATCATCAAGTGTATCAGACATAGTAACAGATTCAGTAGGAGCATCATGTGGTGGTGGTGACGCAAACTTACTCATAAAAGAAGGTGAATCAAGCGTAGCACTAGTGCTCAGGACAGTACCTCTTCTTGTAGTGGATCGTAAGATCGGAACCTTGGGGTCACCTTTCTTACCCATAGTGAATAAAGTGCAGCAGGTAGGATATCTCAAGTAGACTTGTAAATATTGCTATGCTCCCCGGCAACGGCGCCAGAAAATGGTACTTGATAACCCTCAACCGTAAGGGATCGAGATAGTCTTCGCGGGTAAGAATAAACCAATTTATTGATTCGACACACGGGGAGCCAAAGAGTATTTATAAGCTTTAACAGTTGAGTTGTCAATTCAACCGCACCTGAAATATACTAACTTGCAGCAAAAGATAAGTGGTAACAGTGATATGATAGTGATGATAGTAATAGTAAAAGTAAATAGCAAAAAGTAAATAGCAGTAGTAAATGGCAAAATAGCAACTAGTGACAAGCAAGGTTTAAAATATTATAGGCTAGGGAGATGGATGGTTGGGCGTTGCATGGATGAGATAGTTTCTAACTCGGGGCACGGCACACGGAAAAGTAATGATCATCTAGGCAAATATCAAACATTAGGCATGTATCCCGTAGGTAGTTGTACGTGCTTGCAATAAGAACTTGCACAACATCTTTTGTCCTACCATCCCGCTACGAACGGGGCCAAAAGGAACTAATGGATATTAAGGTGCTCCTATCAAAGAGCACCGGAACAAAGCAATGAACTCAATGGATACATGTAATCCTCAAACTACGGACCATCCCCTTTGGTGTCCCAAGCTGTCACCTTTGGGATCGCCGGTTCCGAACCGTAACAGGTGCATACAACTCATAGATAGGATCAAGAACACAAATATATTCATGCAAACACATATGGTTCAGATCTGAAATCATGGCACTCGGGCCCTAAGTGTCAAGCATTAAGAATAACAAGTTGTAGCAAAGATGATAAACACCATACTAGATGATAGGCAACATGCCCCCAACAATCTGACGAACTATTACATGATCTAACTCATCCAGTCCCTACCATCCCCTTCGCCTACAGCAAGGGAATTACTCACACATGAAGGGGGAAGTCATGAGGGATGATGGAGTGGTGATGATGATGACGATGGCGACGATCTCCCCTCTCCGGAGGCCAAATCAGCCTCCAGATTAGCCCTCCTGAAGAAGAACAGAGGGTGGCGGCGGCTCCGCTACGAGAAACAGCGAAAGGACTCCCGATCTGGGGTTTCTGCCTCGGAGGAAAAATACGGGCTAAAGTAGGGCACCAGGGGGCGTGGGCCCCACCCAGGCGCCCCCCCCGGCGCGGCCCAGGGGGGGCGCGCGCCCACAGGGTGCCTGGGCACCCCTGGCCCCCCTCTGGCCCCACTTCTGGTATGTTGTTTCTTCGGGTGCATGGATTTTTCATGATTTTTCGTGGATTTTTCTGAGATGCTTAGAAATCCGTTTTCCTGCACACAAATAAACCATACAGGTAGCTCTGCTGAAAACAGCGTCAGTCCGGGTTAGTTTAGTCCAAATCATGCAAGAATGAGGTCAAAACAATATCAAAAGTGTTTGGAAAAGTAGATACGTTTGAGACGTATCAGCCGTCGACCGGGGCGTCGGTGGGGCGGCTCCGGGGGGGTGGACAAAGCGTCTCTGGTGGGGAGTACGAATGAGCCGCTGCAGATGCGCTGCGGTTGACGAGAGTACCGATGAAGCAGATCCGGCGCCGTGGACAAGGCCGACACTGAATGGGCTGTGGTACAGTGGTGGATGAGCAGTCAACTTGTTTCTAGGGGAGGTGGGAGGGGTAGATGCGGCCGCAGAAATAGATCTGACGAGGTGGACGCCGCTGGCAGTGAATGGACTCTGGTACGCCGGTGGATAAGCAGTCTAGGGTTTTGAGAGGGGAGGGGAGAAAGGCCGATGAAGAACGGATGGCGTGATGTGAGATACTCTGGTGTTGTGAAGTTAGTTGTTTTTGCGGGAGGGGGAGAGGAAATGGGGGTGCCGTGTAGTGGGGGGAACCGGAAGTTACCAAAGCAGCCCCGACCTATTATGTAGATGAGGGCGGTATTGTAACTGTTAGTCTCCGTGCACCAAGGACAAAAGGGGAATTTTGCATGCTAAAGACTAAGGTGGCTGAAATTTTAGAAGGAGGCGGGAGATTTTGCCGCCCGCGGGATCATGCGTATCCAGTTTCAACTAATTTTGGATCGTGCTAGCGGGACGGTCATGCGAGACTGTGTACACGGGGCACGCGTCAGTAGTTAATAACTGGTGTGAAGTCCACCCTAGAAAAAAGACAATAACTCGGGATGATGCGCCGATAACTTGGACGTTCACACGGGCACGGCCAATCGTAGGGGTGTAGTGGCGCGTTCACAAAAAAAGGGATCAAACGCTCAGCCTATGTATTTCTCATGTAAATAGATAATTTAGTGCAATTGGTTATTTACTTTAAACATAATGCATTGACGTGTTAGTGTAGAGGCGCACAAAATGAAATGGATATTGTAGTCCGCTACTTAAAAGTGTTACCTCATATGATTACATAGCCTCCATTTCATAAAATGCGTACCCGTTGAATTCATATATGAATATTACATATATTACTTCATAATAGAACCTTAAATCATCCAAGACTAATGATTTCGAATGCAAGAGTAACAATGTTGCATGTACATGATAGCTACATTGGTTGTTTGAAGAAACATCACTGTAACTTTGGCATGCACAACTAAAAAGGTTTATTTAAATAGAAAAAATGTGATATGTGAGTGACCAATCTTTATACCGTTGAATCGATATTATACCTTTGGCCACGATACGAAGTAGATATTGATTTATGTTCAAGCGATGCACGTCCACGATCGCTAGATAGTGATACGTGAATGAATTGTGAAATCTCTCTCACACGCATACATATCTCATTTCCCTGTGGGCATTGAAATCACACACGCGCACTTCCTGTATTTCACTTCCTCCGTCAAGGTTAGAATTCGTCTTTCTACCCCGTCCTACAAGTCTCTCAAACAGAAACACACACGCTCTCTTCGTCAAACACGCCCACCCCTTTAATTCCACCCACCCACAGCCACTAATGTCTCAAAGTATAATGATGTCTCTCACACATATGCCTAAGGTTAACTCGAGTTCCGGAACCATATGAATACATACAATGGGATTCCAATAGAGCACCTTTTGTTTTGAGATTTCCCTCTCTCTCTCTCCCCTCTCTCTCTCACACACACACGCGTGCACGCACACACACACATTGTTTCTCGCTTCATTTTTTCCGGCACTTGCATGCACACAATTTTGTCTATCCTCGTGATGCTTTAAGTATGCCTCGCACAAATGCTATCTACCTATCCCTTAATATAGCTAGATATGTGTCACACAAACTTCTTCTCCCTACTAGCAAGATGCCCATGCGTTGCACCGAACATCAAGATGCATTTGTATGAGTAGTTTATCTTGTGGAAGAAAAGGATGAACGAGGGAATGCCTTATTTGCAAATGCGGAGAGGGGTGTGGGTATCTTTTTACAAAATTGCCACAGTTTCCTTCCTATCTGTCAGGTATAAATTGGATGGCCTATATTGCAGGATGGCAGGAACAACATCATCACCAACTCTGTTTTTTATAAGATTAGGGATATGTAAGTGTCACTGCC
>LR738712.1:103121280-103159807 GCA_902687465.1 Secale cereale
TTCTCTGCTCCAATTTGCAGAAAACCCCTTATTATCTTGAAAGCAACCACATCCCTCCCTCAACTCATCAAAACAACCTGAGAAATATATATATACTCCTATAAAAGACTCAGTTGGTGATGGTGGTGTGTCTGCCATCCGGCGTTTCTAACCCTTAGATCTGCATCTAACGGCTGTGAGGTAAGTTGTGGCATTTTTGCAACAATAGCCCACTTCTCTGCTCCAATTTACAGAAAACCCCTTATTATCTTCAAAGCGACCACATCCCTCCCTCACCTCATCAAAACAGCCTGAGAAATATATATACTCCTATAAAAGACTCAGTTGGTGATGGTGGTGTGTCTGCCATCCGTCGTTTCTGACCATTAGATCTGTATCTCACGGCTATGAGGTAAGTTGTGGCATTTTTGCAACAATAGCCCACTTCTCTGCTCCAATTTGCAAAAAAAACCTTATTATCTTGAAAGCAACGACATCCCTCCCTAAACTCATCAAAACAGCCTGAGAAATATATATATATATATATACTCCTATAAAAGAATCAGTTGGTGATGGTGGTGTGTCTGCCATCAGTCGTTTCTGACCATTGGATCTGCATCTAATGGCTGTGAGGTAAGTTGTGGCATTTTTGCAACAATAGCCCACTTCTCTGCTCCAATTTACAGAAAACCCCTTATTATCTTGAAAGCGACCACATCCCTCCCTCACCTCATCAAAACAGCCTGAGAAATATATATACTCCTATAAAAGACTTAGTTGGCGATGGTGGTGTGTCTGCCATCCGTCGTTTCTGACCATTAGATCTGCATCTCTCGGCTTTGAAGACCCAAAACGTCCTGATATGGTATACAAGCTCAACAAGGCACTGTATGGCCTCAAACAAGCGCCTGGTGCTTGGTATGACACCCTCAAAGACTTCCTCAAGAGCAAAGGCTTCAAACCTGGATCCCTAGATCCTACACTCTTCACGAAGACATATGATGATGAGCTATTTGTCTGCCAAATCTATGTAGATGACATTATCTTCGGCTGCACTGACAAGAAATACAGTGATGAGTTTGGTCACATGATGCAAGAGCAATATCAAATGTCTATGATGGGTGAGCTGAAGTTCTTCCTTGGTCATCAAATTCGTCAGCAAAGCAACGGCATCTTCATATCTCAAGAGAAATACCTCAAAGACGGCCTGAAGAAGTTTGGAATGCAAGACTGCAAAGGGTACTCGACGCCAATGCCTGCTAAACATCATCTGGGTCCCGGCGCCAATGGTAAAGAGTTTGATCAACAGGTATACCGCTCCATGATTGGTTCTTTACTTTATTTATGTGCATCTAGGCCAGATATTATGCTTAGTGTTTGCATGTATGCTCGATATCAAGCGGCACCAAAGGAGTCGCATCACTTAGCTGTGAAGCGAATACTTCGATATTTGGCTTACACCCCAACTCTAGGATTATGGTATCCAAAGGGCTCAGAGTTTGATCTAGTAGGATTTTCAGATGTTGATTATGCTGATGACAAAGTTGATCGCAAGTCCACATCTGGCACATGTCACTTTCTAGGACGATCACTTGTCTGTTGGTCTTCAAAGAAGCAGAACTGTGTATCACTCTCCACTTCTGAATCTGAATACATTGCTGCTGGATCTTGCTGCGCTCAGCTTCTATGGATGAAGCAAACTCTCAAGGACTATGGAGTCCATCTGAAGCATGTGCCACTCTACTGTGATAATGAAAGCACCATCAAGATTGCCAACAACCCAGTTCAGCACTCGAAGATAAAGCACATTGAAATTCGTCATCACTTTCTCAGAGATCATGTTATGAAGGAAGATATTGATATCATACACGTCAACACTGAAGAGCAACTGGCAGATATCTTCACAAAGCCCTTGGATGAGAAAAGGTTTTGCAAGTTGCGGTGTGAGCTAAATATCTTAGAATCCTCAAATGTCTTGTAATCAGGCAAACATCCTAACACTTATGCATATTGATGACTTAGATGTGCAACACACGAAGTAGAGTATATCTTCAATCAATGAAGACTTACATTCTAAGTGTGAATACATTAACATGGAATTTGACTTCGGAGCGCCACGATAATTGTGCGCCGTGTCTGGGTCTAATACTTCCTATACGGTGGGTAACGCCACCACCAAATTCTTGTTTGAAGCGTTTCTCGTGGCGTTACATTTGCAAAGTCTTCGCACTTGGTTTGTCTTCACATAGGATATATATATAGAGTTGTGTTCTGTCCTAAACAACATTCACTTATAGCTATGTCTTCATATTTGAATCTTTTGGACTAAGTGAATGTGATCGGACCCTAACCTCTCTATGCTTTCTAATCCCACACTCTATCCATCCAAATCATATGCATTCAGTTGAAACAGTCGAATATCTTCTCTGCATCCTTGTCAGCAAAAGATACGAAGACAAACTTTAAATCTGATTTTAATGCTCCATCCGTTATGCCTGAAACCCGGAGAAGCCGGAACGACTACTCCGACAGTCGTGGTGTATGTGGGATCGTGGGACAACTCCCAACGCATTACATGACCGCCACGTGTCACTCGTACGTGAACCGTCAGGGGCACTTGAGTAATTACGCTGTGCCGTCTCCCATGCCTATAAATGCACGTCCCATCACGGTCAAAAGTTTCTTCCACCACCTCTCCACCTCGAACAACCCTAGCGCCTCCGCTAGCTTTCGACGACGCCGACGACGAAGTGCTTCGCTGCCGCAACTTGTCGACGCCGTCCTCACGCCGGCCGCGGACATCTTTCTCTCCGCCGTCGCCGTAGCTGTCCTCCGTCGCCAAGTTAGGACACAGACGACCAAACTGCTGGGCATCCAACTCCTACCCCGTCTAAGCAGTTCATCGTGTGGTAAATAAACTTGCCTTTTACCATCTTCTAGATCTATAAAGATTCATCTACTTTACCACAAGAGGTTTTCTACCTACTTAGATATATAGATCTATCCTGTCTGCATCTCACATCTTGCCTAGTACATTCACATATGCTTCAACTAGTTAGATTCCCCACTTGTACTTACTCGTGGATTCGTACAAATGTGGAACTAACTCCCATGAGTGAATGTCTTCGCACTATGAGGTCAAAGTCTTCAATTTGAAGCCATTCGGGATGAAGCAAATGACCTCTTCTGTTTTAATCTTAAAACTTCTGAGAATGCATATGACCTCTTCCCCTTCCCTCGCATCTCTAATGATGTCATAGGTACATGTCCGTGGGAGAATCCCTTGGTTCTCATAGTCTGCATTCATTTGCAGAGTTATTGCAACGTCACATTCATTCTCCTGAAGCTAGTTCCAGTCTGACCAGCAAACCGAAGCATTTGCCAGTTTTGAAGCCATTCAATTTGAAGCCATTCAGGTTGAAGCAAATGACAACTGACAAGACAGTAAGAAAGGGTGGCAGACAGCGCCGTGGCAACACCTCACGTGATTTGCCTCCTGAACTCAGTGAAATATACAAGACTGATCCAGAGGAGGATTACAATCAGAGGAAGACCCGAAACCGATGGATTCAAAGATACTGGGCTGAACAATGGTTGAAATATAGGTTCGTGACCCCAGAGTATGCCAAGAAAATGCCATCAAGCATCTGTGGGGAGATATCACTTATAAGAATCTTCCCCCAAGACTCGTGCTGAAGCCATTGCTCAAGGCTTCTATCCTTGCATGGTTAGAGGGACACAATCTGCTGATGCTGATCCAAGTGCTCTGCTCTGGTGTCGCGACGACAATCTTTTCAAGCAAAATCTTCAATTCACCAAGAACTCTGCCAAGGAAAACAAGAAGCTGTGGGGATTAGACTTCAATCCTGGCCCCTCTCCACCCCGCGCTGATGGCTCGCGCGAAGCTGAACCTAATCTGGTTGGGCCCTTCTACAACCTAGAGGGCCTCATCAGTCACATAAGGGTCCAAGGGGCGGATGTAGAACAACTTGAAGCAGATGACGACCCTGAAGAAGCACCTGCAACGCCGAAGCCCCAGAAGAAGAAATCAAAGGCTTCAAAGGCTACTCCACCAAGAGCTTCAAGAGTGAAGCCTTTGGCCACTGCTCCACCTGCACCAAGTGTGCAATCTGAGGAACACTCTAGAATCTCCAAGGGCAGACAGCTGAAGAGGAAGCCAACACGCAACCCCAGTCCAGCTCTCACTCCAGATGCAGTACTGAAGACTGCCAATGATGCCCTTAATCTCTCAAGTGATGAAGATCTTGGAGATGATGCTCTAGAGCTATTGATCAAGAGCAAGCAGGATGCTGAAATCTTCAATGATTTGCCGCTCTTTGATGTTGAAGTGCTCAATAACTTCATTGATGATGCAAGAGCTCAAGGAAGCCTTTCGCCTGTGGCGTGAAGAAGTTAAAGGTTCACGTGAGCGCATCAAGGACCTGGCTTCAAAATGCGTTCAAGCATTCAATGAAGCTGAAAAGCGCAAGGCACTTGGGCGTCCTGGCATTGATCCAAGAATGGCTGCCAAGAAGAAGAAGAAGCAGCCTGTGCCCGAAGCTGAAGCATCTGGGCAAGAAATGCCTTGCATAGTCTTCCCTGCTAGCATGACTGGCACGAAGCCTAAGGCAACTTCAACAGCTTCAACGCTCAAGAAGACTAAGGTGGCTGAAGCTGATGCTCGCAAGCGTAAGCAATCTACTGATGAAGCTCCACCCACCAAGTAGCGAAAGACCAAGAAGGATAAGGCTGCTTCCAAAGAGCCTATCTTTGTCGAGCCAATCTCAGTTGCTCGCTGATGGCTTCTCGCCCCTCGTTGGTTACCCCAAGTGCAAGGTTTGAGATGTAGCGTAGCAGCAAATTTCCCTTGGCAAAGATACCAAGGATCGAATCTCGTGAGACTCCGAGGGTCGACAAGAAGGTGTCAACGGCGCCAGAAACTTAGCGGTTGACAGGACCTGCACACAGATACAAATAACTTTGCTCCCAACGAGTACAGAGAGGTAGTCAATCCCACCGGCCTTGTTGTTTACAAAGGATCAAACACAAGAGATAATAATGATAGGTATGTGTAGGATCGAAGTAGGTCTAGAGGGGGGGTGATTAGACTACTTGACAATATAAAAAATCTGCCTTTAGATCATGCAAAGTTTTTGGCAGTTTCACAAACAAGATCCATTCAAGTAACACCCTACACATGCAATTCTAGAGTATATGCAGCGGAAAGTAAATTGCACATGTAAAAAGGAGGTGGAGAAGATCAAACACAGTTTGGTGACACGGAGATTTTTGTCGTGGTTCCGATAGGTGGTGCTATCGTACATCCACGTTGATGGAGACTTCAACCCACGGAGGGTAACGGCTGCGCGAGTCCACGGAGGGCTCCACCCACGAAGGGTCCACGAAGAAGCAACCTTGTCTATTCCATCACGGCCTACGCCCACGGAGGACTAGCCTTACTCGGGGTAGATCTTCACGAAGTAGGCGATCTCCTTGCCCTTACAAACTTCTTGGTTCAACTCCACATCATCAAGACGGAGGCTCCCAAGCGACACCTAACCAATCTAGGAGGCACCACCCCCCAAAAGGTAATAGACGGTGTTGATGGTGATGAACTCCTTGCTCTTGTGCTTCAAATGATAAACTCCCCAACACTCAACTCTCCTCACTGATATGGCTGTGGTGGAAGAAAGATTTGAGTGGAAAGCAACTTGGGAAGGCTAGAAATCAAGTTTCATATGGTAGGAATGGAATGGCTTGATCTCAACACAAGGGTAGGTGGTTCACTTCTCAGAAAGTGTATGGTAGGAATGGTGGTACTTTCTGATGGCTCTCCTCACGAATGAGGAGGGGGTGGAGGGGTATATATAGCCTCCACACAAAATCCAACCGTTACACACACATTTGACCAATCTCGGTCAGACCGAAGTGAAAACTCGGTCAGACCGAAAGTTCAAATATAGTGAACGTTGGGATTTTCGGTGGGACCGAAAATACCATCTCGGTGGGACCGAAAGTGTATCTGATATGAACGTTGGAGATTTCGGTGAGACCGAGAAAGAAAACTCGGTTGGACCGATTTGAGAAAGAATAGGAACATGCCAGAATCGGTGAGACCGATAATGCAATCTCGGTGAGACCGATTTGACCCAAGACAGAACCTGGCCATTTCGGTAAGACCGAAAATGCAAACTCGGATATTCCGAAATGATGTGAAATGATTACAGAAGGTTGGCAGTTCAGTTTCGGTGAGACCGATCTCAAACTCGGTGTGACCGATTTTTCTAGGGTTTGGAATATGGCAGAAGTGGTTCATCTCGGTGGGACTGAGTTGGAAGAATCGGTTTGTCCGAGATTACTTATGAGTGTGTTTGGTAGTGAAAGGTGCTGATAGTTGAAGGAGCTAAATCACTAAGCACTTGAGCAACCAGATCATCAACACAACCTCATCCCCTTTTAATAGTATTGGCTTTTCCTATGGACTCAATGTGATCTTTGATCACTAAACCAAAAATGGAGTCTTGAGCTTTTGCCAATGCTTGCCTTAGCACTTTGAGGGGTCCACTTCTTCAGTCATCTTGCCATACCAATGTGATTGGATTTCCTGAAACATACTTGATAAAAGCATTAGTCCAACCACAAAGTATGTTGTCATTAATTACCAAAACCACCCGGAGAGCAAATGTGCTTTCAATTACTTCTACTACTATGGCTAACGTTTAGCAATAAAGTAAAGTAATTACATGGCGTTATTCAGTGACACGCAGGTCATACAATAAATAAGACAACTCCTATGGCTCCTGCCGGTTGTCATTCTCATCGACATGCAAGTCGTGATTCCTATTACAAGAACATGATCAATCTCATACATCACATATATATCATTCATCACATCCTTTTGGCCATATCACATCACACGGCACATGCTGCAAGAACAAGTTAGACGTCCTCTAATTGTTGTTGCAAGTTTTTACGTGGCTGCTATAGGTTTCTAGCAAGAACGTTTCTTACCTACGCCAAAACCACAACGTGATATGCCAATTTCTATTTACCCTTCATAAGGACCCTTTTCATCGAATCCGATCCGACTAAAGTGGGAGAGACAGATACCCGCTAGCCACCTTATGCAACTAGTGCATGTCAGTCGGTGGAACCTGTCTCACGTAAGAGTACGTGTAAGGTCGGTCCGGGCCGCTTCATCCCACGATGCCGCCGAATCAAGATAAGACTAGTAACGGCAAGAGAATTGACATGATCTATGCCCACAACTACTTTGTGTTCTACTCGTGCAAGATACTACGCATAAACCTAGCTCATGATGCCACTGTTGGGGATCGTAGCAGAAAATCAAAATTTTTCCTACGCATCACCAAGATCTATCTATGGAGTAATCTAGCAACGAGCATAAAGGAGAGTGGATCTACATACCCTTGTAGATCGCGATGCGGAAGCGTTGCAAGAACGCGGATGAAGGAGTCGTACTCGCTGCGATTCAGATCGCGGTTGATTCCGATCTAAGCGCCGAACAACGGCGCCTCCGCGTTCAACACACGTGCAGCCCGGTGACGTCTCCCACGCCTTGATCCAGCAAGGAGAGAGGGAGAGGTTGGGGAAGACTCCATCCAACAGCAGCACGACGGCGTGGTGGTGGTGGAGGAGCGCGGGACTCCAGCAGGGCTTCGCCAAGCACTGCAAGAGACGAGGAGGGAGAGAGGTAGGGCTGCGCCAAGCGACAGAGGTCCAAAACGTGTTGTGGGCAGCCCCAAACCTCACATATATATAGGGGGAAGGGGGGGGCTGCGCCCCCTTTAGGGTTTCCCACCCCTAGGGGTGTGTAGGATCGAAGAAGTATGTCTAGAGGGGGGGTGATTAGACTACTTGACAATATAAAAATCTGCCTTTTGGTTGTGCAAAGTTTTAGGCAGTTTTACAATTAAGATCAAGTCAAGTAACACACTACACATGCAATTCTAGAGTATGGGCAGCGGAAAGTAAATTGCATATATAGTAAAGAGAGATGGAGAAGATCAAACGCAGTTTGGTGACACGGAGATTTTTGTCGTGGTTCCGATAGGTGGTGCTATCGTACATCCACGTTGATGGAGACTTCAACCCACGGAGGGTAACGGCTGCGCGAGTCCACGGAGGGCTCCACCCACAAAGGGTCCACGAAGAAGCAACCTTGTCTATTCCATCATGGCCTACGCCCACGGAGGACTAGCCTTACTCGGGGTAGATCTTCACGAAGTAGGCGATCTCCTTGCCCTTACAAACTTCTTGGTTCAACTCCACATCATCAAGACGGAGGCTCCCAAGCGACACCTAACCAATCTAGGAGGCACCACCCCCCAAAAGGTAATAGACGGTGTTGATGGTGATGAACTCCTTGCTCTTGTGCTTCAAATGATAAACTCCCCAACACTCAACTCTCCTCACTGATATGGCTGTGGTGGAAGGAAGGTTTGAGTGGAAAGCAACTTGGGAAGGCTAGAGATCAAGTTTCATATGGTAGGAATGGAATGGCTTGATCTCAACACAAGGGTAGGTGGTTCACTTCTCAGAAAGTGTATGGTAGGAATGGTAGTACTTTCTGATGGCTCTCCTCACGAATGAGGAGGGGGTGGAGGGGTATATATAGCCTCCACACAAAATCCAACCGTTACACACACATTTGACCAATCTCGGTCAGACCGAAGTGAAAACTCGGTCAGACCGAAAGTTCAAATATAGTGAACGTTGGGATTTTCGGTGGGACCGAAAATACCATCTCGGTGAGACCGAAGTGAGTCAAAGGTTAGGGTTTGCCATTTCGGTGAGACCGAAAATATAAACTCGGATATTCCGAATTGATGTCAACTGATCACAGAAGGTTGGCAGCCCTTTTTCGGTGAGACCGAAACTCAGAATCGGTTTGACCGAGAAGCTAGGGTTTGGAGAAACAACTGAAGTGGTTCATCTCGGTGGGACTAAGTTGGAGAAATCGGTGTGACCGAGATGTTAGGGTGTGTGTTAAGTAGTGAATAGTGCTGATAGTTGAGGGAGTTAGATCACCAAGCACTTGAGCAACAAGAACATTAACACAACCTCATCCCCTTTTAATAGTATTGGCTTTTCCTATGGACTCAATGTGATCTTTGATCACTAAACCAAAAATGGAGTCTTGAGCTTTTGCCAATGCTTGTCTTAGCATTTTGAGGCGTCCACTTCTTCAGACATTTCCATACCCATATCATCGAACTTCTCTGAAATGATTCTCAAGATAATATTAGTTCAATGATATATATGTTGTTATTAATTACTAAAACCACCCGGGGATTAGTTGCACTTTCAATCTCCCCCTTTTTGGTAATTGATGACAACATATAGATCAAAGCTTCGACAAAAGATATAATCAATGAATAATATCGTCGCTTTGAGAAGTATGTGATAAACAAGAGCTCCCCCTAAATTTGTGCATTATTTAAAATTTGCGTTTGAATGCAAATGCACAATCGATTAGGATTATGGGTCACTCTTCCATGTCACATACATCTTGGTGGAGCGCACAAAATGATAAGAATGAATAACATGCACTCAATCACCAAGACAAGAGTAAATAGCCATACAATAAGGAATAGCATAGGATAAGCAATAAGCACACATTAACGCATAGTATGGCTAAGCACTCATTAAGGTAGCATCAAACGTAGTAGCAAGCACACTTAAAGTTTCAGGAACCAAAAGAAACCAATGTATCACAGAGAAACCGGCAAAAGACGAAAAAACGAAAGAGCACTCTCTCTCTCGAAGCCCTATGATCTATAACAATTTCTCCCCCTTTGGCAACAGTTACCAAAAAGTTCGAAAGGGTATAGAGCTAAACGTCACTGCGGGCTCGGCTGGCTGCTCCCGTCTGGGTCGATGTCGGTGTAGAGATAGCTGCATCTGCGAAGACCTCTGCTGATGTCTGCGGTGGAGGAGTGGATGCTGGAGCTGTAGGAACTGCTGGAGCTGTAGCTGGTGCTGAAGTGGTAGCCCTGGAGTCTGTCACTGGGATAGCTGCAGATCTGGATCCTCTGGGAACCGGAGCAGTCTGGCGATGAGAGTCCTGGACTAGATCATCCAGCATAAGCTCTGCTCTCTCCTGCCTAGTCTCCTCCATGTCTGCCTCAAGCTTGTTGACAGACACCTGAATCTCAGTCAGCTTCACGTCTAGAGCGTGGATCTTGTCCTCGACAATCCTCTCAAGGCTCTCCTGAGATTGCTCAATGCTGGCCAGGCGTTGTTCAATTCTCTGGGTTGCTTCAAGAATCTGTTCTCCAAAGCTCTTTGGCTTAGCTGCTGCTGCTGCTGCCTCTTTGTCAGCTTTGGCTTTCTTCGCAGCTTCGATCTTGGCTTGCCCTTCAACTGAGGTGGGATCCTCTTCATCCATCACAACTACGTTGTCCTCATGCTCTGGTTGCAGTGGCAAGTGCTTCCTATCCAACATGAATTTGCCCGTGCCAAACTTGGCGTTGATGAGCATCTGTATCTGCGGAGCAAACCCACACGACATCTTCTGGTCAGCTGCAGTCCTCTTAATGGTTTCTACCATCAAGTCCATCACCTTAAAAGGTGCCTTCTCATCGAGAATGTGCAGCATGTTGATAGAATAGCCTCGTATCATCCGGTGGTCACCTGACTTAGGCATCAAAGTATGCCTCAGAATAGTTTTAGTGGTGGTCAGACCTGCCTGGAGATAATACACTGAGCCGAGCTTCCATCCCTCTAAATCAGCACCTGGGATCTCCTTGTACATATTCTTCATGGAATCATGACTCTTCTTAGGAATCCCATAGACATCAATGTCGTCCTCTCTCTGCACAGGAGCGTTCAGAAGATCTGCCCATTCTTCAACAGTTGAAGAAAACCTTTGACCTTCAGTCATCCAGGTGATCTTGCCATCAGGATAGAAGTGGGCTGTGGCATAGAACTGCATGATCATCTCGTCATTCCATGCTGTCAGTTCTTGACCCACAAAATCAGCAACTCCACATGCAGTAAAGCTCTCATGCACATGGGGAAAGAAGTCCCGGTGCTCTTCACTGTCAATGTACTCCCAGTCAACATACCTGGTGTCAGCAACAATGGGCTTCTTATCCATTAGCACGGTCTCATAGAAATCCTGCTGCTCTCTGGTGTGGAATCTGGGGTCCACAGCAGTCCTTCTTCTTACGGCATATGGATCAGACTGTCTCCATAGCCTGAGACCTTTGTCCTTCCTTGCCTTCATGTCCTCAGCTTGAGGATGAGCATCATTGTGGAGTGGCAACTTGGGACGGAGCTTGAGCAACACATGCTCTTCATCTGACTCAGAAGGTGGCATCTCACCTTTGTTCTTCTCAGAAGCTGGAATGCTTCTGGTTGTTCTCTTGGGCTTGGCTGGAGCTGCCTTAGCTTGAGCAGGCTTCTTGGGCTTGGAGGAGGCTTGAGCCCGAATAGCATCACCCATGAACTTAGCTTTCTGAGGAGGAGGCTGGGGTGCTTCTTCTTCTTCTTCTTCAGCAACATCTTGAGGTTCAGCATATACAACTCTCTTCCTCTTGGAAGTCTTCTTCACCTTGCTTGGAGCTGGCTCTTCCAAGTTGAGCTTCTTGGCAACTGCAGACTGTTTTACCTTGCTTGTACCTTTCCTTGGCTGCTGCCCTTGGTGCTCTTTGGCAACCACATTCCTCTTGGGCTTGGAGGTAACTTCCTCAGCAACAAAGTCGGAATCCTCATCATCAGAAGTTCTCTTCTTCCTGGTTCTCGTAGCTGCGGGAGGCAAACCACTAGGGGTGCTCCTCTCACCATCATCACTAGAGCTGCTTGCAGGACTTGTATCTGCCTCTGGAATTTCAGCAAACGGTGATTCAGACCTGTTTTGGCTGTCACTGACATCTGACATGGCTGAAAAAACCTGTGAAAAGATAAGGTGTAGGCAGAGTAGAAGAGTTATCACAACTGCAGAAGTTTTTGCAAAAAAATGATTTTAAAAACTTAGTTTTGAGTTTTCACAGAATGTATTTCGGTCAAACCGATTTCAAGTTTCGGTGTAACCGAAGTGTTCAACAGAACCTACACACCACTTTCGGTCAGACCGAAATGGGTTTCGGTCCTACCGAAAACTTAGGGTTTCACAGAAACTTCAATTCGGACATTCCGATTTCCACAACTCGGTCAGACCGAACTATGTAGTGCAATGGTCAGAGACCAAATCGGTCAGTCCGAGTTTCAGGAATCGGCTTCACCGAGATGCATTCCGTGGAAACCTAAACCTAAGAATTTTCCTCGAAACTAGAAGATCTGAACAATGTATTGGGATCATATCAAACTTGGATTGAATCAGGGCAGTCCTATCATGCAAGAATCAGAAGTGGAGCATGAAAGGGATCGGGACACACCCTAACTTGGTGGTGTCCCTCTACGGCGGCAACGGCGGAGAAGATTACCGTTGACGGCGGCGGAGACCTGCGGCGAGGGCGCACAGGTGACGACGGCGACGATCCTTAGATCAGGGCGACGGCAGCAGGGGTCTTGAAGGGCGAACGTTTGAAAGGAATAGATCGCGCGCAGCCCTCAGTATATATAACCCCGTGCTGTCGGTGGGACCGAGTTGAAAAACTCGGTGTCACCGAGATGCATAATTGCAGTGCAGTTACGCATATCGGTCAGACCGAGATTTTGAACTCGGTTTCACCGAGATGAAACCTAGATCAATCTAAGTGTTTCGGTTGGACCGAGATTGGGAAGCCGGTCAGACCGAAATGGACTTAGAAGGTTTTGGAAGTCAGCCTTAGACGAATCGGTGGTTCCGAGTGCTCCTCACTCGGACTGTCCGAAAAAGACTTGTTCAAAGTTGTGATATAAGCATGAATAGAATTTGAGACAAGATAGCATAGATAGCTAGGGAAGGTGCTTAGGCATTCTTGTCCATCCATTTGGCCAGAAAAAGAAACCAAAACAATCAAAACCACAAATGGATGTCCTTGAATGAATAGAATCATGCATTCAACATGCTCACACAATAAGATAGCAACTGAAATATGTGTCAAACATGCACAACCAAAACTCTAGCTACTAGCACACAAATTGTCGATGACTAGGTCATCTATATATGAGTATATTGACTTAGGAGCCAAATGAGAACATTTGGTCATAGGTCATACTCATCGTTTAAGCACAAGTGGGGTTACCACTTTTACATAAAGCATTTATGTGTTCACATCATTTGAAGATGCTTTAGCTCAATTTTTAGAGCAAAGCTCCCCCTAGATGTGAGAACCCCTTTTAAAGGGTCAAACTAACCTTGGGTTGTCGTAGAAGACTTCATGTAGATGTTGAAGATGTGGATGCTCAATGTTGATGTAGATCATCAAGAGTTGAGAGCTATCCTTGGATTAGGGCACTTTCAATACCTACATGGGTTAGTCCCGCAAGGAACAAACAAGAATATCCATGGACATAGAGTGAAGTACACAAGAGATGATGTCCACGAAAGCAATGATTACCTTGTCCCTTGACTTACCAACAAGAGGGTTTGTGACTCCATGAATTAGTGCATGATGTGGAAGTTGATTGCACAAGTTCTTGCCAAAACGAATATGAGTGAAGTTTGTTGGCGGAGTCACCCTCAAGAACCTACTAGTTCTTCTTCTTTGGGATCCACATCATCTTGATGGGAATCCTTGGTGTTGTAGTTGAGCTTGACGAAGTAGAACTTGATGTGTCCTTGGGAACCCACTTGACCATGGCTTGAGGTGCTTCAATGAATGCATCAATTTCCTCTTGAAGCTTGTCCTTGGCCTTTAGCTTGTGGTCTTGTGGTGGAAGGTCATCTTGAGCTTGTTCCACATTGGAAGAAGTAGGATCATACTTCTCCTTTTGTGAGACAAACTGTGGAGTAGGGTATTGACCTTCTTCCCACTCAACACCTTCGGCGTTGAACTTTCGCTCAAAACCAATCCCTTGATTCTTCCGGTGTCTTCCTTGTTTGCGAACAATCTCCTCAAAGTTCTTGCTTCCGGCAAGACTCTTGTAGACACCTTTCTCTATGATTTCCTTCAATAAGCTATTTTCTTGCTCAAGTGTAACTTGGCTTGAAACATTGTTAGTGGAATCAAGAGAACTACTAGAAGTAACAACATTTGATTTAACATTGTTATTGTTACTACTAGAGGAAGAATTTTTCTTATGCTTGTCATGCTTAGTCTTCTTCTTGTGTAGCTCCTTGATGACTTGTCTTTCCTCTCCGAATCCTTGCTTCTCCGAGAGGGTCTTCGTTCATAACGATCATCTCTACTCCTTCTCTCTCTCCGAGGTGACTCATCTCTTGCTCTTCTTCTTGGAGATTCTTCTCTTCTCTTGTGGGGAGCCGTACACTCATTTGAGAAGTGTCCGGGTCTTCCACAATTGTAGCAGTTTCGATCACGACTAGAAGATCTCTTTCCATCATATGATCTAGACTTTGAGCTTCTTTCTTTGCCTCTATTCTTGTAGAACTTGTTGAAGTTCTTGACCATTAGGCTTATCTCTTCATTGGAAACTAGCTTGTCACTTGAGGTAGTAGGAGCATCACTTGTAGCTTTGTAAGCACCACTTGACTTGTTGTGAAGCTCTTCCTTATCCTTAAGTGTCATTTCATGGGCAACAATTCTTCCAATGACTTCAGTTGGCTTGAGAGTCTTGTAGTTTGGCATCATTTGGATCAAAGTGCACACGGTGTCATACTTTCCATCCAAAGCTCTGAGAATCTTCTTAATGATGAATCGGGCGGTCATTTCTTCGCTTCCTAAGCCTGCAATCTCATTTGTGATGAGAGCAAGCCTAGAGTACATTTCAGTGACTCCTTCACCATCCTTCATCTTGAACTTGTCAAGTTGACCTTGAAGAATATCTAGCTTTGATTCCTTCACAGATTCAGTACCTTCGTGCATTTCAACCAAAGTATCCCAAATCTCCTTAGCATTCTCAAGACGGCTGATTTTGTTGAACTCTTCGGGACACAAAGCATTGAAGAGAATGTCACAAGCTTGAGCATTGTTTTGCAACATCCGCAACTCTTCGGGTGTAGCTTCGCGATCCGGAACTTTTCCTTCTTCAAAGAAATCACCTTGCATGCCAACACAAATAATGCCCCATGCGGCAGGGTTATGACCAAGAATATGCATTTTCATTTTATGCTTCCAACTAGCAAAATTTGTACCATCAAAGTAAGGACCTCTACGATAATTACCCTCACTAGACGCCATACTCTCCTAGGTTGTGAAACCAAGCTTATGGAGTCCAATGCAATGGAAACCAAGGCAATGGAGACCAAAGCTCTGATACCACTTGTAGGATCGAAGTAGGTCTAGAGGGGGGGTGATTAGACTACTTGACAATATAAAAAATCTGCCTTTAGATCATGCAAAGTTTTTGGCAGTTTCACAAACAAGATCCATTCAAGTAACACCCTACACATGCAATTCTAGAGTATATGCAGCGGAAAGTAAATTGCACATGTAAAAAGGAGGTGGAGAAGATCAAACGCAGTTTGGTGACACGGAGATTTTTGTCGTGGTTCCGATAGGTGGTGCTATCGTACATCCACGTTGATGGAGACTTCAACCCACGGAGGGTAACGGCTGCGCGAGTCCACGGAGCGCTCCACCCACGAAGGGTCCACGAAGAAGCAACCTTGTCTATTCCATCACGGCCTATGCCCACGGAGGACTAGCCTTACTCGGGGTAGATCTTCACGAAGTAGGCGATCTCCTTGCCCTTACAAACTTCTTGGTTCAACTCCACATCATCAAGACGGAGGCTCCCAAGCGACACCTAACCAATCTAGGAGGCACCACCCCCCAAAAGGTAATAGACGGTGTTGATGGTGATGAACTCCTTGCTCTTGTGCTTCAAATGATAAACTCCCCAACACTCAACTCTCCTCACTGATATGGCTGTGGTGGAAGGAAGGTTTGAGTGGAAAGCAACTTGGGAAGGCTAGAGATCAAGTTTCATATGGTAGGAATGGAATGGCTTGATCTCAACACAAGGGTAGGTGGTTCACTTCTCAGAAAGTGTATGGTAGGAATGGTAGTACTTTCTGATGGCTCTCCTCATGAATGAGGAGGGGGTGGAGGGGTATATATAGCCTCCACACAAAATCCAACCGTTACACACACATTTGACCAATCTCGGTCAGACCGAAGTGAAAACTCGGTCAGACCGAAAGTTCAAATATAGTGAACGTTGGGATTTTCGGTGGGACCGAAAATACCATCTCGGTGAGACCGAAGTGAGTCAAAGGTTAGGGTTTGCCATTTCGGTGAGACCGAAAATATAAACTCGGATATTCCGAATTGATGTCAACTGATCACAGAAGGTTGGCAGCCCTTTTTCGGTGAGACCGAAACTCAGAATCGGTTTGACCGAGAAGCTAGGGTTTGGAGAAACAACTGAAGTGGTTCATCTCGGTGGGACTGAGTTGGAGAAATCGGTGTGACCGAGATGTTAGGGTGTGTGTTAAGTAGTGAATAGTGCTGATAGTTGAGGGAGTTAGATCACCAAGCACTTGAGCAACAAGAACATTAACACAACCTCATCCCCTTTTAATAGTATTGGCTTTTCCTATGGACTCAATGTGATCTTTGATCACTAAACCAAAAATGGAGTCTTGAGCTTTTGCCAATGCTTGTCTTAGCATTTTGAGGGGTCCACTTCTTCAGACATTTCCGTACCCATATCATCGAACTTCTCTGAAATGATTCTCAAGATAATATTAGTTCAATGATATATATGTTGTTATTAATTACCAAAACCACCCGGGGATTAGTTGCACTTTCAGTATGACTGCAACTAGGAAATAAGAATAGGAAGTAAATAGCGGGTGTGATCAGTGGTGGTAATATGGACCGGGGTCCCATGATGTTCACTAGTGATGGCTCTCTCCCAAAAGACGATAAAACAATAAAGCAAGGTAAACAAATTACAACTGGGCAATTGACAGGATTATGTGTGCAAACCAATGCTAACTATGCTGCAAAGAAAGGTAGAGGCTCAAAAGCATGGGCGGTACGCCACGGCAAGTAGACCGAAATCCATCTGCATCTACTACTAATCATCCACCTTGAGATATCTATCCAGAACATCTCGCTGGTATTAAGTTGTGAATCCCACCCAAAGTGTAAACTCAAAGCAACAGACAACTGCATTAAAAGAACTTTGCGTAAAGTAAACAATCCTTGCACCCACAAGTACAAGCACCGTTGTATCCCCCCTTGTGGCAACATCACATCCCTAGACTCATGTTTCTGTCACTAAAACTAGTCATCAAGGGGCATAAACCCACAATCAAGCATAACGTTCCCTCTTGGAGTTACTACCTACTACTCGGCCAAAGCAATAAACAGCAACGGAGAACATGCAAGAATTACTCAAGAACATAAATATAAAAGAGGTGAATCAAATATATTACTCACACACAATCTGAACATAATCTCATAATCCATCGGATCCCAGCAAACTTAGCAGAGCAACAGCATAAAGATTACATATGTGCCTCGATCATGTAGGGCAGCTCACGAGGTCTAAACCATGAAAAACAAAGAGGGGAGGAGAACATCACATAGCTACTGATCATGGACCCATGGTCCAAGGTGGACTACTCACGACTCATCCGGGAAGCGTCCATGGTGGTGGAGAAGCTCCCGGTGGTGGTTCTCCCCTCCGGCAGGGTGCCGGGAAGAGTTCTCCTGATGCTCCCGATCTTGGAAGCACGGCGGCGGCGGAACAGAGGCGAGACCGCGAAAAAGGGTTCCGTCCTCGAGGGTTTCGGGACGCGAGGAATATATATGCGAAGGGGGGTCACCAGAGGCGGAGCCGGGGCCCCAGGCGCCCCCCTGGCGCGGCCAGGGGTGGGGCCGCGTCGGGTGGCCGCCTGGGCCACCCCTGGCTCCCCTCTAGCCCCACTTTGGTTTTTCTCGAAGCTTCTTGTACGCTGATTTTTCCTGTATTTTTCCCGGAATTTTTGGAGCACTTTTAATATGGGGGAAACCTGAAATAGAAAAACAGCAGAAAACAGGAACTGGCACTGTGGTGCACTGAGTTAATAGGTTAGTCCAAATATGATCAAAAGTGTATGGAAGTGCATAAATATCATAGCAATATCACACAAAAGAAGCATGGAGCAAGCAGAAATTATAGATACGTTTTGGACGTATCAACATCCCCAAGCTTAATTCCTCCTCGTCCTCGAGTAGGTAAATGATAACAAGCATAATTCCTATGGTGCATTGCTACCAACCATATAAGAACTTTTTAAGTAAAGCAATCAAGGCATGTAATTCAATTCAAGTCATAACAAGCAAGAGTCTATATTAGCATTGTAACAAGTAACATAAGAACATAAAGGTGCAAGAGCTCTCGCTGTCCGTGACTCGAATGTCTCCAAATGGTGTTTGCGTGCAAGAAAGGGGATAGGGATATACGAGAGAGTAAAACATAGTTTTTGTTTTGTTGAGAACTTAATCTACTAAAGTTTCACACTTGGTCTTCTTTGGAATCTTATCTTGACTCATCCCCAGACCACCGGCCAGGTACAAGTCAAAATGATCCACTCCCTTTCGATATTTTGAGCACTCATGCAATGGATGAGCGTAAGCAAGAAAGTCGACACTTAGTATGGCAAAGAGAGAAAAATGATGAAGGGAGAAGACAAAAAAGGTGTGAAAGGCTCACATCAATGAGGACAATCATAGGCCAGAGAAAGCCAAATGATAGATATGATGTGAGGAGTAGGGATTGCCATGCAACGGATGCACATATGAGCTAAGGTAAGCTCTCCAATGGAACTAGTGGGGGTGCATCCAACTTGCTTGCTCAAGAAGACCTAGAGCTCTTTTGAGGAGGCTCATCATTGGAATATACAAGCCAAGTTCTATAGTGTGAAAGTCCCCACATAGCTATATGCATAATTGATAATCTCTATGGAGTACAAGGTATAAGATGGAGTACGAGTGTGGATCTCTCAAAAGGAATAGTAGTGTGCCCCCTTCTCTCTTTTTATTTCTTTTTCTCTTTTTTCTATTTTTTTTATTTTTGTGGCCTCAATGGCTCTTTCTATTTAACTCTCATTTGTCCTCTTTGGGATCTTTTGATTTTGTCCTCTTTGGGATCTTTTGATTTGTCCTCTTTGGGATCTTTTCCTCACTTTAGGGGCAACACTCTATGTATTACAAGAAGTATAGAAGATCTTTCACACTTTACAAAAGTACTCAACATAAAGAAAATGAAACTATCATGATGTATGCAAATGTATGCCTCTGCCAGTGTAGCGGGATATGCAATGATACTAGCGCGTCATGTAGCAATGATTAGGGCAAGGCCCAACTAGCATGCGGCTTATCGATCAAGCAAAAAGCATGTATGACATGAAGATCAAGTCATGAGAAGATGGATGTTGCATGGCAATGTATCTCGGAAAGGCTATGGAAATGCCTTGATAGGTAGGTATGGTGGCTGTTTTGAGGAAGGATATAATGAGGCTTATGATGACAGAGCGTATCGTGCCAAGGATTTGGATGCACCGGCGAAGTATGCGCCAACTCTCGAGGTGAGAAAGGGCAATGTACGGTACCGAAGAGGCTAGAAAAATAGGGCTAGGTGGAAGTGTCAACTTTCGAATACTCACATTAGTCCGAAGAACTCATGCACTTATTATCGGTAACTCTCAATCTAATTAGGAGGTTCACAAAGAGACAAGTACCCCGAGGAGGAGTGTATGGGGGTTTGGTTATCCTTGCGCATCCTCGACTCATGGTACATGAGTGTACTCTAATATTCGATCCCTCCAAAGATTAGTGATCCATCTAGTAGCTAAAGTTCTCAACTATTTTGTAGGTTTTCGAAAATAAACACGGATTGCCCAAAATACGACATCTATCACTAATAGGCTAAAGCTCTTGACACCAAAAGTTCAGACATTACTCATGGCAATACCTCAAAACTATTGCAAGTTACTACTAAAATTAAATAGCAACCTCAATTACCTACTTTAAGTTAAGACACACAACTCAGTGCAACAGTCAAACTCTCTTAACAAGATAAACATGAAAACTCAAGAGAGTTCAGCAACCAACTAAACAAAAGCTCTTTAAAACGAAAAGCATGAAAACTAAGAGCTAAATATGACAGCAGCTATGGAAACACAAAGAACACACACAACAAAGATAAGCATAAAAATCCTATGTTGTGTTCTAGGTTGAAGTGGAGCGTGTTTCTCTCCCACACAAAGAAAGCTGGGTTCTAACTTGTTATGAACAGCAAGCAAAGCTAAAGAAAACTAAAAAGGAAACTAAGAGCGAGACGCTCCAAGCATAGCACATAACGCATGAAGTGATTAAAATATAGTGGAACGAAAGACGAACTGATAATTGTTGATGGAGAAGGGGATGCATGGGGGCATCCCCAAGCTTAGACGCTTGAGTTTTCTTGAATATTTCTTGGGGGTGCACGGGGGCATCCCCAAGCTTGAGCGTTTGACCCTCCTGAATCTTTTTTATCATCTTCCCTCGCACACTTGAAAACTCCCTTCATACATAACTCATCATAATCTGATTAGCGAGGTTAGTACCCACAATAAAATAATTTTTACCCTACTGGAAATAAAGATAATCTTGAAGAGCTACTGTTTCTCAAGATTGCCAAAAGGTTTTTGCAAAGAAAAAGCAAGCTCAAGGTTTGCAAAACGAAGAAAAGGCAAAACAGGACAGAATCTGTGAAAAACAGACCAGCAGGTAGTAAATAATTTTTTCGGGCACTTCTGTAACTCAAATCAAAAAACTCAGAACAGATGCTCGAAAGCCAATTGTATAGAGCACGCTGTCAAAAAAATTCAAATCAAAAAGATGACTGGTGATTTTATTTGAATTTTTCTGTCCAAGGACAGAATCTGTTTTCTGGACAGCACGTCACAACTTTTGAACTTTCTTGCAATCAGAGGCTAAACTTGGCACAAAGCTGAAAAGAAAAGATACAATGATGATGCTACTGTAGTAACAAACATCAAGACACAACAAAAGCAAAATAAAACCTAATTCGTTGTGGGTTGCCTCCCAAAAGCGCTTTCTTTTATGCCTTTAAGCTAGGCATGATGCAAAAAGAGAGGATCAAGTTTTATCAAGAGTAAGAGAATAGCTAGCCCGTACAACGGACTCAAAAGGCAACTTAATCTTCTTTCTAGGGAAGTGTTCCATCCCTTTCTTGAGAGGGAATTGGAATTTTATATTCCCCTCTTTCATGTCAATGATAGCACCAACGGTGCGAAGAAAAGGACGTCCCAAAATAATTGGACATGAAGGTTCACATTCAATATCCATAATAGTAAAATCAACGGGAACATAATTGTCATTGACAATGATAAGAACATCGTCGATCTTCCCCAAAGGTTTCTTCACGGAAGAATCAACAAGACGAACACCAAAAGAACAAGGATCAAAAGGTTTCAATTCAAGCATATCATACATTCTTTTGGGCATAACGGAGGTACTAGCTCCAACATCACATAAACCATAGCAAGAGAAGTTATTCAACTTAATTTTAATCATAGGATCCCAACTATCTTCTAGCTTTCTTGGTATGGAGGCTTCTACCCTAAGCTTCTCCTCCCTAGCTTTGATGAGAGCATTAGTGATATGCTCCGTGAAGGCAAGATTAAGTGTGCTAGTGTGGGATCTCTAGACATCTTGTGAAGAAAACCAATAACTTCAGAAAGGGTGCAATTATCAAAATCAAGGTCACTACTATCAAGTAAAGTGGTAGTGGTGTCCTTTAGGCTCACTTGTTTGGTAGCTTATATGGTTATAGGAGTTTCTTCTTCTACGGTTCAGGTCATAGCATCACCATTAATAGGCCCAATGGGACTAGGAGTGCATTGGGTGCTAATAGTTTGGATATCCTCAACAACTTGGATAGTAGCAACAGTGTGGTGGGTAGGAAGGCTCTTAATTCTATCTTCTTCCTTCTTTTCTCTAGCCCATCTCTCTTTAAGTTTAGCCATCATCCTAATGTTTTCATTAATTTGCACTTGAATAGCATTCATAGGAGTGGTCTTCCTCTCCTCAAGAGGAGAAGTTCTAATTTTAAGCAACTCTACCTCATGGGCTAAATTGTCTACCTTCGAAGAGAGATTATCTAGTTTGTCTAGTTTTTCTTCTACACTCTTATTGAAGGCCTTTTGGGTAGTGATGAAGTCTTTAAGCATAATATCTAGTTCAGAAGTGGAGTTCTTGGTGCTAGGATAAACATTGTTGTTCCCATAGGAATTAGAGGGGAACGGTCTAGGGTTGCTACCAAAATTACTCCTATAAGCATTGTTATTGAAGTTGTTTCTAGAGATAAAGTTCACATCTACTTGATCTTGAGCAATCAAAGAATTTAAAGGAACATCATGAGGATCAATAGAAGATTGCTTGGAAAGTAGAGACATGATCAAGTCAACTTTTTCATTTAGGGAGGAAATCTCCTCGACAGAGTTTACCTTCCTACCTGTTGGAGCGCGTTCGGTGTGCCATTGGGAATAATTGGTCATCATCTCGTCGAGAAGCTTTGTGGCAGCACCAAGTGTAGTTGACATAAAGGTTCCTCCCGTGGCCGAATCTAACAAGTTCCGCGAGGTAAAGTTCAAGCCTGCATAAAAAGTTTGGATAACCATCCAAGTAGTCAAACCATGAGTAGGGCAGTTCTTGACAAGAGATTTCATGCGTTCCCAAGCTTGGGCAACGTGTTCATTATCCAATTGTTTAAAATTCATTATGTTACTCCTTAATTGGATAATTTTAGCAGGGGGATATTACTTCCCAATAAAGGCGTCCTTGCACTTGTCCCAAGAAACTATACTATTCCTAGGCAAGGATTGAAACCAGATTTTAGCTCCTCCTCTCAAGGAGAAAGGAAAAAGCTTAAGCTTAACAATATCACCATCTACTTCTTCGTACTTTTGCATATCACAGAGCTCAACAAAATTATTTAAGTGCAAAGCAGCATCATCTCCAGCACCGGAGAATTGATCTTTCATAACTAGGTTCAGCAAAGCAGGTTTAATCTCATAAGAAGGTGCTGAAGTGGCAGGTGTAGCAATAGGCGTGCAGATAAAGTCATTGTTGTTATGACTAGTGAAGTCACACAAGTTGGTGTTCTCGGTGGAGCCATAGCAGCAGCAAGAAAGATAACTATTTTTGTGATTTTTGGTAAGGGACACTAAAGCAAAAACTGAAAGGTAAACTAACAAGACTAAAAAGCAAAGATAAAAGATAGCGTGCAACTCCCCTATCTTGAAGAGTGGAGTCCCCGGCAACGGCGCCAGAAACTTTGCTTGATGGCTTCTCGCCCCTCGTTGGTTACCCCAAGTGGAAGGTTTGAGATGTAGCGTAGCAGCAAATTTCCCTTGGCAAAGATACCAAGGATCGAATCCCGTGAGACTCCGAGGGTCGACAAGAAGGTGTCAACGGCGCCAGAAACTTAGCGGTTGACAGGACCTGCACACAGATACAAATAACTTTGCTCCCAACGAGTACAGAGAGGTTGTCAATCCCTCCGGCCTTGTTGTTTACAAAGGAACAAACACAAGAGATAATAATGATAGGTATGACTACAACTAGGAAATAAGAACATGAAGTAAATAGCGGGTGTGATCAGTGGTGGTAATATGGACCGGGGTCCCATGATGTTCACTAGTGATGTCTCTCTCCCAAAAGACGATAAAACAGCAAAGCGAGGTAAACAAATTACAGCTGGGCAATTGACAGGATTATGTGCGCAAACCAATGCTAACTATGCTGCAAAAAAAGGTAGAGGCTCAAAAGCATGGGCGGTACGCCATGGCAAGTAGACCGAAATCCATCTGCATCTACTACTAATCATCCACCTTGAGATATCTATCCAGAACATCTCGCTGGTATTAAGTTGTGAATCCCACCCAAAGTGTAAACTCAAAGCAACAGACAACTGCATTAAAAGAACTTTGCGTAAAGTAAACAATCCTTGCACCCGCAAGTACAAGCACCGTTGTTTTCCCCCTTGTGGCAACAGCACATCCCCTAGACTCATGTTTCTGTCACTCAAGCTAGTCATCAGGGGGCATGAACCCACAATCAAGCATAACGCTCCCTCTTGGAGTTACTACCTACTACTTGGACAAAGCAATAAACAGCAACGGAGAACATGCAAGAATTACTCAAGAACATAAATATAAAAGAGGTGAATCAAATATATTACTCACACACAATCTGAACATAATCTCATAATCCATCGGATCCCAGCAAACGCAGCAGAGCAACAGCATAAAGATTACATATGTGCCTCGATCATGTAGGGCAGCTCACGAGGTCTAAACCATGAAGAACAAAGAGGGGAGGAGAACATCACATAGCTACTGATCATGGACCCATGGTCCAAGGTGGACTACTCACGACTCATCCGGGAAGCGTCCATGGTGGTGGAGAAGCTCCCGGTGGTAGTTCTCCCCTCCCGCAGGGTGCCGGGAAGAGTTCTCCTGATGCTCCCGATCTTGGAAGCGCGGCGGCGACGGAACAAAGGCGAGATCGCGAAAAAGGGTTCCGTCCTCGAGGGTTTCGGGACGCGAGGAATATATATGCGAAGGGGGGTCACCAGAGGCGGAGCCGGAGCCCCAGGCGCCCCCCCCTGGCGCGGCCAGGGGTGGGGCCGCGCCGGGTGGCCGCCTGGGCCACCCCTGGCTCCCCTCTGGCCCCGCTTTGGTTTTTCTCAAAGCTTCCTGTACGCTGATTTTTCCTGTATTTTTCCCGGAATTTTTGGAGCACTTTTAATATGGGAGAAACCTGAAATAGAGAAACAGCAGAAAACAGGAACTGGCACTGTGGTGCACTGAGTAATAGGTTAGTCCAAATATGATCAAAAGTGTATGGAAGTGCATAAATATCATAGCAATATCACACAAAAGAAGCATGGAGCAAGCAGAAATTATAGATACGTTTTGGACGTATCACTCGCCCTGCATCTGCCCAGAGAGAAAGAAGACTGACTGTTCATGAGCCTACTCCCATAGAGGCTGAAGACATTCTAGCTGTCGACCCCACCGCAGCTAAAGACATTGGTCCTCAAGACAATGTTGAAGATGATGACGTCCTTCCTCAGATCGAGTACAACATCGACTCTTCGCCTGTTCTCACAAACAGCGAACGCATCAGCATTGGTCGTCCATTGACGCCAATTGCTCAGGATGACTCATGGGCTGGTGTTTGAAGACGAAGACTTTGAGGCCCAACAACCTCCATCTCCTCAGGCGTCGCCAGCTTTTCGCAGGCTTCGCAAAGGACCAAGGCCTCAAGTCACTGCCTCAAGTGCTCCAGAAGGAGTAGAGCAACTATCTGCACCTGATGCTGCTCCTACTGGAAGCCACTCAGAATCTGAAGCCAAAACGGCTTAAGATATTCCGGCTGCATCAGCCGAAGAAGAACCACCCCAACAACCCCAACAAGAAGAAGAACAACCCCAAGTTGATGAAGACAGTACTGCCGCACCACCTGTTCTCGAGGAGAACATGTCCGACCCTCCAGCTCCTGAAGTGGAGGTCACAAAATTCAGAGGCTGCCACCACCAACACTGAAGCCAATGACGTGGTCATGGCTGAAGCTTTTGTGGCACCTGAAGGTATTGTGGCGCCTGAAGAACCTGCGCCTGAAGTGACTTCTCCTGAAGCCAGTGCTGCTCCTGAAGCCAGTGCTATGCCTGAAGCTAATGCTGCACCTGACGCCAATCTGCAGCTTGAAGACAATGCCTCTGCTCCTGTTCCGCCTCCACGGCCTCACACAATTGAGCAAGCATACAACAAGGATGATCAACTTGCTATTGTCCGGTGGCCCATTTTGATTCCGCCACCTACAACTGAACCACGTGCTGCTGGTCCTTAGTTTGATCATCATGTTGCGCACAGACCCCAAGTTCAGAAGCCTAAGCCAAGACTGCCAAGGCTTCCAGTTATTGCAACATCTTTAGGGTCATTCAATGCCAATAGCTTCACTGCGCACAACACCTTCTTTGACAGCGCCAAGAACCCATATTCCAAGCCAAGAATATCATCAGATAGGTTCTGGAGCCATCAACAGCGCAGCTACTACTCTAGAGTACTATATAATCAAGGCCGCATTTTTCCTCATATGCGTCTTGACACTGAAGCTATTGCTGGCCTGCCCTGCTTGGAGGAAGCTCTTGACTGCTTCCGTGATGCTGGCTTACTCAATTTCGTTCTGGATAAAGAGCATTGGAATGAAGAGCTGCTTCTGCAATTCTATGCAACACTTCACATCCGAGGCCATAGTAGAGATCCGAAGACATGGGTCCTTGAGTGGATGATAGGCAATGTGCATCATGAAGCAAAAGCCTTTGATCTCATTGAGCTTACTGGCCTGCCCACTCCAGGAGATCTATATGAACCTGGCTGTGAACTGCACACTGAAGCCTTGGAGAGTATCTTCCAGAAACGTAAGCCCAACATGAGCCAAATGCTCAGCATGATGAAGCCTCTGCCAAGTGATGCTGAATATCCTAAAGAATTCTTTGTTGAAGACTTTGTGTACCTGCCTCGCACCATATATCACATCATAAGGCGTACTCTATGGCCTGTCAAAGGACATTCTTCATCAGCCAAGCTTGAAGGCACTATGAAGACTTTGGTCTTCTATATCTTCAATGGCATCAGCTTCAATGCTCAAGATTTCTTCATTCGGCAAATGTCCACGTCTGGAGCTGATCTATTTGGACTGAAATTCTATGCCCCTTGGATAATGCGCCTCATCAAGTTGCACTCAGCTGTCACTTATCAACCCTCTGCTCGCAACCATCAGATTTTCTTGCCTGAGTTTGATATGTCAGCTGAAGCCATTTACAAAGAGCCTGCTAAGGAGCCAGTTAGTCTTCACAACGCTGATCATCAAAGCTTCATTCAACAGATTGAAGGGGTCCCAGCAGTCTCTCGCGTCTATCCTCTGGCTGGCCGTACTCGTCTACCTCGACACGCCGAAACCGAAGCCAGTGAAAGCACCATCGCTCAAAGGCCTCAGAAGCATTCTCGTGTCCTGAACATCCGAGAGCTTCTTGTAGCCCTTCATCAGAAACAAGACAAGCATCACCTCTGGTTAAAGCGTCAGATGCAGAGCCTCTTGGTGGATGTCAATCGCATTCGCAATCTTGCCACCAAGAATGCTTTTGTTGCTCATGAAACATGCAGGCGGTCTTGGAAGAGTTTGACTTTACTGAATGCTGAAGCGGATCCTCAAGACGATGGCTTCACTGAGAGATTCAAGTTTGACAACACTCCTCCAAGGACTGCTGTTATGCGTCGAACTCCATCCCTCGAAGACTCTGAATACTCTTCCTCCGCTGCAACAATTGACGCCAGGGTGATCGATGATCAGGATGATGCTACTTCACCGCCTCCTACTTCAGCGCGCATCGACACTGCACCAACCACCTCTGCACCGCCAAACGACAACACCGACCCTGCATCCTCTTCTGCTCCACCTGGGAACGAGTAGAGGCTCTATGTCTTCAAACCTTTTTGGTCCTTACTGACAAAAGGGGGAGAAGCATATGAGTTGATAGTCTTCAAGCGGGTCCATATGGGCGGGTGCTTTATAATTTGCCTATTGTTTACAACTTTCGTTTTGCTACATTTGGTTCTTTGAGTTGTAACACTTCAACTGATGGTCGTCTGCTACTTTTTTATGCTACTCTGTAATGCGATGATAAATTCTGCATCTGCTACCTTATATTTCGGACTTAGTCATTTTTGCAGACGTCCATTTTTCATTATGCATGTCATTATCTTCGATATATCAATTATGCATGATGAATTGTCTTCATAAGTTGAAGAGGATCTCCACAAGTACAACCTGCCATGTGCATTTGCATTCAAAGGCAAATCCACTATATGCACATCTTCAGGGTGAGCCTTTTGCTACTTACGAAGACAATACCTTATCCTTTACAATTTCACATATCTTTATCCTCGTTGAAAACTTCAACCAGTTTATCATCAATCACCAAAAAGGGGGAGATTGTAAGTGCATCTAGTGCCACCCCTAGTGGTTTTGGAGTATTGACGACAAATCTGGTTGAGGGACTAATGTGTTTGTGAGAATTGCAGGATAACACAGGTAGTAGTCCCTCATTGATTCGGTTAACCTGCCGGAGATGACCCCTAAAAATGTATGAAGACATTGATATCAGTGGTGGTATATGAAGATAATCATATTTAAGACTATGACATGAGAAGACATTGTGTGAAAACTATGGAAAGCGAAGACGTAGATTTGTCGCTGTTTCCTTTTCTTCTTTGTTGAGTCATAGGAAGCACCGTACTGTTAAGTGGGGTACAAGTGAACTATGTCAGAGTGACTGATGTGATGCTCAACCAAATCCTATGTCTTCGAGCGAAGATTATGAGAGCAAATCTTATCCAGAGGCGGATGAGTCAGCTTTACTTGCAGCTCAAGTAAAGTAGTCGTGTGTGTTTGAAATCTGACCGTTGGAACACGTGTCAGTTCCTTAGTGACCCAGGGTCACTTCTGACAAATCAGGTCGGGTTGCCTAGTGGCTATAAATAGCCCACCCCTACACCATAAATTGGTGGCTGCTTAGAGTTATTGCACGGCTTTTGTCGTTTGAGAGCAACCCACCTCCGAAGCATTTGAGAGAGAAATCCTTGCGAGGACAAAGCCCAAACACCCAGAGCCAAAGAGTGTTAGGCATCACTGAAGTCTTTCTGTCTGTGTGACCTGAAGACTTATTACACTTGAGGACTGTGTTTCCTCCAGCCGGTTAGGCGTCGCGTTCTGAGCATCCAAGAGTAATTGTGGATTGCCGGTGAACAAAGTCTGTGAAGGTTTGGAAGTCTACCTTGAAGACTTACCAGAGTGATTGGGCGAGGACTAGGTGTTCTTAGCTCAAGGGGAACAAGGTGAAGACGCGGTCTTCTGAGTTAAATCTCAGGCTCCCTAACCAGACGTACAGTTGTCACAGCAACTAGAACTGGTCTAACAAATCACTGTCTTCCCGAGCTACTGGTTCTATCCTTTCCTTCCCTTTACTTACTGCTCTATGTTGTGAAGACATTGCATGTTTGCTTTATCTGATTGTCTTCACTGAGTATCTACGTGTTGTGATTGGCTTCATTCCTTCTTCCTTTATGATCACTACTGCCTAGTTGCTATTAGTCTTCATGCTTTCACTTCATTGAATACATGACTATGGCTTATCTAGTGTAGTCCACTTTCCGCTGCATACTAATAGGCTTGAGCTTATCGTTTGTCTTCGAAACTACCATGTTTTGAAGCATTTCATAAAAATCGCCTGTTCACCCCCCTCTAGTCGATATACTACACTTTCAATTGGTATCAGAGCAAGGTACTCCCTTGTTCTGTGTGATTCAGTTTAACCACCTGGAGTTTTAGCTATGTCGACCACAGGAATGAAGACTGTGTCTTGCCCCATGTTTGACGGTCAAGAGTATCCCAAGTGGAAGGCCATGATGAAGAAACGTCTGATGGCGATTAACAGTGAGCTGTGGACCGTCACTGAGATTGGTCTTACCGATCTATGCAAGAGGGCAGAAGCTGATGATATTCGCAAGTTCACTCTTCTCAATCTCACTGCGAAGGACGTCATCTGCTCCTGTCTATCTCAAGATCAGTTCAGGAACATCATGCATCTTGATCATGCGAAGCTTATTTGGGACCATCTCTCTGAAGTCTATGAAAGTCATCGAACTCGTGATGATTCTGGGTTTGAGAAATTCAAGGAATCCCTCAAGACGATGACTTCCGATCTAGAACCATCATTTTCTGCACCATGTCTTATGGCAAAAGGTGCCAAGGTAACCGAATACTATTCATTTGAATCTAGTGATGATGAATCTGGTGATAAGTTTGGACCCAGCTATGTCAAGCTTGCTTCCCTTGCCAATAAACAACAAATTGCTCTTGAAAAGGCTGAAATAATGCTTAAAAAGAGCAATGACATGTTGAGTGAAGAAATGGATCAGTCAAAAAACTTAGTTGAAAGTCTTCAGAGGCTTCAGGCTAAGTTAACTACGCTTCAAAGTCTTCATAACGTTCTCTTGTCCGATCATGAAAAGTTAAGAGGGTGTTATGAAAATCTTTAGAAGGAGCATGATTCATTACTTGCTCAACATGTCAGTGTCACTCACGAAGAATTTGAACCACCATGTCTAAAATGCATTGAACGTGATAATGCTACATCTGTTGCTGAATGCTCTACTGCCGCCACTGTTGCAATATCTTCAACTACTGATGTGGTGACTAACCCCTCTGCTGAGGAAACCACTACTATTGCTGATGAAAATGCTAGGTTGATGACTTTGCTTGAAACAGGGATGTACAAACGCCTCAAAGGGCATCAGACTCTATGTGATGTCCTCAAAAAGCAGATACTGAACCAAAACCCTAGGAAAGAGGGTGTTGGGTTCAACAGGAAAATGAATGTTGATGGTTCATACTGGAAGGCTGAGCAGTATCCCAAAACCACATGGGTTGCTGCAAAGGGACCTTCAGTGGATCCATCTACCTTATCTGGCTTCACTTGTGCTAATCCTGTTATCATTGATGAATCCTTTGATGCAAACTATAAACTGTTTAAGAATCAAAATGGTGAAGTGTCTGCCAGGTATATTGGTACTAACTGCAGGAATGGACCACCTATGAAGAAGATCTGGGTACCCAAAGGTTGTCTTGAGAAGCTTCCAGCAAATTCTATCATGACACCTCCTGGGATGAAGACAAACCCCAGACCAAAGGCTTCATATGGTCCTAAGGCTTCATACAGACAAAGGACTCACCTGAGTCACCCTAACACAAATGTTTTGCAGGGAAATCATACTCAGACCCGTGAATATGAGTGTGTTTCTTCAAACCGCTATGTTCATAAATCAAAGAACTTTTCTGCCTACTCTTATGAGTATTATTCTCCTCCTGCAAGACTATTTGCTAGGGCCCCAAAGCCAAAATTCTCAGATGCTGCTCTTAGAATCATTGCTTCTAAGCCACCCCTGAAGATGTGGGTGGTTAAGAAGAACTAACTTTTTCTTGCAGGGAAAGGTCTCCAGCCTGTAATCAAAGGCTTCTGATGCTATTGCTGGGGACCTAAAACACTTGTAGGGCACAAGATCAAATGCCCAAAATGACTTACTGCTCATACTATCCATAAATCACTTGCTGAAGATCTTATCAGTCCTAACTTACATCTAAAGCTTTCATAATCCACTTATGCATCAATTGTTTATGATTCACAATGGCTTTTGGTGAAGCCTATCCTCCTAACTGCATTGTAGGGAGAAACACCAAAGTCTTCAGAATGGATTATGGATAGCGGATGCACAAATCATTTGACTGGTGATCGAAATCTTCTCATGGACTCAACTTTACGTCCATCCAACAAGAGTCACATCACATTTGCTGATACTGGTAAAAGCAAAGTGTTGGGTCTAGGTAGAGTTGCAATCTCAAGAGATCAGCACATGGACAAAGTCATGCTTGTTGAATCTCTTGGCTTCAACTTAATGTCTGTCTCAATGCTTTGTGACTTAAACATGATTGTGATCTTTGGTAAATTTCGTTGCATTGTACTAATGGAATCTGACAAGTCTTTAGTATTTGAAGGATACAGAAAAGGTGATTTGTATATGATAGATTTCTCAGCTGGACCACAAATGGCCGTATGTCTTCAAGCAAAAGCTTCAGAGTGCTGGCTCTGGCATCGGAGGCTAGGACATGCTGGCATGAGGAACTTGCACACTCTCAAAAAGAAGAAGCATGTCATAGGCATCGAGGAAGTCAAGTTCAAGAAAGATCATCTATGTGGTGCCTGTGAAGCTGGGAAGATGACTAGAGCCAAGCACCCCTCGAAGACAATCATGACGACATCCAAACCCTTCGAGCTACTTCAGATGGACTTATTTGGCCCTACTCACTACTCCACATTCTCTACCACAGCCTGTCTCTATGGCTTCGTCATTGTTGATGATTACTCAAGATACACATGGGTACACATAATACTCTACAAGACTGAAGTGCAAGATGTCTTCAGGCGCTTCGCCAACCGTGCCATGAACAATTATGGCATCAAGATCAAACATATCAGAAGTGACAATGGCACTAAATTCAAGAACACTGGCCTCGATCTTTATCTGGATGAGATGGGAATCACTCATGAATTTTCAGCCCCATATACACCTCAGCAAAATGGGATCGTTGAGCGCAAGAACAGAACTCTAATTGAGATGGCTCGAACGATGCTCGATGAGTACAAAACACCAAGAAGATTCTGGCCCGAAGCTATTGACACTGCATGCCATGTCATCAACCGTGTTTATCTTCACAAGCTTCTGAAGAAAACATCCTATGAACTCCTCACTGGAAAGAAGCCAAATATAAGCTACTTCGGAGTATTTGGAGCTAACTGCTGGATCAAGGATCCTCATCATAAGTCAAAATTTGCACCCAAAGCTCATGAAGGCTTCATGCTCGGATATGGAAAGGACTCACACTCCTACAGAGTCTTCAACATTTTTCTCTATAAAGCTGTTGAAACTATGGATGTGAGGTTTGATGAGACAAATGGATCACAAAGAGAATCCCTACCAAATGTGCTAGATGAAGCTTCACCAAATGAATCTATCAAGCTTATGGGAACTGGTGAGATCATGCCTTCTGAAGCACAACCTAACGAGGAACTCATTATCTCTGCTCCAAATGAACCTGACGACAATGCTCAGCCTGAAGACAATGCACAACAAGAGCAAAATCTTCGTCCAGCTCATCCTCGTGTTGCAAATGAAGTACAAGTTGAGAAGATAATTGATGGCATAAATGCTCCTGGTACACTCACTCGCTCCAGAGCAACACAGCTTGCAAATTTCTATGGGCACTTTGCTTTTGTCTCAATATCTGAACCCAAGAAAGTTGATCAAGCTTTTATGGAGCCTGAATGGATTCAAGCAATGCAAGAAGAGCTTCAACAGTTTGAGTTGAACAATGTGTGGGAACTTGTCAAGCGTCCTGATCCTCGAAAGCACAACATAATAGGCACAAAATGGATCTATCGCAACAAGCAAGATGAGCATGGTCAAGTGGTTAGAAACAAAGCTCGTCTCGTTGCTCAAGGATACACTCAAGTTGAAGGGATTGACTGTAATGCCCACGATGGGACTATATCTCCTACGTGTCGAGGCACGACTTAAAGATATAAGCCCATTCAGGAATGATCGCAAGTTTGCTCTTTGCACATCTCATGTAAAAATAGGGATGAAAGCGAAAAGATAGTTGGCTTACACTCGCCACGTCACACAATTCATTACATATCCAAACATCATTCAAATAAACATCACAACCCGTCTATGGGTGAAGATCCAAATGAAAGATACCAACATAACTTTAAACCACAGGTCTGAATCGCCCCTAGTAGAAACCTCTACTGATCGTCGGGATAGTGCACATAGTAACGGCTACGGTCCTCGTCGTACTCCCAGTACAGTTCGGTGCCGTCACTTGAGTAGATCACCTGAGTACCTGCATCTGGTGTGGTGGTAGAATCTGTGAGCCACAGAGGACTCAGCAATCCCGTTCCCGGGTAACGCAACTATCCAAGCCTTGGGTGTGGAACAAGGCTGAAGAAAGAACAAGAGGTTGCAGCAGCACTAGCACTAACTTACGTAAAAGAGAGCGAGAAGAGAAGTGCCTCGGACGAAAGATGATCACGAAGTGATCCTAACTAAGCAGGTCAAACATAACCCCACCGTGTTCACTTCCCGAACCCCTTTCGGAAAATGACCGTCACGGTACTCATGCTGGTAGTGTGTTATGAACATGGTGTCAAGTTTTCTACAACCGGATATTAACAAATTCCCATCTGCCACATAACCGCGGGCACGGCTTTCGAAAGTTCATAACCCTGCAGGGGTGTTCCAACTTGGCCCATGACAAGCCCACGATCCGCGGAGTCGCAACTCCAAGGTGGGAAGGCCCGAGTATCCTCGGAATCCCGTGCTCAAGATACTCCGACTAAGGTAAGGCTAATCCAGCAAATCCTCCCGGCGTGCCGACACCCTGATAGTAGCCGCGCGTATCTAGTCTCAGGCCACGACCGGATGAGCGCTACGTACAGATACTGAAGACCCCAGCGAACTGGGTGGCACCGCAAGTGGCTCTAGTTTGGACCAACACTAAAATCGAGCACTGGCCCAGGGGGGTTGATTAATTAATCCTCGGGTTAATTACTCCCTCGGTAAGGTTTTAGTTGTTTAGGCAAATAGTACCAATGTTGGAACTTGCTGGAAAAGCCTTAGCACTTAGCGGTTTATCAAGGGGGTCCCATAACCCCAACCGTGTGAGGAACGCATAATCAAGGAACATAACACCGGTTTATACGGTTCCTAGGGCGGCATGAGTGGAACAAATCACCAAGCAAAAGGCTTAGCCTTCCACCCATTACCAATATATAGATGGTTTCATTTAATAATTAATATAGTGTGATATCCCAACAAGCTTCAACAAGAAGCAAGAATCTTCAATCTTCTCCTGCAACTAGCAAAGCTATAAGAGGGGCTGAGCGAAGCTTGCTTAGCCAATCAAAGGTTTGCATAGGTAGGGTGGTTAGACAGATTCATGGTTACAATAGGAGGCTGACAGGAAAACATGGGCATCGAGGCAAAATCTATAGAGTGAGACTTCTAGCAATAGGCAAAAATAGTAATGTTATCCGGGTCAGGTCATCTTGCCTGAAGAGTCGTCGATGGGATCGTAAGAGAGCTCCTTGTTCTCAACCTCGGTAGTAACCTCGTTCTCGAACTCGTTCTCGGCTTCCGGCTCTACTCAAAACAAAACACACGAGGCACGAAATCAACAAGATGCAATGCGCAAACCACAGGATGCATGACTGATGCACTAAGGAAGCACTACAGATGCACTTAGGAAGCACAGAAAGTCAACATAGGAAGCACAGAGGTACAGCACAAGGAGCATGGCAATATGCAACAAGAAAGATACTTCAAAACAAGCTAACAAGAGGATATTATGAATCTACATGCAAAACCACACAAGTTTCATATAGGACTTGCTCAAAACAGAGCAACGGGCTAAAAGATACACCTGAAACAATAAACATGGCAAAGCTGAAATTAAGAGCCACATAGCAACTTCGGAGCAAGAGATAAATAGTCTACAGCACTCAAACATCATGGCAAGGAGCATGGACATAAAGTAGACATATCCTACAGCAAACAATTCCATTGGAGCATCTCCAAAGGAGGCATGGATCAATTGCAACAAGCTATGACATTATGAACTTGACAACAAAATCCTGACAGCAGTAATTTATAGCAACTTGGGAGCAAGAGTTAAATATGCTACAGCCATCCAAATGAGCATGAGAGAGCATTAATGGATAGCCAACAACATATACAACAAGGAATCATCAAGAGCCACCCCAAAACTATCATGGATTTGCCTAGAACAACAAGCAAACATGGCATCTGGAAATTACAGATTCCAGACTTAGTGAAATTTCACTTAGTGTTAAAATAGCAGTAATATCATGGCATGTTTGTGAACAAGTTTAAGTCACCTCAAAGCAAGACATGGCAAGTGGTTAGCACCACAGCAAAGTACACATGATGGGGAGTCCAAAACATATAAGCATGCATCAAGGGGACAACCACATCAATAGCAACGAGCTCCTCAACTAGGCATCTCGTAACAAGCTTAACGACATAACAGCCACAAGCACTTTTGCAAAGGAGATAAACATGGCAAGATGAAATCTATCATGCAAGCTAAAGCAATCAACATGTAGAGCATCTCAAGATGAACATGTGGACATATCATTTGCTTCATTTGGATAAACATGCACCAAGTTATCACATTGCAAACATGGCATGAAAACAACTAATAGCAGCAGTTTATAACAAGTAGCACTCTTCTCATGAAGATTAAGACATCTAGATGATCTCAAACATGCATGGCACAATGGAACAAAACATAGTACAAGTCACCACGATCATTTTGACATATCATACACACAAATCGGACATGCACAGTAAAAGTTATCCACCTCACAAATATGCATCAGACATTGCAAAAACTAGGGACTTAGTAAAAAAACACGAAGTCAACCTCTGGTCAAAACGGGTCCGGGGTCAAACGGGCCGGATCGGAGTCAACAGGGCGGAGCTGGCGGATCGTGGCCCACCGGCCCGCTAGGGTTTCGGCCCCAGCGCCCGATCTGGATCGAGGCTCTCGGGCGCTCGAGCGGCTGGCGGCTGTGGCTTTCTTCGATGGCACGGGGCGGCGGCCTTCCCCTGGCGAGGTGGCCGGTGGGCGACGGGAGGCTGGCGGCAGCTGGTCGCCGGCGAGGAGGAGAGGCCGGCGGCGGCGGCGGCCTGGCCGAGGTGGAGGAGCGGCGGCGGCGAGAGGAGCCCGACGCGGCGGCGGCTGGCTGCCTGAGGGGCTCGGGCAGCGAAGTGGAGGAGAGGGGCGGCCGGCGGCGAGGTCCTCCGGCGGCGCGGCCTCGACCGGAGGCGGGGAAGAAGACGAGGTCGGCGCGGGATCTCGGAAGCACGGCTGCGGCGAGTCGGAAGCACGGGTGCGGCGAGTCGGAAGCACGGGCGCGGCTAGTCGGAAGCACGGGTGCGGCGAGTCGGAAGCACGGCTCGGCAACGGTGGAAGCACGGCGCGGCAACGGTGGAAGCACCGCACGGCAGAGGTGGAAACCCTAGGGTTTTGGACGCAAAATTGGAGGGGGTGGACGTTTATATATGCACAAGGAGCTAGGATTGTCCAAATGAGGAGAGGTTTTCGGCCACGAGATCACAATTGAACGGCCTAGATGAAGGGAAGGGTTTGAGTTGGGCTGGTGGGCTGTTGGAGGGGTTTCTTGGGCCTCAAAGAGGAGGTACTTTTAGCCCACGAGGATAACTGTTGGAGCATCAAATGAACTCCAAACGCGACAAAACTTGACAGGCGGGTTACACACAACAAAACAACATCGCACGACAAGTCTCACGCCAAACCGGAAACGTTACACGGCCAAACACAAAAGTAGGCCTCGGGGATGCCACGGACACGTGAGAGAGCGCCGGAACTCGAAACGGGCAACGGAAAGGAACGAGTGGAACCAGATGCAAACTACAACACAAATGCAATGCAATGCACATGACAACATGACATGGATGGATGCACACATGCACGACAAAACACGAAAAACCCGAAAAGACGAAGAACCCGGAATGGAACTGATGAAGCCAAAGTTTATATTGCCAAAAAGGGAAAGTATTACATCCGGGGCATTACAAACTCTCCTCTACTACGAAAAGATCTCGTCCCGAGATCTAGGACTGGAAGAAGGAAGGGTACTCGGAACGAAAGTGATCTTCTCATTCCCACGTAGCTTCTCGGTTGGTATGGTGTGACCACTTGACTTTCAAGAACTTGATTGAATTGTTGCGGGTCTTGCGCTCGGTTTCTTCGAGAATAGCAACGAGATGCTCTCGGTAAGACAAGTCTTGTTGAAGATCAATCTCCTCAAACGGAATGGTGCGTTCAGGTGTCTTGAAGCACTTGCGGAGTTGAGACACATGAAACACATCATGAACATTGGCGAAGTTGGAAGGGAGCTCAAGTTGATAGGCTAGATCGCCTCTTTTGCCAAGGATCTTGAAAGGCCCGACGTATCTAGGAGCAAGCTTTCCTTTCATACCGAATCTTTGGGTGCCTTTCATAGGAGAAATACGGATATAGACATGATCCCCAATGTTGAAGGCCAAATCACGATGCTTGCTGTCATAGTAGCTCTTCTGACGCGACTGAGCGGCCTTGAGGTTCTCACGTATGGCTTTGCACATTTCTTCGGCTTCTGAGATCAAGTCATTGCCAAGAAGTTGACGTTCACCCGTCTCGGACCAGTTGAGAGGGGTACGGCACTTTCTGCCATAGAGGATTTCAAGCGGAGCTTTGCCGGCACTTGCTTGGAAGCTGTTGTTGTAAGATTTTTTTTCAAAACTGTGCCTAAATTTATACAAAATTTGAAAACTGTTAGTCTGTTAGAGAAAAAATCGAATCTATGACCCCGTCGGCCTTAACTGGGCCGAAAGGCGGCCTCTCGGCCACGACTGGGCCGACCAGCCAGCCGTCGGCCTCGGCTGGGCCGACCAGGGGCCCGTCGGCCTCGACCTGGCCGACCAGTGGCCCGTCGGCCTCGCCCTGGCCGACCAGTGCCTGTCGGCCTCGACCTGGCCGACCAGTGGCCTGTCGGCCTAGTCTGGGCCGACCAGTGCCTCTGCCAGCTAGCGCATCAGCCACATTTTTTTTAGACGAGTGCATCAGCCTCAAAATTCTTCCCGCCTCATTTTCCCGCCATAATTCTTCGCACCTATTTTTTCCATATTTTCATTGCCGCCAAAATTCTTCCCGCCTCTGTTTCCCGCGAATATTGTTCTCGCCTTTCATTGCCGCCAAAATTCTTCCCG
>LR738712.1:103165116-103194234 GCA_902687465.1 Secale cereale
TACACTAACAAAAATATTACCGGCTACACTAACAAAAATATTACCGGCTACACTAACAAAATATATTACCGGCTACATTAACTATACGCTAAAATGACTATGTACACTAAATATTCAGCTAATAAAAAAAATGTGACGACATTTGTATACCTTCGACGCGTGTGTGCCCTTATCGCAGACTTTTTGCACCACCGGACAACACCACCCGAACTCCTCCTCACCACCACCTTCTCCTCCTCACCACCACCAAAACCGCAGCTCCTCCACCCCACCATGGCTATTCCACCCCACCATGGCTCCTCCTCAAATACGCACAAATAACTACCCCATAGCAAAAAATAATTGGATGGATCGGTGAAGAATGCTATGATCTATTGATTCTGCTACTTGGAACAGAAAATGGCTGGAGCAATCAATAGATCGGGGAGGGGGTGAAAGAACAGAGAAACACGAGAGAGAGAGAGAGGAGCAGGAACGAAGAACAGAGGAAACGAAAGAAACCAGGAAGAGGAAAGCGTCGGTGGCTTATCCAGCCGCCGCTCGGCCGCTGCCAGGCCGACGGGCCGGCTCTCGGCCTAGCCGAGGCCGACTGGCCTCTGTTCGGCCCAGCCGAGGCCGACAGCTGGCTGATCGGCCGCGCCAAGGCCGACTGGCCTATGCTCGGCCCAGTCGTGGCCGACAGGCCGCCTTTCGGCCCAGTTAAGGCCGACGGGGTCATAGATTCGATTTTTTCTCTAACAGACTAACAGTTTTCAAATTTTGTATAAATTTAGGCATAGTTTTGAAAAAAAATCTTGTTGTAAGAGAACTCGGCAAACGGAAGGCAATCTTACCATTTCATGCCAAAAGATATGACACAGGCTCTGAGCATGTCTTCTAAGATCTGATTCACTCTCGAGACTTGACCACTAGTCTGAGGGTGAAATGCAGTGCTGAAACGGATCTTAGTGCCCATGGCAGACTGAAAGGAGTCCCAAAACTTGGAAGTGAACAAACTTCCATGGTCTGAGGAGATAACTTGAGGAATGCCATGTAAGGACACAATTCTGGAAGTGTATAATTCTCCCAGTTGAGCTGCATTGATGGATTCTTTGACTGGAAGGAAGTGAGCGACTTTGGTAAGCTTGTCAATCACCACAAAGATAGAATCATTCCCTTTCTTGGACTTAGGAAAGCCAGTGACGAAATCCATTTCAATGTGGTCGAATTTCCACTCGGGAATAGGAAGAGGTTGGAGAAGACCGGCTGGACGTTGATGCTCTGCCTTCACTCTTCTGCGGACATCACATTCATTCACGAATTGGGCAATCTCCCTTTTCATGCGAGTCCACCAGTAAGATTGCTTGAGGTCTTGGTACATCTTGGAACTGCCGGGATGAATGGAAAGGAGGGGATCATGTGCTTCGTCCATTATGAGCTTCCTGAGATCACCTTTGGGAACCACAAGTCTGTCCTCAAAGAACAAGGTATCTCTCTCATCAACGCGATAGCACTTGTATTTGGGAGTACCCTTTGCAATACCATGTTTCACTTTCTACACCATAGCATCACTGAGTTGGGCCTCACGGATCTGATCTTGCAAGGTAGGAGCAACTTGAATATTTGCAAGAAAGCCTTGCGGAACAACTTGGAGGTTGAGCTTCCTGAATGCTTCACAAAGCTCAGGCTGGAACGGCTTGATAAGGAGACTGTTGCAATATGCCTTTCCGCTCAAAGCATCTGCAATGACATTTGCCTTGCCAGGTGTGTATTCGATGCTTGGATCATACTCTTGGATCATTTCGACCCAACGAGTCTGGCGGAGGTTCAGATTCGGCTGTGTGAAGATGTACTTCAAGCTCTTGTGATCGGTGAAGATGTCGACTTTTCTGCCCAACAGAAGGTGTCTCCACGTAATCAAAGCATGTACCACAGCTGCTAGTTCGAGATCATGTGTGGGGTAGTTCTTCTCACTTGGCTTCAGTTGACGAGAAGTGTATGCCACAATCTTCTTGTCCTGCATTAGCACACCACCAAGTCCTTGAAGAGAAGCATCACAGAATACTTCATAGGGCTTGGACTCATCTGGACGAGTAAGAACTGGAGCAGAGATGAGCTTTTCTTTGAGAGTTTTGAATGCCACATCACAGTCTGGAGACCAGTTGTACTTGACATTCTTCTGCAGCAAGTTGGAGAGAGGCTTGGCAATCTTGGAGAAGTTCTCAACGAACCTTCTGCAATAGCTAGCAAGACCAAGGAAGCTTCGGAGTTGCTTGACGTTCTGAGGAGGTTCCCAGTTGACAATTGCTTCAACTTTCTCGGGGTTCACAGCAATACCGTCAGCGGAGATGATATGGCCCAAATACAAGACCTTATCGAGCCAGAATTCACACTTGGAGAACTTGGCATAGAACTTATGTTCACGGAGTCTGTCGAGAACCAGACGGAGGTGCTTTTCGTGATCTTCTTCATTCTTGGAGAATACCAAAATGTCATCCAGATACACAAGCACAAACTTGTTGGTGTAGGGGTTGAAAATGTAGTGCATCATTCTCGAGAAGGTAGGTGGAGCATTAGCGAGACCAAAAGACATGACTGTATACTCATAGGAGCCGTAGCTCGTTCTGAAGGCAGTCTTGTGGATATCTTCTTCACGAATGCGAATTTGGTGATAGCCCATTCGGAGATCGAGCTTTGAGAACACTTTGGCTCCTTTGAGCTGCTCGAACAATTCATTGATGTTGGGGAGCGGATACTTGTTCTTTATTGTCTTCTTGTTCAATGGCCGGTAATCGACGCAAAGGCGCTCCGTGCCATCCTTCTTCTTGACAAATAAGACACCACAGCCCCAAGGAGACGTACTAGGCCTGATCAGACCCATACGCTCCTGTTCATCAAGCTGTTTCTTCAACTCCTTCAACTCTTCAGGAGAGAGCTTGTACGGACGCCGGCATGCTGGCTCAGTACCAGGCTCGATTTCAATGACGAATTCCACTTGACGATGTGGAGGCATGCCTGGAAGTTCTTCAGGAAAAACGTCTTCGTATTCGTTAACCACCGGAATTTGAGAGATGGCATTAATCTCGCCCTTGTCATTGAGAGAGAATAGCCTGATTGTGTTATCCCGAGAGGCGAAGATAATCACGTCCTCATTAGGATGAGTAATCTTGACTTCCTTATTTGCACAATCAATCTGAGCATCATGCTGAGAAAGCCAATCCATCCCGAGGATGAGGTCAATGTCGGAGTTGCCGAGAACAACCGGATTAGCCAGAAAGTGGTAATCACCCATGCTAATAGATACATTCGGAGCAACTGAGTTGGAAGTCATTTGCAAACCCGGAGAAATAATCTTCAAAGGTCTAGGAATGCTCTCCGAAGCCAATTCATGCTTAGCAACAAAAGGTCTTGAAATGAAGGACAACGATGCACCCGAATCAAACAATACTTTTGAAGGAAAAGAGTTAACTGAGAGGTTACCCAATATCACATCAGAAGAATTCTCCGCTTGCGCTGCATTCATCAGATTCACTCTTGCTGACTTGGGGTTGTGCTTGACAATAGCTGTGCTGACAGGTGGAGGAGGCGGAAGGCGCCTTGGGTTGGGGCACTTGTTAGCATAATGACCCTTCTGGCCACACTTGTTGCAGACCACTTCTGAGAGAGGACGGTGATGAGGAGCACTTGACTTGGAACCTTGAGACTGATTCTTTGACTGGTTGCTTGGGTTGGGTGGGTTAGAGAAACCACGGCCACCAGAGTTCTTGTTGTTGTTGTAGGGAGCTCGAATCACTGGAGGAGGTGGAAGCCAAAACTTCTGTTGCTTCGCGGCCACTTGAGAAGATGAGGAGGAGTGAACAGCGTCTCTGATCCTTTTTTTGGAAGCTTCCATCTTGAGCTGGGCTGCCTCTTGCTTAAGCGCCATGTTATAGAATTTGTCAAACTCATCAGGCTCGAACAAGGTGAGAGCAAGTTTGAGTTCATCCTTCAGACCACCACGGAACTGATAGATCTTGCTCTTGGCATCTGGAATGTCTTGCTTAGCATAGCGGGCAAGGTTCTGGAACTTGACATTATATTGGTAGACAGTCATAGAGCCTTGCTTCAGGTTGCGGAATTGCTCACGCATACCCTCGATGACACTTGTTGGAATGTGGTGAGAGCGAAAGTCCTTGCAGAAGTCATCCCGGGAGATTTCACGCCCTGCTCTGGAGTCTTTGTACTGCTCCCACCAATCAGCTGCTTGGTCCTTGAGTTGGAAGGCTGCAAACTTCACATAGTCCTCGGGCCTTATGTTACTGCACTCAAAATGCTTCTTGATATCAGTAATCCAATATTCAGCATCGAGAGGGTCGACACAGTAACTAAATGTCTTTGGTTGATTGGCCAAGAACTGGTTGAGCGTAGCATGGTGCTGTTGGTTGAAGAAATTGCATTGGTTCCCATGAGCACCCTGATTTGCTTGATTTGCTCGCATCTGCTGCATCATCTGCATAAGCATCTGGGTGTTCTGGTTCGTAGTTTGCATAATTGCTCTCCAGGCCTCAGACGGAGGAGGAGGGGAAGGAGGACGATCAGGAACCTCTTCACCCTCTGGGTTAGCGTTGGGAACCCTTTTAGGAGCCATCCTGAAATAGATGACCACCAATCAGCCATTGATTGAAAGAAGATATAAGCTGAAACAACGGCTAGAATTGCAACATAGTCTTCACAAGAATCATTCGAACAAGAGGAACAAATGAAATTCTTAGTTTAATGATAACAACAATCTTCACGAGAAGCCACTTGGAAGACAAAAAGGTAAATAAGAAAAACAACAAGGTGCAGATAGAACAAACACAAGATAGGAGCTTCGTTCGACATCTTTGTGCTGAAAGCTTATGGAACGTTTTACGAAAGGGTTTTGCAATCCCCGGATCAGCATAGCCAAGGACCCTTTAAGATGCAACTCCCGATCGGAACATCGGCCATAAAACCACTTCACTCAATATAGAACCCCGAACTCCATAACCTGCATTCATTGGAAGAATGCCTACGAGCTACTGGATGAACCCACCTATTAATTTCCGAAAGTTTCCAGTTATGCAATCAGGTGTTGGGGATACAGGGGAAGCATCGCGCACTCAACTCTAATCCTACATCCAGCTGTATCCATCCTTCAACACATAACCAGTTGTTTCCGGAAACCGTCTACCTCGGACCTTCGAAACGCATCCACTATACAAGCTATGGCAATACTCCCGATCTACCTCCCCAGTACTGGGTGATGTCGGGGTTATCTTGCCACTAACCGTATAGGAGAGTTTTCGATGTCGGCCGTCTTAAGTATTCTAGAACTGCCGTGATATGTTTGTGATGACAATACCTCGGAGCTCAACTCCCCGGGACACTGCCACAACCCCTAATGTCAGGAGGCATCGAGAACAATATTCTCTTCACAAAGACATCGAAACAATCCAAACAATACTCGCGAGATTCCTAAAAAAAATTAGTGCAATTTTTGAAGGTAGAAGAGGCAAGAGTAATCGTCAAGAGTCCTCACCAGAATGAAAAGAGATGAGGAGCAAAAGAAATCCTACTCTCCAATATAAATATAGGACCCAAAACATTTTAAGTGTGTGCCTAGACTCAACCGTCAACGATTCGATCAAACAGTGGGGGCTTCTAGGTCGGAGAAGGCTCTGATACCAACTTGTAATGCCCAGGATGGGACTATATCTCCTACGTGTTGAGGCACGACTTAAAGATATAAGCCCATTCTGGAATGATCGCAAGTTTGGTATCTTTGCACATCTCATGTAAAAATAGGGATGAAAGCGAAAAGATAGTTGGCTTACACTCGCCATGTCACACAATTCATTACATATCCAAACATCATTCAAATAAACATCACAACCCGTCTACGGGTGAAGATCCAAATGAAAGATACCAACATAACATTAAACCACAGGTCTGAATCGCCCCTAGTAGAAACCTCTACTAATCGTCGGGATAGTGCACATAGTAACGGCTACGGTCCTCGTCGTACTCCCAGTACAGTTTGGTGCCGTCACTTGAGTAGATCGCCTGAGTACCTGCATCTGGTGTGGTGGTAGAATCTGTGAGCCACAGAGGACTCAGGAATCCCATTCCCGGGTAACACAACTATCCAAGCCTTGGGTGTGGAACAAGGCTGAAGAAAGAACAAGAGGTTGCAGCAGCACTAGCACTAACTTACGGAAAAGAGAGCGAGAAGAGAAGTGCCTCGGACGAAAGATGATCACGAAGTGATCCTAACTAAGCAGGTCAAACATAACCCCACCGTGTTCACTTCCCGAACCCCTTTCGGAAAATGACCGTCACGGTACTCATGCTGGTAGTGTGTTATGAACATGGTGTCAAGTTTTCTACAACCGGATATTAACAAATTCCCATCTGCCACATAACCGCGGGCACGGCTTTCGAAAGTTCATAACCCTGCAGGGGTGTTCCAACTTGGCCCATGACAAGCCCACGATCCGCGGAGTCGCAACTCCAAGGTGGGAAGGCCCGAGTATCCTCGGAATCCCGTGCTCAAGATACTCCGACTAAGGTAAGGCTAATCCAGCAAATCCTCCCGGTGTGCCGACACCCTGATAGTAGCCGCGCGTATCTAGTCTCAGGCCACGACAGGATGAGCGCTACGTACAGATATCGAAGACCCCAGCGAACTGGGTGGCACCGCAAGTGGCTCTAGTTTGGACCAACACTCAAATCGAGCACTGGCCCAGGGGGGTTGATTAATTAATCCTCGGGTTAATTACTCCCTCAGTAAGTTTGTAGTTGTTTAGGCAAATAGTACCAATGTTGGGACTTGCTGGAAAAGCCTTAGCACTTAGCGGTTTATCAAGGGGGTCCCATAACCCCAACCGTGTGAGGAACGCATAATCAAGGAACATAACACCGGTTTATACGGTTCCTAGGGCGGCATGAGTGGAACAAATCACCAAGCAAAAGGCTTAGCCTTCCACCCATTACCAATATATAGATGATTTCATTTAATAATTAATATAGTGTGATATCCCAACAAGCTTCAACAAGAAGCAAGAATCTTCAATCTTCTCCTGCAACTAGCAAAGCTATAAGAGGGGCTGAGCGAAGCTTACTTAGCCAATCAAAGGTTTGCATAGGTAGGGTGGTTAGACACATTCATGGTTACAATAGGAGGCTGACAGGAAAACATGGGCATCGAGGAAAAAGCTATAGAGCGAGACTTCTAGCAATAGGCAAAAATAGTAATGTTATCCGGGTCAGGTCATCTTGCCTGAAGAGTCGTCGATGGGATCGTAAGAGAGCTCCTCGTTCTCAACCTCGGTAGTAACCTCGTTCTCGAACTCGTTCTCGGCTTCCGGCTCTACTCAAAACAAAACACACGAGGCACGAAATCAACAAGATTCAATGCGCAAACCACAGGATGCATGACTGATGCACTAAGGAAGCACTACAGATGCACTTAGGAAGCACAGAAAGTCAACATAGGAAGCATAGAGGTACAGCACAAGGAGCATGACAATATGCAACAAGCAAGATACTTCAAAACAAGCTAACAAGAGGATATTATGAATCTACATGCAAAACCACACAAGTTTCATATAGGACTTGCTCAAAACGGAGCAACGGGCTAAAAGATAGACCCGAAACAATAAACATGGCAAAGCTGAAATTAACAGCCACATAGCAACTTCGGAGCAAGAGATAAATAGTCTACAACACTCAAACATCATGGCAAGTAGCATGGACATAAAATAGACATATCCTACAGCAAACAATTCGATTGGAGCATCTCCAAAGGAGGCATGGATCAATAGCAACAAGCTATGACATTATGAACTTGACAACAAAATCCTGACAGCAGTAATTTATAGCAACTTGGGAGCAAGAGTTAAATATGCTACAGCCACCCAAATGAGCATGAGAGAGCATGAATGGATAGCCAACAACATATACAACAAGGAATCATCAAGAGCCACCCCAAAACTATCATGGATTTGCCTAGAACAACAAGCAAACATGGCATCTGGAAATTACAGATTCCAGACTTAGTGAAATTTCACTAAGTGTTAAAACAGCAGTAATATCATGGCATGTTTGTGAACAAGTTTAAGTCACCTCAAAGCAAGACATGGCAAGTGGTTAGCACCACAGCAAAGTACACATGATGGGGAGTCCAAAACATATAAGCATGCATCAAGGGGACAACCACATCAATAGCAACGAGCTCCTCAACTAGGCATCTCGTAACAAGCTTAACGACATAACAGCCACAAGCACTTTTGCAAAGGAGATAAACATGGCAAGATGAAATCTATCATGGAAGCTAATGCAATCAACATGTAGAGCATCTCAAGATGAACATGTGGACATATCATTTGCTTCATTTGGATAAACATGCACCAAGTTATCACATTGCAAACATGGCATGAAAACAACTAATAGCAGCAGTTTATAACAAGTAGCACTCTTCTCATGAAGATTAAGACATCTAGATGATCTCAAACATGCATGGCACAATGGAACAAAACATAGTACAAGTCACCACGATCATTTTGACATATCATACACACAAATCGGACATGCACAGTAAAAGTTATCCACCTCACAAATATGCATCAAACATTGCAAAAACTAGGGACTTAGTAAAAAAACACGAAGTCAACCTCTGGTCAAAACGGGTCCGGGGTCAAACGGGCCGGATCGGAGTCAACGGGGCGGAGCTGGTGGATCGCGGCCCACCGGCCCGCTAGGGTTTCGGCCCCAGCGCCCGATTTGGATTGAGGCTCTCGGGCGCTCGAGCGGCTGGCGGCTGCAGCTTTCTTCGATGGCACGGGGCGGCGGCCTTCCCCTGGCGAGGTGGCCGGCGGGTGACGGGAGGCCGGCGGCGACTGGTCGCCAGCGAGGAGGAGAGGCCGGCGGCGGCGGCGGCCTGGCCGAGGTGGAGGAGCGGCGGCGGCGAGAGGAGCCCGACGCGGCGAGAGGAGCCCGACGCGGCGACGGCTGGCTGCCTGAGGGGCTCTGATACGTCCAAAATGCATCACTATTTTATATCATAATTCATCCTTATTCATTGATATATTTCACATTACGATGATGTTCTTATGTTGTTTTGGCCTATTTTACACAGTTTGCAACTTTCCGGTGCCGAAGCAGCAGACGCAGGATTCAGCGGTAAAAAGTGGACGTTGAGTTGCTGAAGAAGAATACCTCCAAATTACCTGAAAATCGACGGAGGGTATTTTCCAGAAGGATCACGAAGATACGCAAAAGAGCAACCTGAGGGGGGCCACAGGGTGCCCAGGCGGCCACCTGGCGCGGCCCCCACCCTGGCCGCGCCGGGAGGGCGCCTGGAGCCCCTGGCCCACTCCAGGCCCCCCCCTCTGGCCTATATACTCCTCGTCATCCAGAAACCCTAAAAGGGGGGAGTTTACGAAGTTCCGCCGCCGCTCCGTGGCGGAAACCTACAGAGAAGAAAAGCCATCTCCGGCGGGCAGATTCCACCGGGGAGATCACCTCCCGGAAGGGAAGATCATCGCCATCGTCATCACCATCGTCACGGGCATCATCGAGATCATCACCAATATCATCCCCAACATCAGCACCATCTCCATCTTAATCCAATCTCATCTCACAATTGCAACTTGTGTTGTAATCTGTACAATCTATCCTCTCTACCCTATCGGTGTTGATTACTACTTTGTGGTGAATGCTATTGAGTTTTGTTGGAGAAATATCATTGTGTCCAGATTGTTTATCATCCATCTATCTCCACTGATCATGATCTCTTTTATGTCTTGTGAGTAGTTACTTTAGTTCTTGAGGACATGGGAGAAGTCTTATTGTTAGTAGTCATATGATGTTGAAGTAATATGTGTTGTTTGATACTTAAGTTGTGTTGTTATTCTCCTAGTGGTGTTGTGTGAGTCGAACACTCAACACTTCGCCTTATTAAGGACCTAGGGGAATACATTGTGTACAAAGAATGCTTACAGTGGGTTGCCGGAGTGACACAAACCTGAACCCCAGTTCGCACACTTTTGCGCAAGGGAACAATGGATCATCGATCGTATTGATATGGTTAGGCTTTTGCCTTAAATACTATCTTGTATTTGCGGATGCTTGCAAGGTGTTTAATCATAAGAGTGCACTCATCTTAGTCTAGAGGGTGTACTAGCATAGATCCACCCACTCAACACTTATCAACACATCACATAGTACCGATACGGAATATGGCGAAAGCACATGACTACCTCTCCCGTGTGTCCTCAAGAACACTTTAGCCTTTATAAGTTCAGTTGCTAGGCCTCTCCTTTGCTCAGAAAGGATCGGGCCACTTGTTACTCTCCAGTGCCTTTTACTTTGCTCGCTTTTACTTTCCTGTTGCTTATATCAAGAAAACCCCTAAAAAGTTATCTTTCAATGCTTGCAGTTATTCCTTGCTTAGAATCACTTATCAATACCTTCTGCTCCTCGTTGGGTTCGACACTCTTACTTATCGAAAACGCTGCAATCGATCCCTTACGGTTGTGGGTCATCAAGTACCGTTTTCTGGCGCCGTTGCCGGGGAGTGTAGCGCTATTGGTAAGTGAAGCTGGTAAGGAAGTTTTTATATTTCTGTTTTTATTTTGTTGTTGCTGCTCTTTGTCCTTATGGACAACCTTGCTATTGGATCGTTGCTTGTGGGAAGACGCCCCACATCTGTGGTGGTTGCTCCTCCCCCTACTGAAATTGTGCCCTATAAAATACCAGATGGTATTATCGATTATGTTTTGGCTAATCGTTATGCAGGAGACAGACATCCCGGTGAACACTTGCTATATCTGTCACAACTATGTTCATTATTTAAGCTTGCAGGTGTATCAATGGAGTTTGTCATGAGGAAATTGTTCTTCGTATCGCTCATAGATAAAGCTTCAGATTGGTATAAGCTTCTCGATAACTCACACTTGCTTGATTGGCAAGAGCTTATGTCTCTCTTTTATACCAAGTTTTATCCTCTTCATGAAATTCATCGAGACAGGAACTATATCTATAACTTTAGGTCTCGTGACGGAGAAAGCATTGCTCAAGCTTGGGGGAGATTGAAGTCCCTAATGCTCAAATGTCCTATTCATGAGCTCCCCAAGAAAATTATACTTACAAATTTTTATGCCAGGCTTTCTCGTCAGGATAAGGAGATGTTGGATGCCTCCTCTAGTGGGGTATTTCAGACAAAGAGCGTTGAAGAAAGGTGGGGTCTCATTGAAAGGATCCAGAGGAATACCGAAGATTGGGAAATCGATAAAGGTATTGAACCCGCTATAAATTATGAGCATGATTATATTGAGAGCTATGTGAAAACTGATTACTTCAATACCTTTTGCTCTAAGATTGGTCTTGATTCCCATCTAATGATTGATTTCTGTAAGGATTTTTCCTCTCACGTTGATTCTTTTAAAAAGAAGAGAGATCAGCATCATGAACCTTTCAAAGAGTTACCTGTTGATATTCATGTTGCTGACCCTATTTTGCTTGCAGTTATATATGAAAAGCCTCCTTTTCCCGAAAGGATAAGGGAGCACTCTCTTGTGACAGACATAATAAATAAAAGTGAGAGAAGAATTGATGAGCCTGAGGACCAGATCAAGGTTGATCCTCAAGTTGCATTGGTTAAAGACCTTGTTACTAATGATGTTTTGGATTCCAATGTAAATTTTTGTGCTGTTTCCACTAACCTTGTCACAGCCAAGAATAAAGGCCCAATTTCAGGTACTCCAGTAGTATCTGTTAAAATAGGAGATCACAATTATTATGGGCTATGAGATTTGGGATCGAGTGCTAGTGCTATCCCCTATTCACTTTACCAAGAGATCATCGGTGAGATTTCACCTTGTGAACTTGAAGAAGTTGATGTTACCATTCATCTTGCAAACAGAGCAACTATCTCTCATATCGGAATTGTGAGAGACGTTGAAGTCCTATGTGGAAAGGTAAAATACCCTACCGACTTTCTAGTAGTTGGTTCAGTGAGGGACAATTTTTGTCCTATTATTTTTGGTAGACCTTTTCTCAGAACTTGTGGAGCTATAATAGATTGCAAGAAAGGTAAAGTTTCTGTTGAATTCAATGGTGAGCCATATGAATTTAACTTTTCTAAGTTCTCTAAGCAGCCTCGTGGTACCGATTTACCTAGTGATGATAAAATTATTGAAAGTATTGCTTCTATTGCTATTCCCCCTAATGATCCTTTGCTGCAATATATGGAGGACCACGAGAATGATTTGCATATGCGGGAAAGAAATGAACTAGATGAAATATTCTTGAGACAACCTGCTATCCTGAAGCACAACCTTCCGGTTGAATCTTTGGGAATTTTGTCAAAACCAAAAGAAGACCCGGTGTTCGATCTTAAACCTCTTCTCGATACGCTCAAGTATGCTTATTTGGATGAAAAGAAAGTATATCCTGTTATTATCAACTCTAACCTTTCAGGATATGAAGAAGAGCGACTATTGGAAGTACTTCGTAAACACCGAGGTGCAATTGGCTATACCCTTGATGACCTTAAGGGGATTAGTCCATCTATCCGTCAACATACTATCAACCTTGAGCCCGATGCTAAACCAGTTGTTGATCATCAACGACGGTTGAACCCGAAGATGATGGATGTTGTAAGAACTGAGATTCTCAAGCTTCTAGCCGCAGGTATTATCTACCATATAGCTGATAGTAAGTGGGTAAGCCCGGTACATTGTGTTCCTAAGAAAGGAGGTACAACTGTGGTTCCTAATGATAAGAATGAACTAATACCTCAGAGAATTATTATTGGATATAGAATGTGTATTGATTACAGGAAGCTGAACAAGGCAACCAGGAAGGATCACTACCCGTTGCCGTTCATCGACCAAATGCTTGAAAGGTTATCCAAAAATACCCACTTTTGTTACCTCGATGGTTATTCTGGCTTCTCTCAAATTCATGTTAACACTGCTGATCAAGAGAAGACCACTTTTACTTGTCCCTATGGTACTAATGCTTACAGGCGTATGCCTTTTGGTTTATGTAATGCCCCTGCTACTTTTCAAAGGTGTGTGTCTGCTATCTTTCATGGTTTCTGTGAGGAGATTGTGGAACTCTTCATGGACGATTTCTCCGTCAATGGAACTTCCTTTGACCATTGTCTCCACAACCTTAATAAAGTTTTCCAGAGATGTGAGGAGACAAATCTGGTACTCAACTGGGAGAAGTGCCACTTCATGGTTAACGAAGGAATTGTTCTTGGTCACAAGATTTCCGAAAGGGGAATTGAGGTGGACAAGGCCAAGATCGAAGCAATTGAGAGGATGCCCTATCCAAGGGAGATCAAAGGTATTCGCAGTTTTCTCGGTCATGCTAGTTTCTATAGAAGATTTATTAAAGACTTTTCTAAGACTTCGAGACCCCTCACTAACCTTCTCCAGAAGGACGTTCCTTTTGTATTTGATGAAGATTGTAAGGAGGCTTTTGAAGTTCTTATGGAAGCTTTAATAACCGCTCCTATAGTACAACCACCTGACTGGAATTTACCTTTTGAGATTATGTGTGATGCTAGTGATTTTGCTGTTGGAGCTGTTTTAGGGCAAAGGGTTGATAAGAAATTGAATGTTATACATTATGCTAGTAAAACCCTTGATAGTGCTCAAAATAATTATGCTACTACTGAGAAGGAATTCTTAGCTGTAGTGTTTGCTTGTTATAAGTTTAGGTAGTATATTGTTGATTCCAAAGTTATTATTCATACTGACCATGCTGCCATTAAGTACCTTATGACAAAGACGGATGCCAAGCCAAGACTTATCAGATGGGTACTCCTTCTTCAAGAATTTGATTTGCAGATTGTTGATAGGAAAAGAGAAGAGAATCCGGTGGCGGACAATCTTTCAAGGATGGAAGATATACCGCATGATCCCATCCCAGTCAACGACAGTTTTCCAGACGAGCAACTTGCCGTTGTAAAAGTACAATCTCTTTCCGATCCTTGGTTTGCAGATTATGCTAATTTTATCGTTGCGAAGTATTTTCCTCCAGGTTTAACATTTCAGCAAAGGAAGAAGTTCTTTCATGATCTGAGGCACTACTTTTGGGATGACCCACATCTTTTCAAAGAAGGTCCAGACGGGATCGTGATAAGATGCATACCGGAACATGAGCAGAAGGACATTCTCAGACAATGTCATGATAGTCCCTATGGAGGACATCATGCCGGTGAGAGGACCGCACATAAGGTTCTTCAATCAGGTTTCTATTGGCCTACTCTCTTTAAGGATGCTAGAAATTATGTTTTAGCCTGTGATAAACGTCAGAGAGTTGGTAACATTAGTAGAAGGAATGAGATGCCTATGAATTACTCACTAGTGATTGAACCTTTTGATTGCTGGGGTTTTGATTTTATGGGTCCTTTTCCTTCTTCGCACAAGTACACTCACATTTTAGTAGCTGTTGATTATGTGACCAAGTGGGTTGAAGCAATCCCCACTGAAAGTGCTGATCACAAGACATCTTTGAAAATGCTCAAAGATGTGATTTTCCCTAGGTTTGGTGTACCTAGGTATCTCATGACTGATGGAGGATCACACTTCAGCATGGAGCTTTTAGAAAAGCTTTAGCCAAGTACGATGTCAATCATAGAATTGCTTCACCGTACCATCCTCAAACTAGTGGGCAACTTGAGCTCACCAATAGAGAGATTAAGTTGATCTTATAGAAGACAGTAAACAGAAATAGAAAGGACTGGTCAAATAAGTTAGGAGATGCTTTGTGGGCGTATAGAACTTCTTACAAAAACCCCATGGGCATGTCCCCCTATAAGATGGTTTATGGCAAGGCTTGCCATTTGCCATTAGAATTAGAGCACAAAGCTTTCTGGGCTGTTAGAGAGCTTAATGCTGACCCAAAGTTAGCTGGTGAGAAGCGCCTCATGAACTTGACTTCTCTAGATGAGTGGAGAAGTGAAGCTTATGAGAGCGCTAAAATGTTCAAGGAAAAGGTAAAGAAGTGGCATGATAGGAGGATTCTGAAACATGAATTTAATGTTGGTGATAAAGTTTTGTTGTTTAGATCCCGTTTCAGGTTTTCTCCAGGCAAACTACTTTCCAGGTGGGAAGGGCCATTTCATATTGAAGAAGTCTATCGGTCTGGTGCAATCAAGATTAACAATTTTGAATGCACCAAACCTCAAGTTGTGAATGGGCAAAGACTTAAGCATTACATAGCAGGAGACCCTGTCAATGTTGATGTGAATATTATATACACAACAACTCACGAAGAACATGTTGCAGCCCTGTTTCAGACACCAGCAGAAGCAGAATAAGAAAAGGTATGTATTACGGTAAGGAAACATCGCGAACCGCCATAAAAGTTCCATATTATGAGTTTTTGCAAAATTAGGAAAATTATAAGCCTAAGTGGAGCCGGAGACAAGCTCCAGGGGGCCTAGGCGCCCCCTGGCGCGGCCTACCTCCTGGCCGCGCCGGGAGGCCGCCTGGGCACCCAGGAGTCCGTCTCCGACCCCACTTTAGCTTGTTACCTTCCTTTCTGTGCAGAAATTTTTGCTATATATTTGCCCGGATTGTTCCGGCAACGTATCTTGCGATTTCGTGTGTTTTCTTTTCGATCTGTTTCTGCCAGGGTAAAAAGTTATTGTTAGAGATGTCTTCTTGTGGCTCGAGCGGAGAGGACTTCTTGGGATGGCGTCTACGTCAAGTCCAGAAGGATCTTAATCAAGGGAAGCACGTTGACTGGGCTACCGAAGAAGAGATTGCCGCAAGACAAGCGGAGATAGAGCGATCCGTGAGGGAGGAATTCAAGACTATCACTGCCCAACAACAAGGAGGCCCAAGCAATCCCATCATGGTGGGATCTGTCCAACCTCATTATGATCTTTCTCTTAACCTTTCAGGGCCCTCTACTTCACTTGAAGATCAACGTACGCTCTCCACCATCTCCGAGGCTTATCGCATCACCAATCAGCTGTGCGAAGATTTCCGTGTACTAAAGGTACAAGTGGAGATCTTGGAGAAGGAAAACCAAACCCTTCGCCGTGTCATAAGAGATTTGAAGAATCAACGTCAACAAGAATGAGGAGTGAAATCTCCTTGGGTAATGGCATCCCCTTGGCTTGTTCCAAGCTTGGGGGAGTGCCCGGTATCTTTATATTTATCTTTTGTCTTTTAGAGTCAAGTAGAGTCGTATCATGTCTAGGGAGGTTATTATATGAAATAGGTGTGTGCATTGAGGTCTATCACTCCTTCTGTGGAGAGATTGTATCTGTGAGTGTGGAGTCGTCTATGATGGAATATTAATGAGAAGTCTATTGGTTCCTTTGCTGCACTCGGTATTCTCTTCACGCAATCGACCTTATATGATGATTCTTATGGGGAGTATTGACCTTATATCAGGTATGGCTTTGAAAACTTTATTTAATCTTGGCAAACATAGCTTTGGTCATAACAACAAGCATGATTTTCTTAAAGTAGCGACATAGCCAAAACCTTTATGTTATTATGCTTGAAGTGTTATGCAGACAAGGAAGACAACTTGATGCGTTATGCTTATTTTAATGTTTATGCTTTATATTGCTTTGCATCTTAGTCATCATCAATTGTCTGTTCTCTCAAAGCCTTTGCTAGCCTAAACTCTGTACTAAGCGGAATTCTGCTTGTGCATCCATACCCTTAAACCAATACCTTCCATATGAGTCCACCATACCTTCCTATTCGTGGTATTCCACTACCACCTCCTAAAGTATAGAATTTATGTGTTATCCTTAAATGTTCAAAATCTTCTATTTTGTGCCCCTGTTTTAGCTCATGAGGAAGTAGTAGTTAATTCATGATCTTTTTAAGTTGGACAAGTTTTACCCCGGGATTGCATGTCTAATCTGCAAACCCCTAATACGAGGAGGAACTGGCATGAGTGCGCCCGGCTCATAAAAGATAATACAACAAACAAACCCTCCTTCATGCTTTGTTCATGAGAAATCAGAAAACTTTTGGGAGTGATAAACAAAGGAGATTAAGGGGATGTGATCGTCCCCATGCGGAAGCCGTTCCTCGAAACTTGTCCAGTTTGAGAAGTAATTGAGTTATCTATTAGCATTCGTTGACAAATCATGCACCTCTCAAAACTTGTTTTCATTCTGTTTGATTTAAGGATAGCACATGAGTTTTCCCTACTTCCCTAGAGCAGGGCATATCTCTTAGTTTTAGGTTGAGTCAGTTATTCCTACTTCCTTCTATTCTTAAAGAGAGCAGACATTTGATGTTGACGAGGATTCATTCATATAAAGTTGCATTAAGATTTGTCATATCATATCCTTGTTGACATTATCATTCGATAAGTAAGTTGTTTGTCAAGCCCAGCTAAAGCAAACATCTTCCTTTGTGTTAACACTTTCACTTCTTGCCTAATAACATGTTCTTTCAAAAGCTTCAATTAATCTCATCAAAACATAAAGAGAAAGAGCAAAAGTAAAAGCTATTAGTTGTTCTTTGACCAAAGGACATGTTTGCCATGATTTGATGAGTTTCCTTAGCCCTACTTTCGATTATAAGTGTTACCACTCTTTTATAAGGGCCTTATGAGTTGAAGATTCTTGTTGACGATATTTGAGTTTGGTGAAGAAACTATGATGCTTCTTGTCCGTATTCTATTTATCGACACTTCACTCTCTAAACTTGTGGGCAGGTTTACCGAGCTCAGTATTCGCTTGGGGACAAGCGAGGTCTAAGCTTGGGGGTGTTGATACGTCCAAAATGCATCACTATTTTATATCGTAGTTCATCCTTATTCATTGATATATTTCACATTACGATGATGTTCTTATGTTGTTTTGGCCTATTTTACACGTTTGCAACTTTCCGGTGCCGAAGCAGCAGACGCAGGATTCAGTGGTAAAAAGTGGACGCTGAGTTGCTGAAGAAGAATACCTCCAAATTACCTGAAAATCGACGGAGGGTATTTTCTAGAAGGATCACGAAGATACGCAAAAGAGCAACCAGAGGGGGGCCACAGGGTGCCCAAGCGGCCACCTGGCGCGGCCCCCACCCTGGCCGCGCCGGGAGGGCGCCTGGAGCCCCTGGCCCACTCCAGGCCCCCCCTCTGGCCTATATACTCCTCATCATCCAGAAACCCTAAAAGGGGGGGAGTTTACGGAGTTCCGCCGCCGCTCCGTGGCGGAAACCTACAGAGAAGAAAAGCCATCTCCGGCGGGCAGATTCCGCCGGGGAGATCACCTCCCGGAAGGGGAGATCATCGCCATCGTCATCACCATCGTCACGGGCATCATCGAGATCATCATCAACATCATCCCCAACATCAGCACCATCTCCATCTTCATCCAATCTCATATCACAATTGCAACTAGTGTTGTAATCCGTACTATCTATCCTCTCTACCCTATCGGTGTTGATTACTACTTTGTGGTGAATGCTATTGAGTTTTGTTGGAGAAATATCATTGTGTCTAGATTGTTTATCATCCATCTATCTCCACTGATCATGATCTCTTTTATGTCTTGTGAGTAGATACTTTAGTTCTTGAGGACATGGGAGAAGTCTTGTTGTTAGTAGTCATATGATGTTGAAGTAATATGTGTTGTTTGATACTTAAGTTGTGTTGTTATTTTCCTAGTGGGGTTGTGTGAGTCGAACACTCAACACTTCGCCTTATTAAGGACCTAGGGGAATACATTGTGTACAAAGAATGCTTACGGTGGGTTGCCGGAGTGACAGAAACCTGAACCCCAGTTCACACGCTTTTGCACAAGGGAACAATGGATCATCGATCGTATTGCTATGGTTAGGCTTTTGCCTTAAATACTATCTTGTATTTGCGGATGCTTGCAAGGTGTTTAATCATAAGAGTGCACTCATCTTAGTCTAGAGGGTGTACTAGCATAGATCCACCCACTCAACACTTATCAACACATCACATAGTACCGATACGGAATATGGCGAAAGCACATGACTACCTCTCCCGTGTGTCCTCAAGAACACTTTAGCCTTTATAAGTTCAGTTGCTAGGCCTCTCCTTTGCTCAGAAAGGATTGGGCCACTTGTTACTCTCCAGTGCCTTTTACTTTGCTCGCTTTTACTTTCCTGTTGCTTATATCAAGAAAACCCCTAAAAAGTTATCTTTCAGTGCTTGCAGTTATTCCTTGCTCAGAATCACTTATCAATACCTTCCGCTCCTCGTTGGCTTCGACACTCTTACTTATCGAAAACGCTGCAATAGATCCCTTACGGTTGTGGGTCATCAGGCTCGGGCGGCGAAGTGGAGGAGAGGGGCAGCCGGCGGCGCGGCCTCGGCCGGAGGCGGGGAAGAAGACGAGGTCGGCGCGGGATCTCGGAAGCAGGGTTGCGGCGAGTCGGAAGCACGGGTGCGGCGAGTCGGAAGCACGGGCGCGGCGAGTCGGAAGCACGGGCGCGGCGAGTCGGAAGCACGGCTCGGCAACGATGGAAGCACGGCACGGTAACGGTGGAAGCACCGCGCGGCAGAGGTGGAAACCCTAGGGTTTTGGACGCAAAATTGGAGGGGGTGGACGTTTATATATGCACAAGGAGCTAGGGTTGTCCAAATGAGGAGAGGTTTTCGGCCACGAGATCACAATTGAACGGCCTAGATGAAGGGAAGGGTTTGAGTTGGGTTGGTGGGCTGTTGGAGGGGTTTCTTGGGCCTCAAAGAGGAGGTACTTTTAGCCCACGAGGATAACTGTTGGAGCATCAAACGAACTCCAAACGCAACAAAACTTGACAGGCGGGTTACACACAACAAAACAACATCGCACGACAAGTTTCACGCCAAACCGGAAACGTTACACGGCCAAACACAAAAGTAGGCCTCGGGGATGCCACGGACACGTGAGAGAGCGCCGGAACTCGAAACGGACAACGGAAAGGAACGAGTGGAACCGGATGCAAACTACAACACAAATGCAATGCAATGCACATGACAACATGACATGGATGGATGCACACACGCACGACAAAACGACGAAAAACCCGAAAAGGCGAAGAGTCCGGAATGGAACTGATGAAGCCAAAGTTTATATTGCCAAAAAGGGAAAGTATTACATCCGGGGCATTACATTGACATCGATGAAACATTTGCTCCTATGGCTAGACTTGAAGCCATTCGTATACTGCTAGACTATGCAAATCATCACAACATACTTCTATATCAAATGGATGTAAAGAGTGCCTTTCTCAATGGAAGAATTGAAGAAGAAGTGTATGTTGCACAACCACCTGGCTTTGAAGACCCAAAACATCCTGATATGGTATACAAGCTCAACAAGGCACTATATGGCCTCAAACAAGCGCCTCGTGCTTGGTATGACACCCTCAAAGACTTCCTGAAGAGCAAAGGCTTCAAACCTGGATCCCTAGATCCTACACTCTTCACGAAGACATATGATGATGAGCTATTTGTCTGCCAAATCTATGTGGATGACATTATCTTCGGCTGCACTGACAAGACATACAGTGATGAGTTTGGTCACATGATACAAGAGCAATATCAAATGTCTATGATGGGTGAGCTGAAGTTCTTCCTTGGTCTTCAAATTCGTCAGCAAAGCAACGACATCTTCATATCTCAAGAGAAGTACCTCAAAGACTGCCTGAAAAAGTTTGGCATGCAAGACTGCAAAGGGTACTCGACGCCAATGCCTGCTAAACATCATCTGGGTCCCGACGCCAATAGTAAAGAGTTTGATCAACAGGTATACCGCTCCATGATTGGTTCTTTACTTTATTTATGTGCATCTAGGCCAGATATTATGCTTAGTGTTTGCATGTGTGCTCGATATCAAGCGGCACCAAAGGAGTCGCATCACTTAGCTGTGAAGCGAATACTTCGATATTTGGCTTACACCCCAACTCTAGGATTATGGTATCCAAAGGGCTCAGAGTTTGGTCTAGTAGGATTTGCAGATGCTGATTATGCTGGTGACAAAGTTGATCGCAAGTCCACATCTGGCACATGTCACTTTCTAGGACGATCACTTGTCTGTTGGTCTTCAAAGAAGCAGAACTATGTATCACTCTCCACTGCTGAATCTGAATACATTGCTGCTGGATCTTGATGCGCTCAGCTTCTATGGATGAAGCAAACTCTCAAGGACTATGGAGTCCATCTGAAGCATGTGCCACTCTACTATGATAATGAAAGCGCCATCAAGATTGCCAACAACCCAGTTCAGCACTCGAAGACAAAGCACATTGAAATTCATCATCACTTTCTCAGAGATCATGTTATGAAGGAAGATATTGATATCATACACGTCAACACTGAAGAGCAACTGGCAGATATCTTCACAAAGCCCTTGGATGAGAAAAGTTTTTGCAAGTTGCGATGTGAGCTAAATATCTTAGAATCCTCAAATGTCTTGTAATCAGGCACACATCCTAACACTTATGCATATTGATGACTTAGATGTGCAACACACGAAGTAGAGTATATCTTCAATCAATGAAGACTTACATTCTAAGTGTGAATACATTAACATGGAATTTGACTTCGGAGCACCACGATAATTGTGCGCCGTGTCTGGGTCTAATACTTCATATATGGTGGGTAACGCCACCACCAAATTCTTGTTTGAAGCGTTTCTCGTGGCGTTACATTTGCAAAGTCTTCGCACTTGGTTTGTCTTCACATAGGATATATACATAGAGTTGTGTTCTGTCCTCAACAGCATTCACTTATAGCTATGTCTTCATATTTGAATCTTTTGGACTAAGTGAATGTGATCGGACCCTAACCTCTCTATGCTTTCTCATCCCACACTCTATCTATCCAAATCATATGCATTCTGTTGAAACAGTCGAATATCTTCTCTGCATCCTTGTCAGCGGAAGATACGGAGACAAACTTTAAATCTGATTTTAATGCTCCATCCGTTATGCCTGAAACCCGGAGAAGCCGGAACGACTACTCCGACAGTCATGGTGTACGTGGGATCATGGGACAACTCCCAATGCATTACATGACCACCACGTGTCACTCGTACGTGAACCGTCAGGGGCACCTAAGTAATTACGTTGTGCCGTCTCTCATGCCTATAAATGCACGTCCCATCACGGTCAAAAGTTTCTTCCACCACCTCTCCACCTCGAACAACCCTAGCGCCTCCGCTAGCTTTCGACGACGCAGGCGACGAAGCGCTTCGCTACCGCAACTTGTCGACGCCGTCCTCACGCCGGCCGCGGACATCTTCCTCTCCGCCGTCGCCGTAGCTGTCCTCCGTCGCCAAGTTAGGGCACGGAAGACCAAACTGCTGGGCATCCAACTCCTACCCCGTCTAAGCAGTTCATCGTGTGGTAAATAAACTTGCTTTTTACCATCTTCTAGATCCATAAAGATTCATCTACTTTACCACAAGAGGTTTTCTGCCTACTTAGATATATAGATCTATCATGTCTGCATCTCACATCTTGCCTAGTACATTCACATATGCTTCAACTAGTTAGATTCCCCACTTGTACTTATTCATGGATTCGTACAAATCTGGAACCAACTCCCATGAGTGAATGTCTTCGCACTATGAGGTCAAAGTCTTCAATTTGAAGCCATTCAGGTTGAAGCAAATGACCTCTTCTGTTTTAAGCTTCAAAACTTCTGAGAATGCATATGACCTCTTCCCCTTCCCTCGCATCTCTAATGCTGTCACAGGTACATGTCCGTGGGAGAATCCCTTGGTTCTCATAGTCTGCATTCATTTGCAGAGTTTTTGCAGCGTCACATTCATTCTCCTAAAGCTAGTTCCTGTCTGACCAGCAAACCGAAGCATATGCCAGTTTTGAAGCCATTCAATTTGAAGCCACTCAGGTTGAAGCAAATGACAACTGACAAGACAGTAAGAAAGGGTGGCAGACAGCGTCGTGGCAACAGCTCACGTGATTTGCCTCCTGATCTCAGTGAAATATACAAGACTGATCCAGAGGAGGATTACAATCAGAGGAAGACCCGAATCCAATGGATTCGAAGATACTGGGCTGAACAATGGTTCAAATATAGGTTCGTGACCCCAGAGTATGCCGAGAAAACGCCATCAAGCATCCGTGGGGAGATATCACTTATAAGAATCTCCCCCCAAGACTCGTGCTGAAGCCATTGCTCAAGGCTTCTATCCTTGCATGGTTAGAGGGCCACAGCCTGCTGATGCTGATCCAAGTGCTCTGCTCTGGTGTCGCGACGACAATCTTTTCAAGCAAAATCTTCAATTCGCCAAGAACTCTGCGAAGGAAAACAAGAAGCTGTGGGGATTAGACTTCAATCATGGCCCCTCTGCACCCCGCGCTGATGGCTCGCGCGAAGCTGAACCTAATCTGGTTGGGCCCTTCTACAACCTAGAGGGCCTTATCAGTCACATAAGGGTTCAAGGGGAAGATGTAGATCAACCTGAAGTAGATGACGACTCTGAAAAAGCACCTGCAACGCCGAAGCCCTAGAAGAAGAAATCAAAGACTTCAAAGGCTACTCCACCAAGAGCTTCAAGAGTGAAGCCTTTGGCCACTGCTCCACCTGCACCAAGTGTGCAATCTGAGGAACACTCTAGAATCTCCAAAGGCAGACAGCTGAAGAGGAAGCCAACACGCAACCCCAGTCTAGCTCTTACTCCAGATGTTGTACTGAAGACTGCCAATGATGCCCTTGATCTCTCAAGTGATGAAGATCTTGGAGATGATGATCTGGATCTATTGATCAAGAGCAAGCAGGATGCTGAAATCTTCAATGATTTGCAGCTCTTTGATGTTGAAGTGCTCAATAACTTCATTGATGATGCAAGAGCTCAAGGAAGCCTTTCGCCAGCGGCGTGAAGAAGCTAAAGGTTCACGTGAGCGCATCAAGGACCTGGCTGCAAAATGCGTTCAAGCATTCAATGAAGCTGAAAAGCACAAGGCACTTGGGCATCCTGGCATTGATCCAAGAATGGCTGCCAAGAAGAAGAAGAAGAAGCAGCCTGTGCCCGAAGCTGAAGCATCTGGGCAAGAAATGCCTCGCATAGTCTTCCCTGCTAGCATGACTGGCACGAATCCTAAGGCAACTTCAACCGCTTCAACGCTCAAGAAGACTAAGGTGGCTGAAGCTGATGCTCGCAAGCATAAGAAATCTATTGATGAAGCTCCACCCGCCAAGAAGCGAAAGACCAAGAAGGATAAGGCTGCTTCCAAAGAGCATATCTTTGTCAATCCAATCTCAGTTGCTCGCCTTGCATCTGCCCAGGGAGAAAGAAGACTGACTGTTCATAAGCCTGCTCCCATAGAGGCTGAAGACATTCCAGCTGTCGACCCCACCGCAGCTGAAGACATTGGTCCTCAAGACAATGTTGAAGATGATGCCGTCCTTCCTCAGATCGAGTACAACATCGACTCTTCGCCTGTTCTCACAAACAGCGAACGCATAACATTGGTCGTCCATTGACGCCAATTGCTCAGGATGACTCGTGGGCTGGTGTTTGAAGACGAAGACTTTGAGGCCCAACAACCTCCATCTCCTCAGGCGTCGCCAGCTTTTCGCAGGCTTCGCAAAGGACCAAGGCCTCAAGTCACTGCCTCAAGTGCTCCAGAAGGAGTAGAGCAATCATCTGCACCCGATGCTGCTCCTACTGGAAGCCACTCAGAATCTGAAGCCAAAACGGCGGAAGATATTCCGGCTGCATCAGCCAAAAAAGAACCACCCCAACAAGAAGAAGAACAACCCCAAGTTGATGAAGACAGTACTGCCGCACCACCTGTTCTCGAGGAGAACAAGTCTGACCCTCCAGCTCCTGAAGTGGAGGTAACAAATTCAGAGGCTGCCACCACCAACACTGAAGCCAATGACGTGGTCATGGCTGAAGCTTTTGTGGCACCTGAAGATACTGTGGCGCCTGAAGAACCTGCGCCTGAAGTGACTGCTCCTGAAGCCAGTGCTGCTCCTGAAGCCATTGCTGTGCCTGAAGCTAATGTTGCACCTGACGCCAATCTTTAGCTTGAAGACAATGCCTCTGCTCCTGTTCCGCCTCCACGGCCTCACACAATTGAGCAAGCATACAACAAGGATGATCAACTGGTTACTGTCTGGTGGCCCATTCTGATTCCGCCACCTACAACTGAACCACGTGCTGTTGGTCCTCAGTTTGATCATCATGTTGCGCACAGGCCCCAAGTTCAGAAGCCTAAGCCAAGACTGCCAAGGCTTCCAGGTATTGCAACATCTTCAGGGTCATTCAATGCCAATAGCTTCACTGCGCACAACACCTTCTTTGACAGCGCCAAGAACCCATATTCCAAGCCAAGAATATCATCAGATAGGTTCTGGAGCCATCAACAGCGCAGCTACTACTCTAGAGTACTATATAATCAAGGCCGCATTTTTCCTCATATGCGTCTTGACACTGAAGCTATTGCTGGCCTGCCCTGCTTGGAGGAAGCTCTTGACTGCTTCCGTGATGCTGGCTTACTCAATTTCGTTCTGGATAAAGAGCATTGGAATGAAGAGCTACTTCTGCAATTCTATGCAACACTTCACATCCGAGGCCATAGCAGAGATCCGAAGACATGGGTCCTTGAGTGGATGACAGGCAATGTGCATCATGAAGCAAAAGCCTTTGATCTCATTGAGCTTACTGGCCTGCCCACTCCAGGAGATCTATATGAACCTGGCTGTGAACTGCACACTGAAGCCTTGGAGAGTATCTTCCAGAAACGCAAGCCCAACATGAGTCAAATGCTCAGCATGATGAAGCCTCTGCCAAGTGATGCTGAATATCCTAAAGAATTCTTTGTTGAAGACCTTGAGTGCCTGCCTCGCACCATCTATCACATCATAAGGCGTACTCTATGGCCTGTCAAAGGACATTCTTCATCAGCCAAGCTTGAAGGCACTATGAAGACTTTGGTCTTCTATATCTTCAATGGCATCAGCTTCAATGCTCAAGATTTCTTCATTAGGCAAATGGCCACGTCTGGAGCTGATCTATTTGGACTGAAATTCTATGCCCCTTGGATAATGCGCCTCATCAAGTTGCACTCAGCTGTCACTTATCAACCCTCTTCTCGCAACCATCAGATTTTCTTGCCTGAGGTTGATATGTCAGCTGAAGCCATTTACCAAGAGCCTGCTAAGGAGCCAGTTATACTTCACAACGCTGATCATCAAAGCTTCACTCACCAGATTGAAGGGGTCCCAGCAGTCTCTCGCGTATATCCTCTGGCTAGCTGTACTCGTCTACCTCGACACGCTGAAACCGAAGCCACTGAAAGCACCATCGCTCAAAGGCCTCAGAAGCGTTCTCGTGTCCTGAACAATCGAGAGCTTCTTGTAGCCCTTCATCAGAAACAAGACAAGCATCACCTCTGGTTAAAGTGTCAGATGCAGAGCCTCTTGGTGGATGTCAATCGCATTTGCAATCTTGCCACCAAGGATGCTTTTTTTGCTCATGAAATATGCAGGCGGTCTTGGAAGAATTTGACTTTACTGAGTGCTGAAGCGGATCTTCAAGACGATGGCTTCACTGAGAGATTCAAGTTTGACAACACTCCTCCAAGGACTGCTGTTATGCATCGAACTCCATCCCTTAAAGACTCTGAATACTCTTCCTCCGCTGCAACAATTGACGCCAGGGTGATCGATGATCAGGATGATGCTACTTCACCACCTCCTACTTCAGCGCGCATCGACACTGCACCGCCAAACGACAACACCGACCCTGCATCCTCTTCTGCTCCACCTGGGAACGAGTAGAGGCTCTATGTCTTCAAACCTTTTTGGTCCTTACTGACAAAAGGGGGAGAAGCATATGAGTTGATAGTCTTCAAGCGGGTCCATATGGGCGGGTGCTTTATAATTTGCCTAGTGTTTACAACTCTCGTTTTGCTACATTTGGTTCTTTGAGTTGTAACACTTCAACTAATGGTCGTCTGCTACTTTTTATGCTACTCTGTAATGCGATGATAAATTCCGCATCTGCTACCTTATATTTCGCACTTAGTCATTTTTGCAGACGTCCATTTTTCATTATGCATGTCATTATCTTTGATATATCAATTATGCATGATGAATTGTCTTCATAAGTTGAAGAGGATCTCCACAAGTACAACCTGCCATGTGCATTTGCATTCAAAGGCAAATCAACTATATGCACATCTTCAGGGGCAGCCTTTTGCTACTTACGAAGACAATGCCTTATCCTTTACAATTTCACATATATTTATCCCCGTTGAAAACTTCAACCAGTTTATCATCAATCACCAAAAAGGGGGAGATTGTAAGTGCATCTAGTGCCACCCTAGTGGTTTTGGAGTATTGACGACAAATCTGGTTGAGGGACTAATGTGTTTGTGAGAATTGCAGGATAACACAGGTAGTAGTCCCTCATTGATTCGGTTAACCTACCGAAGATGACCCCTAAAAATGTATGAAGACATTGATATCAGTGGTGGTATATGAAGATAATCATATTGAAGACTATGACATGAGAAGACATTGTGTGAAGACTATGGAAAGCGAATACGTAGATTTGTCGCTGTTTCCTTTTCTTCTTTGTTGAGTCATAGGAACCACCGTACTGTTAAGTGGGGTCCAAGTGAACTAAGTCAGAGTGACTGATGTGATGCTCAACCAAATCCTATGTCTTCGAGCGAAGACTATGAGAGCAAATCTTATCCAGAGGCGGATGAGTCAGCTTTACTTGGAGCTCAAGTAAAGTTGCCGTGTGTGTTTGAAATCTGACCGTTGGAACACGTGTCAGTTCCTTAGTGACCCAGGGTCACTTCGGACAAATCAGGTTGGGTTGCCTAGTGGCTATAAATAGCCCACGCCCTACACCATAAATTGGTGGCTGCTCAGAGTTATTGCATGGCTTTTGTCGTTTGAGAGCAACCCACCTCCGAAGCATTTGAGAGAGAAATCCTTGCGAGGACAAAGCCCAAACACCCAGAGCCAAAGAGTGTTAGGCATCACTGAAGTCTTTCTGTCTGTGTGACCTGAAGACTTATTACACTTGAGGACTGTGTTTCCTCCAGCCGGTTAGGCGTCGCGTTCTGAGCATCCAAGAGTAATTGTGGATTGCCGGTGAACAAAGTCTGTGAAGGTTTGGAAGTCTACCTTGAAGACTTACCAGAGTGATTGGGCGAGGACTAGGTGTTCTTAGCTCAAGGGGAACAAGGTGAAGACGCGGTCTTCTGAGTTAAATCTCAGGCTCCCTAACCAGACGTACAGTTGTCACAGCAACTAGAACTGGTCTAACAAATCACTGTCTTCCCGAGCTACTAGTTCTATCCTTTCCTTCCCTTTACTTACTGCTCTATGTTGTGAAGACATTGCATGTTTGCTTTATCTGATTGTCTTCACTGAGTATCTACGTGTTGTGATTGGCTTCATTCCTTCTTCCTTTATGATCACTACTGCCTAGTTGCTATTAGTCTTCATGCTTTCACTTCATTGAATACATGACTATGGCTTATCTAGTGTAGTCCACTTTCCGCTGCATACTAATAGGCTTGAGCTTATCGTTTGTCTTCGAAACTACCATGTTTTGAAGCATTTCATAAAAATCGCCTGTTCACCCCCCTCTAGTCGATATACTACACTTTCAATTGGTATCAGAGCAAGGTACTCCCTTGTTCTGTGTGATTCAGTTTAACCACCTGGAGTTTTAGCTATGTCGACCACAGGAATGAAGACTGTGTCTTGCCCCACAGGAATGAAGACTGTGTCTTACCCCCTCTAGTCGATATACTACACTTTCAGCAACCACATCCCTCCCTCACCTCATCAAAACAGCGTGAGAAATATATTTTGAGTGAAAAGCACTCCCTCCGTTCCTAAATATTTGTCTTTCTAGAGATTTCAATAAGTGACTACATACGGAGCAAAATGAGTGAATCTACACTTCAAAATATGTCTATATAATCCGTATGTGATAGTCCATTTGAAATCTCTAAAAAGTCAAATATTTAGGAACAGAGGGAGTAATATATTAAGAGTATATGAAAACAAGAGTGATTTCTTTTAAGTTTGTGAACAAGTACTACTATTCTACTACTTTGGATCCGTCGCAACGCACATGCACATTGCTAGTAAAAGGAAAAGGACTGCCGCGTTCGCGTCGCACTCCCCCCC
>LR738712.1:103194310-103223386 GCA_902687465.1 Secale cereale
CCCCCCCCCCCCCCCCACACACACACACACGCCCGGGAATCGGGAGTACTCCACGGCCCGTCCGGCACGACACATAGCTTAGGGAAGGCGTGTTGCCTAGCATTTTCGCTTTCATGTGGGACTGCCGTTGAGCAAACCGACTATTGGCAGTCCGCACCCCGCCCGCCTCCGGGTTGGAAAACAGAAACGAGGGGAAGATCTAGCTGCAGCACGGAAGCCAAGAAATTTGGTGTCAGATGGGGCTCGTTGATAGAGTAGGAGCATTTCGTACTACTCTACTCCTACTAGTACTAAGTTTGTACTATACAACTAGTACTACCACTATACAACTAGTAGGTGCGTGCACGACACAACATCGTAGGAACAAAAAATTGGGAAGATCTTGTTTTGGGTGATTTATCTTTTTTTCTGTCAACGTAGTAAGAATAATATGATGTTGGGGGCACCCATGAAGCTTATGTGGCGTGGTTGCATGGCTACGAAAGTTTAGAGAAAAATAAATATATAGTGTGTTTAGAGTGCACTCCACTAAACATATATACTTTGGATCCATTGCAACGGGCCGGCACATCTATATCTATACCCCCTATATAGTGTGTGAATAACTTTCGAAGTTGGTCGTTGGATGAAGCCAATCTGACGGTACAAAGATGGCAAATCCGAGAACTACTGTCCATTGGATATCATCTACATTCCAACAGATTCTGTCACATGTAGAATCTAGAAGACTCCACATGTAGAAGCATAATGCACAAACCACTAGAATCTCATGCATGCAATGCACGTGTACCTTACTAGTAGTTGGTAGTAGTAAGAAACAAATTCCTGGTTTGGCACGACCTCGTACCGCGGGAGCACCACAAGGCCTGCCGCGGGAGTTACATTTCCCTCTCCGGGCCCACGGGACCGAACTTCAGTGGCTTAGTGCCCGGCCTATGAGTCAATGACATGCGGACCTTAAGTGCGGCTGGCCCACATGTAATTCTCATGGTGGTGGTGTGGTTCGCGACTCACTCGTTCGAGATGAACCGGCTGGTGGTGGCGTGGCCGTGGCGAGGGTGCCACAGCTAGGAGTCGGGGCATTACGAGGTGTAGATGGCCACACCGGCGGGTATTACCTATAGTATAGAAGTACTCCAGCTGAGGATTGATGCCCGGGACGAAATGTGTCACAGCCGCTGGATGAAAATTCGATGTTGCGGGACATGTGGTGTCACGGGTTTGTGTGGTGTCATGGGAATCGCGTGTGACTGTGGTAGAAACTTGATGCTCGCCGCATTGTCACACCCTGCATTTTGTAACATGTTATTTGCATCAATGAAGCATGAAAATTTGGACCAACAAAAGTTTTTGGCATCATTTGGCTTTTATTTGGAGTTGAGTTTTTTCTCCATGTGCTTTTTCATGTGCTCATTAAACTCAACTATTCCCTCTTGTAGAATTCATCTCCATACCCAAAACTTCTGCCCAATGATCATACCAAGTGTTATATGACAGCATAGTATTTTCTTACAAAATTAATTTGGCCAAAATGTATTTTATAAATTTAGTTTTCCAAAAACCCCTGAATTGAGAATTGCACAGCAAGTGCTTGATTTAGGGTAAGAAAATTATTTCAAAAGGTACATTTGAAACCTAGTAGTCATAGGACTCCCAGAAACCACAAAAGTATAATTTTAAAAGTTATTTTCCTACTTTATTTAAAAGCTTTTTCCTAAGGCTAGAAATGGTCTTTAATAGGGAAAAATTATTTAACTATTTCAAAAATATTTGCCAAAATTCAGGGAGACTCAGAGGACATATATTGTCCATATATAAGAGTTTCAACACTTGGTCATGTTCAAAATAATGGGCTAATCCCTCTAAAACCCTTCCTGGATATTTCAAGCTTTTGAAATATTTACAAAGGAAATATGCTCCAAAAATTCCAGGGAAATTCTATCATGTCACATATGACACATTTGATGATCTTGCCAAGTCCCATGCCTTGGGAAGCAAGAAAACATCCTCAAAACCCTTCATAACCATTCTGTCCATATTTGAAGTTTGAGCAACTTTACATTGCCAAACTTGTCCAAATGCTCTCAAACTTGGTGCACATGCTAGAAATGCCTAATAAGGCATCTAGACCAAATGGCACAAGATTTGGAATAGAGCAACTTGATCAGAACACCCCAAAACCCTTTCTGTTCAAATGCAAATTTGAACAACTTTACATTACCAACTTTTTACCTGGAGCTTCAAACTTTGTGGGCATGATCAATACCCCAAATGATGAAACTACACCAAGTGGTGCATCAAGGGGAGATGATTTGCTTGACTCAAACAAGATGAAGCCATTTCTGTTGATTTCTAGGGTTCACCAAAGTTACATTGGCTAGTTTCTCCAAATGAGCCCAAATTTGGTGAAGCACCCTATTTTCACATGTGATTCAATCCTGTTAAGTGTCATGGCAAGTGGAAATCATTTGTTTGACCAAACACTGATCAAACACCTTCTGGCTTTTTACTAAAACCCTCTTCTTGATCACTTTTACCTTTTATCTTGGCCTCGGCTTTCTACCACATGTTCATCTAGTTACTAGCTACCTCCAGTAACTCTCCCATGTCTCCAGCTCCATGATTGAGGGGTAAAAACCCTAGTTCACCCTGCTGGACAGCCATTTCTTACCAAGTCACCAGCTTCCTCTCTCTCTCCTTGACTCTCCAGAGCATCCAAGGCTGCAGACGAACTTCTTGCATCACCCTGGACCCCCTAGACACGATGGACGCGTCCAGAGGCCCAATGGCATGCCGTGGCATGCGATAAGGGCGCTCCAGAGCGTGCTACAGTGCGCCCACGCACTGTAGCCTCGGCCAATCGACTGCCCCCGACAGCCTCAGGCTCCCCCCTCGCGCCATTCGATGCACCTCGACGTCCGCAACCACCCCGGCGCTGTCCCTCCTCCTCCTGCGCCCTCCAGTGGCCGTCGCCACACGTGCACCGGCCGCCCGCAACACCCACTCCTCGGCCTCACACGCACGCACGGCCTGGAAGCTTCCCCGCTCCTCCTCTCTCCTCTAATGGACGTAGGGCTCGTCCAGCAACACCGTAGACACGCCCCCGTCGCCTCCCGTGCGCTGTAGCATCGAGCAGGAGCTCGCCGGCGCACCGGTCCACGGGACCCCGCCGTTCCCCTATAAATAGGACCCCCAGAGCCTCTCCAATAGCACCAGCAGCTTCTCATCCCCAGCATCACCCCAGCACCGCCAGTTCATCCCCGAAGAGCTTCAGTGCTCGGGATCGACCGGAGCTCCGCCGTGTCGGGCCGCCGGTGATCTCGCAGTACGGGCCTCCTCCGCCCTTCCTTTTGCCCGATTTGGAACCACCACGCACCACTGACTCTTTCCCCTCGCTTTCCCCTCTCTGTGGCAGTTGGAATCGGCCGGAGCGACGACCTCCCGAAGCTCCTCCGCCGTCCCACCTCGCCGCCGGCGAACCCGACCTCCCCGGCGTGCCGCACCACCACCACTGCCTCCGCAACTCGACGCTGAACCCGTCCCTGCCCTCCGTTGCCGTCGCCGTGGCCGGAATCAACGCCGATGAGCTCGCCGACGCCGTGGCCGTGAGGTTGGAGATGACAGGCGGGCCCCGCCTGTCATCCTCACCCCTCTCCCCCCCTCCTCACAGCCGCTGACCACCGGGCCCCACCCGTCAGGTTTGAAAACCCGACGTGCACGCGCTGGCGCCCGTGCGGCTGGGCTGGATGCCCTGGGCCGTGCACTGTGGCCCCTCTGGCCCAGTTGCACAGGGCATTTTCTCCTTTTCTTTACTGTAATTATTTCAAACATTTTTGCAGAAATGAATATTGATCCAAATGAAATAATTCCAACTCCTAAATTCTTGTAATATTCCAACCTATTTAATGGTGTCACTTTCACTCTTATCCATGAAACTTTTATGTTCTGTTCAAATTTAAATTCAAATTTGAGTAATAAAACTCCTGTTCAAAAATCAATAGATTCCATTCTGTTACTCCAAAACTCCAACTAAGAATTTTCTCCATCTTAGAAATCCCGCTAGTATTTAACAAAAATAAGTTGACATTTTTCTGAGCACTTTGATTTTTCTGTTTTATTTGTGGTCTTATTTTTCCATTGTTATTATGCGACATATAGATATCGTATTTGACGAAGTTGCTGAAGAAGGAGAAGGAGAAGGATTTGAAGACTTTGAAGACCAAGCCAATCCAGGCAAGCAGCCCTTTGACCATGATACACTTGTTCTTCGGAACCCGTTTGTTTCCGATGCATGATGATAGGGTTACGATGGTGACCTAGTTGAAACCACCACATGATGCATGCCTTACTCTTGATCTTGCTATGTGCTAGATAACATGCAAATAGTATGTAGTGATACTTAGTGATGCATGTGTGATTTGAACCTTCGTGGTTGAAATCTTTGCATGAACCCATCGAGTGCCCCTAATGCCCGAGGGTGATGTTGAGTTAGGTCATCACTTGAGGAAGAAGTGATGTGCCGGTAAAACTTGTGCATGGGTGAAATAATGGATTAGATTTATGTGTGACTACCGTCCCAACCAAACATGTGCAACCACACTACCCCTTATGGGACGGGGCTTTATTGATTACTTAGGTCGATACTAGCATGGTGCCCGCATTACTAGTGACGGGAAGACTTGAGGTCTTTCCCGGGACGGGGTCGTGCTTGGATAGACGACCATGACTGTTTTCACAGGGCACCGGACACACCGTTGGTCCCTTCGGGTATGCGTGACATTGAAATTAGGGCAAGTCCCGTGATCTATTGTTTGTACCCGAGGGCCGTGAACCAACGAGTGGACTCTATGTTAGTGTCGTCTAAGGAAAGATAATGACAGGGTGCTTCCCCCGAGTACTTGAGGTACTGCGGGATCGTGGATGACACGAAAGCTTCCCGGATCTTGTGGGTAAAGTGTGCAACCTCTGCAGAGTGTAAAACTATTCGAATAGCCGTGTCCACGGTCATGGACAGTTGGGTGGTGCTACTTAAACTATGTCTAGAATTTTACTTCATCGGTGACAGAATATGTGTGATGAGTCAAGGTGGTGACTTGACTCGATGAGTTGAATCATATTCATGTTGATATCGGTAACCGTCTTTGAGGTTATGCGTGTTTATTTATGCATAAGCTTGATGGTAGAATATTTATTCTAGCCCATTGCTAGATTGCTCATTATTGTTCAAGTGCACTGTTTCTTTAAACCACATCATGGGTTGCTTTCGAGTACATTCAAAGTACTCATTGGCTTGCCACTGGTTATTTAATTGGCCAGGCATGGAGGAACAGGAATATGATGAAGAGTTCTTTGGAGACGAACATGCGAACTAGGACGCTATCCCAGTCAGAATGCCTGTAGGGTTAAGGCAGATGGCATGGGTTCTACCTATTATCGAAGACTTCCGCTATTTGAGTTATTTGCTATTCAGCCCTTGAGGCTTTATCTATGTAAGACTTGGCCATAATGGCCATAATTTGTGTAAAATGATATGTATGGATGTAAGACTCTTGTTATTCAGCTTCTGTGTGTTCAGTGAGCATTGATCTCTGGGATCACTGTACACGTGCATTCGGTGATCTCGACTTCTAAGTCGGGGTCCCCACAGAGCTGGTATCAGAGCCATCCTGACTGTAGGAAGCCTTAGTTAGCATGGGCGTTAGTTAGATGAGACCCTTTTTCAAAAACCTTCTGAACCTCTCTTCTTTTCTAAACCTGAGATTTCATCAGCTTATTAACCCCTCCTATTCCACCTTTGTAGATGGCCGCTGTACCTGAAGAGCACCTGACCACTGGGTTTCCCTTGCTTCTCGAGGATAGCCTCCAAGAGTGTCAGTTCCACCGAGCGCCCATCCTCACCTACCTTGAGCATTGGGTTAGCGACACTGAGGTGGAGTACCATGTGGAAGTGGTCGTGAAGGCAAATGATCCTCCCACAAGTTGGTTCTTCGAGGGACCCCAGATGGCAACACTACCTCTCGCTGTCGAGGCTGCTGCACTCAAGGCACTAACCCGTCTCCGCGAGCTTCTTCCGGAGATGGCAGCCAAGATGACAACTCGCTTCTTACCTTACCGGAAGGAAGGTGAAGAAGAAAGCAGCGCACTAGCCCCTCCACTGAAGGAAGGACTCTCGCTTCGGTTCCAGACCTACTTCAGTCTATGTGCCGACAGCTTGGCACAAGACTTGGCCTCGGAATCAATGAAGCTTCGAGAAGAACTTCACAAGACCAAGGCACTTCTTCGTCGAGCTCAAGAGAAGACAAATAGGATCAAGAAGGAAGGAGTGCCTTCTGGACAGTCTGCTATCACATATCGAGGCGGAAGGCCCTCCGAGGATGTATCTTCCAAGAATGAAGAACCACCTCGGCGACGCCGGATGACGGCAAGGGAATATCGCAAGCTTTTCCCTGCACCACCGACGAAGCACCGTCGTATCCAACTCCTCCACTCCCCCACACCCTCAAGTGACAAGGGGGCCCAGACAGATGAAGACAAGGAGGAAGACCCAGAAGAACCAGAATACGCGACCGAGCATTCCGCCGCTTAGGCATTATTCGCTACTCGGATATGCCAGTTGTGACCTCTACGGTAGGATAGGTCGTGTAACCCCTATGCGCAGTCGAGTCCTTGTATGGTTCATATGAAACCATCTAGTGTTTGCTTTTGTTGTGTCTGGATGTATGTCGTATTCTTCCTTCGGGAATGTGTAAACGACTACATCACCCATTTGGATTTTAATGAATATGTTTTGGCCTTTCGGCCCTTGCATGATTTGATTAGTGTCACACCCACCCCCTTACTAGGCACCCATCTATCTTGCTTTCCCTCTTCCAAGTCATGAGACCTTTTACCGCTCCAACAGGATGCCTGTTGTAACTCGTACTGGTACCTCTACCCAGCAGCCTGAAGCCGGAGCATCCGCTCAGTCAGAGGCAGGCCACGACCAAACCAACGACCAAGCTCCACCACCACCTCCTCCGAACATGGACATGGCTCAGCTTCTCCAAGCTTTCCGAGAGGAATGCCAAGCCAACACTGCAGCCCTTCAGCTGATTGCTCAAGCTGTCACCAACAACCGCTAGCCGGCGGGGAATGGCAATGGACGTTCCACGTTGGCAGAGTTCAAGAAGCATGCACCGCCAACTTTCATCGAGACTGCTGAACCCCTGGATGCAGACGACTGGGTCGCTCCATTGAGGAAATACTGGAACTATTCGGATGCACCGAAGACCGCGAGAAGGTGGCTTATGCAGCCCACTGCCTCAGGGGGACTGCTAGAGCTTGGTGGGATGGATTCAAGGCCATGCATGCTGAACAAGACATCACTTGGGTTAACTTCAAGGCAGAATTCCGCAAGGCCCACATTCCTTCTGGAATCATGGCTATCAAAAAGCGTGAGTTCCGAGCCCTGAAGCAAGGAAGTGGCACTGTCAAGGAGTACATGCAGAAGTTCAGTGTTCTGTCAAGGTATGCCCCTGAAGATGTCAGCACTGATGCTGCAAAAAGGGAGCGCTTCATGGAAGGCCTCAATCAGACTCTGCAATACTCGCTTGTCGTGTGCGACTACCCATCCTTCCCTGACCTGGTAAACAAAGCACTTATGCTTGAAGACAAGCGGCGTGCTTTGGAAGACACTCGCAAGCGCAAGATGGTCAGCAAGGGAAGTTCCAGCAACCAGAAGCCTCGTCCGTGGCAGTCAGCCCCGGCCAAGCCAACCTATCAGCAACCAAGAGCTCCTGCACCTCGCACCAACCCTCAGCCTCAGCAGTATGCCAACCCAAGGCCAGCTTTCAACCCCAATACCAGTGGTGGCAACAAGATTAACAATCCAAACCAAGTCACTTGCTTTGGATGTGGTCAGCCCGGACACATCTCTAGGGTGTGCCCCAACAAGAAGCCTGATGCCCCGCGCCCCAATGCGCAGAACCAGGGACAAGGCCGCGGGATGCCACCAAGGAACCCAGCTCCTCGCAATCCACCTAACCATGGGAAGGGGCGTGTGAATCACGTCACTGCTGAAGAAGCCCAGGAAGACCCGGACGTCGTGCTGGGTACGTTCCTTGTCAACTCAGCACCTGCAACTGTCTTGTTTGATTCTGGAGCAACGCATTCATTTGTCACTCAAAGATTTGCATTAAAAAGTGGCATGACCCCTACACCCCTGAATAACCCTATGGTGGTACAAACCCCCGGAGCCGAGATGAGAGCCAAGATAGGCTGCAAAGGAGTCGGTATTACCATTAACAGTGTAGATTTCCTAGCAGACCTTATCATCCTGAGATCGCAAGGCTTGGATGTGATCCTAGGGATGGATTGGCTCAGTAAGCACCAAGGCTTGTTAGACTGTGCCAATCGGACAGTCACTGTGACCAATGACCAAGGAGTCGAAGTCAAGTTTGCTTCCAACTCCTCTTCCACTCAAGCCGCGCAAGTCAACTGTCTGTCTGAAGTTGGGCTAGAGCAAGTACCGGTGGTATGTGAGTATCCGGATGTCTTTCCGGATGAACTACCGGGAATGCACCCTGACCGTGACATTGAGTTCATCATCGAGATCGTGCCCGGAGCAGGACCCATCTATAAGAAGCCTTATAGAATGGGGACGGAAGAATTAGCTGAGTTGAAGAAGCAGCTGGAAGAACAGCTGAGGAAGGGATTTATCCGCCCAAGTGCCTCCCCTTGGGGATCTCCTGTTCTGTTTGTGGCAAAGAGGGACGGAACCATCCGCTTATGCATTGACTATCGTTCCCTCAATGAAGTTACAATCAAGAACAAGTATCCACTTCCCAAGATCGAAGATCTGTTTGATCAGCTCAGCGGAGCCAAGGTGTTCTCCAAGATCGACCTCAGATCGGGGTACTACCAGCTGAAGATAAGACCCCAAGATATTCCGAAGACGGCATTCGTAACCAGATATGGAGTGTACAAGTGCACGGTCATGTCCTTTGGGTTAACCAATGCTCCAGCTTACTTCATGTATCTCATGAATAAAGTCTTCATGGAATATTTGGACAAGTTCGTTGTCGTCTTCATTGATGACATTCTTGTCTTCTCGAAGTCGGAGGAAGAGCACGAGCAGCATCTGAGTATGGTCCTAGACAAGCTTTCGGGAGCACCAACTGTATGCCAAATTCAGCAAGTGTGAGTTCTGGCTGCATAAAGTTGGATTCTTAGGTCACGTCTTGACCGAATAAGGATTATCAGTTGATCCCGCAAAGATCAAAGCTGTGGCCCAATGGCAATCTCCAGCGACCGTCAAGGAAGTCAGAAGCTTCCTCGGACTTGCGGGGTATTACCGCAAATTCGTGGAAGGATTCTCTAGCATTGCACGGCCAATGACTCAGCTCCTCAAGAAGGACAAGAAGTTCGAGTGGACGCCAAAATGCGAAGAGAGCTTCCAAGATCTCAAAAAGAGATTGACCACCGCCCCAGTTCTGGCAACACCTGATATTCACAAGGAGTTCATGATATATTGTGATGCCTCTCGAACCGGATTGGGAAGCATTCTGATGCAAGAAGGCCGAGTCATAGCATACCTCTCCAGGCTGCTATGACCTCATGAGGAGAACTACGCTACTCACAATCTTGAGTTAGCGGCAGTAGTTCATGCCTTGAAGACATGGCGGCATTACCTCCTAGGGAAACGGTGTGAGATTTACACAGACCACAAAAGTCTGAAGTACATTTTCACCCAAAGGAATTGAACATGAGGCAGCGGAGATGGTTGGAACTCATCAAAGACTATGACCTCAGTGTTCAATATCACCCCGGGAAGGCTAACGTGGTGGCTGATTCCTTAAGCAGGAAGGCTTGCTCCTTGAATGCTATTATTCAAGAAAGGCAGCCAGCCTTGTTTAAGGAGCTCGAACAATTCAGTTTGGAATTGGTCACCCCTGGATTTCTGGATCATTTGGAAGTCAGACCGACCCTGATGGACGAAGTCAAGAAGGCACAAGATGGACACGCAAGCATTGAAGGCATCAAGAAGAAGATGAAGCTAGGCAAGGCCCCAGGATTCTCCGAAGACGAGCACGGGATTGTTTGGTACAAAGGTCGCATCTGTGTACCAGACAACACAGAGCTGAAGAACTTGATTTTGCAAGAAGCCCACGACACTCCCTATTCCATCCACCCCGGAGGAACCAAGATGTACCAAGACTTGAAGGCACGATTCTGGTGGCACGGGATGAAAAGAGAGATTGCAACCTATGTTGCAAAGTGTGATGTGTGCCAAAGGGTCAAAGCTGAATATCAGCGACCTGCTGGATTGCTTCAACCACTCAAAGTTCCTGAGTGGAAGTGGGATAAAGTCGGAATGGACTTCATCACTGGATTACCAAGGTCGAATAGAGGACATGACTCTATCTGGGTCATAGTCGACCATTTGACCAAGGTGGCCCATTTCATTCCTGTCAAGACCACTTATGATGGCAACCGGCTGGCAGCTCTCTACATCGACAGAATCGTAAGTCTTCACGGCGTTCCCAAGGAGATTGTGTCAGATCGAGGAACCCAGTTCACCTCAAGGTTCTGGAAAAAGTTCCAAGAAGCCTTGGGAACCAAGTTATCTTTCAGCACGGCTTTCCACCCACAGACCAGAGGTCAGACAGAGCGAGTCAATCAGATTCTCGAGGATATGCTCCGAGCCTGTGTCTTGGCATATGGAGCCAAGTGGGAAGATTGTCTCCCTTTTGCCGAGTTCTCCTATAACAACAGTTATCAGTCGAGCCTTCAGATGGCACCATTTGAGGTGTTGTACGGACGCAGATGCCGCACACCCCTCAACTGGTCAGAGACTGGAGAAGGACTAGTCTTTGGACTGGATATTCTCCGCGCAGCAGAAGAGCAAGACCAACTAGTCAAAGAGCGATTGAAGGCAACCAAGTCAAGGCAAAAGAGCTATGCTGACACTCACCATCGGGACATGAGTTTCCATGTCGGGGACCATGTGTACCCGCAGGTAACTCCTCTGAAGGGAACCAAGCGTTTCCACGTCAAGGGGAAGCTCGCACCAAGGTTCATCGGACCCTTTGAGATCACTGCACGACGAGGAGAAGTGGCTTACCAGTTAGAACTACCACCTGAGCTATCCGATGTGCACAATGTATTCCATGTGTCACAACTCCGGAAATGTCTCCAAGTTCCAGACAAGCCCAATCTCTACAAGGATGTGGATCACCAAGCCATTGATCTGCAGCCTGATTTGACCTACCGCGAGAAGCCCATTCGCATTCTGGACGAAGCAGAACGACGGACGCGAAACCGTACCATCAAGTACTTCAAGGTCCAGTGGAGCAACCACACCGAAGCAGAAGCAACCTGGGAACGTCAAGACTATCTTAGATCCGAGTTTCCCGATCTCTTTTAAGACCTAGTTTAGGAATCTCGGGGACAAGATTCTTGTATGGGGGGTAGGTCTGTCACACCCTGCATTTTGTAACATGTTATTTGCATCAATGAAGCATGAAAATTTGGACCAACAAAATTTTTTGGCATCATTTGGCTTTTATTTGGAGTTGAGTTTTTTCTCCATGTGCTTTTTCATATGCTCATTAAAGTCAACTATTCCCTCTTGTAGAATTCATCTCCATACCCAAAACTTCTGCCCAATGATCATACCAAGTGTTATATGACAGCATAGTATTTTCTTACAAAATTAATTTGGCCAAAATGTATTTTATAAATTTAGTTTTCCAAAAACCCCTGAATTGAGAATTGCACAGCAAGTGCTTGATTTAGGGTAAGAAAATTATTTCAAAAGGTACATTTGAAACCTAGTAGTCATAGGACTCCCAGAAACCACAAAAGTATTATTTTAAAAGTTATTTTCCTACTTTATTTAAAAGCTTTTTCCTAAGGCCAGAAATGGTCTTTAATAGGGAAAAATTATTTAACTATTTCAAAAATATTTGCCAAAATTCAGGGAGAATCAGAGGACATATATTGTCCATATATAAGAGTTTCAACACTTGGTCATGTTCAAAATAATGGGCTAATCCCTCTAAAACCCTTCCTGGATATTTCAAGCTTTTGAAATATTTAGAAAGGAAATATTCTCCAAAAATTCCAGGGAAATTCTATCATGTCACATATGACACATTTGATGATCTTGCCAAGTCCCATACCTTGGGAAGCAAGAAAACATCCTCAAAACCCTTCATAACCATTCTGTCCATATTTGAAGTTTGAGCAACTTTACATTGCCAAACTTGTCCAAATGCTCTCAAACTTGGTGCACATGCTAGAAATGCCTAATAAGGCATCTAGACCAAATGGCACAAGATTTGGAATAGAGCAACTTGATCAGAACACCCCAAAACCCTTTCTGTTCAAATGCAAATTTGAACAACTTTACATTACCAACTCTTTACCTGGAGCTTCAAACTTTGTGGGCATGATCAATACCCCAAATGATGAAACTACACCAAGTGGTGCATCAAGGGGAGATGATTTGCTTGACTCAAACAAGATGAAGCCATTTCTGTTGATTTCTAGGGTTCACCAAAGTTACATTGGCTAGTTTCTCCAAATGAGCCCAAATTTGGTGAAGCACCCTATTTTCACATGTGATTCAATCCTGTTAAGTGTCATGGCAAGTGGAAATCATTTGCTTGACCAAACACTGATCAAACACCTTCTGGCTTTTTACTAAAACCCTCTTCTTGATCACTTTTACCTTTTATCTTGGCCTCAGCTTTCTACCACATGTTCATCTAGTTACTAGCTACCTCCAGTAACTCTCCCATGTCTCCAGATCCATGATTGAGGGGTCAAAACCCTAGTTCACCCTGCTGGACAGCCATTTCTTACCAAGTCACCAGCTTCCTCTCTCTCTCCTTGACTCTCCAGAGCATCCAAGGCTGCAGACGAACTTCTTGCATCACCCTGGACCCCCCAGACACGGTGGACGCGTCCAGAGGCCCAATGGCATGCCGTGGCATGCGATAAGGGCGCTCCAGAGCGCGCTACAGTGCGCCCACGCACTATAGCCTCGGCCAATCGACTGCCCCCGACAGCCTCGGGCTCCCCCCTCGCGCCAGTCGATGCCCCTCGACGTCCGCAACCACCCCGGCGCTGTCCCTCCTCCTCCTGCGCCCTCCAGTGACCGTCGCCACACGCGCACCGGCCGCCCGCAACACCGACTCCTCGGCCTCACACGCGCGCACGGCCTGGAAGCTTCCCCGCTCCTCCTCTCTCCTCTAATGGACGTAGGGCTCGTCCAGTAACACCATAGACACGCCCCTGTCGCCTCCCGTGCGCTGTAGCATCGAGCAGGAGCTCGCCGGCGCACCGGTCCACGGGACCCCGCCGTTCCCCTATAAATAGGACCCCCAGAGCCTCTCCAACAGCGCCAGCAGCTTCTCCTCATCCCCAGCATCACCCCAGCACCGCCAGTTCATCCCCGAAGAGCTTCAGTGCTCGGGATCGACCGGAGCTCCGCCGCGTCGGGCCGCCGGTGATCTTGCAGTACGGGCCTCCTCCGCCCTTCCTTTTGCCCGATTTGGAACCACCATGCACCACTGACTCTTTCCCCTCGCTTTCCCCTCTCTATGGCAGTTGGAATCGGCCGGAGCGACGACCTCTCGAAGCTCCTCCGCCGTCCCACCTCGCCGCCGGCGAACCCGACCTCCCCGGCGTGCCGCACCACCACCACTGCCTCCGCAACTCGACGCTGAACCCGTCCCTGCCCTCCGTTGCCGTCGCCGTGGCCGGAATCAACGCCGGTGAGCTCGCCGACGCCGTGGCCGTGAGGTTGGAGATGACAGGCGGGCCCCGCCTGTCATCCTCACCCCTCTCCCCCCTCCTCACAGCCGCTGACCGTCGGGTCCCGCCTGTCAGGTTTGAAAACCTGACGTGCGCGCGCTGGCGCCCGTGCGGCTGGGCTGGATGCCCTGGGCCGTGCACTGTGGCCCCTCTGGCCTAGTTGCACAGGGCATTTTCTCCTTTTCTTTTCTGTAATTATTTCAAACATTTTTGCAGAAATGAATATTGATCCAAATGAAATAATTCCAACTCCTAAATTCTTGTAATATTCCAACCTATTTAATGGTGTCACTTTCACTCTTATCCATGAAACTTTTCTGTTCTGTTCAAATTCAAATTCAAATTTGAGCAATAAAACTCCTGTTCAAAAATCAATAGATTCCATTCCGTTACTCCAAAACTCCAACTAAGAATTTTCTCCATCTTAGAAATCCCTCTAGTATTTAACAAAAATAAGTTGACATTTTTCTGAGCACTTTGATTTTTCTCTTTTATTTGTGGTCTTATTTTTTCGTTGTTATTATGCGACGTATAGATACCGTATTTGACGAAGTTGCTAAAGAAGGAGAAGGAGAAGGATTTGAAGACTTTGAAGACCAAGCCAATCCAGGCAAGCAGCCCTTTGACCATGATACACTTGTTCTTCGGAACCCGTTTGTTTCCGATGCATGATGATAGGGTTACGATGGTGACCTAGTTGAAACCACCACATGATGCATGGCTTACTCTTGATCTTGCTATGTGCTAGATAACATGCAAATAGTATGTAGTGATACTTAGTGATGCATGTGTGATTTGAACCTTCGTGGTTGAAATCTTTGCATGAACCCATCGGGTGCCCCTAATGCCCGAGGGTGATGTTGAGTTAGGTCATCACTTGAGGAAGAAGTGATGTGCCGGTAAAACTTGTGCATGGGTGAAATAATGGATTAGATTTATGTGTGACTACCGTCCCAACCAAACATGTGCAACCACACTACCCCTTATGGGACGGGGCTTTATTGATTACTTAGGTCGATACTAGCATGGTGCCCGCATTACTAGTGACGGGAAGACTTGAGGTCTTTCCCGGGACGGGGTCGTGCTTGGATAGACGACCATGACTGTTTTCACAGGGCACCGGACACACCGTTGGTCCCTTCGGGTATGCGTGACATTGAAATTAGGGCAAGTCCCGTGATCTATTGTTTGTACCCGAGGGCCGTGAACTAACGAGTGGACTCTATGTTAGTGTCGTCTAAGGAAAGATAATGACCGGGTGCTTCCCCCGAGTACTTGAGGTACTGCGGGATCATGGATGACACGAAAGCTTCCCGAATCTTGTGGGTAAAGTGCGCAACCTCTGCAGAGTGTAAAACTATTCGAATAGCCGTGTCCACGGTCATGGACAGTTGGGTGGTGCTACTTAAACTATGTCCAGAATTTTACTTCATCGGTGACAGAATATGTGTGATGAGTCAAGGTGGTGACTTAACTCGATGAGTTGAATCATATTCATGTTGATATCGGTAACCGTCTTCGAGGTTACGCGAGTTTATTGATGCATAAGCTTGATGGTAGAATATTTATTCTAGCCCATTGCTAGATTGCTCGTTATTTTTCAAGTGCATTGTTACTTTAAACCACATCATGGGTTGCTTGCGAGTACATTCAAAGTACTCATTGGCTTGCCACTGGTTATTTATTTGGCCAGGCATGGAGGAACAGGAATATGATGAAGAGTTCTTTGGAGACGAACATGCGAACTAGGACGCTATCCCAGTCAGAATGCATGTAGGGTTAAGGCAGATGGCATGGGTTCTACCTATTATCGAAGACTTCCGCTATTTGAGTTATTTGCTATTCAGCCCTTGAGGCTTTATCTATGTAAGACTTGGCCATAATGGCCATAATTTGTGTAAAACGATATGTATGGATGTAAGACTCTTGTTATTCAGCTTCTGTGTGTTCAGTGAGCATTGATCTCTGGGATCACTGTACACGTGCATTCGGTGATCTCGACTTCTAAGTCGGGGTCCCCACACGCATTTAAGGTGGCCCACATGTCATTCACACAAAGGCAGAGGGGCGGTGCGGCCGAGAGGGGTGAGGCGCATGTCAGGGACGTGGTGCCGTGGGTTGGAGCGGCGTCGTGGGAATCGCGAGTGGCAGTGGATGAAACGTGATGGTCGCCGTAGTTGAACTTCCATGGACAAGCTGTCTTGTCTACGGACACATGCATTGCATACCGATCACTAGAAGGAGTAGTAGAGAAAGCTAGGCGGATAAATAGTTCCTTATAGTCAAGCGGACCCACGCTACTACTTGTTCCAAAGACATGCACACCATCGAAATAGTCCATCTATATCAATATACATAGAGAGGGAATATTTTTTTACAAGAGAGGAAATAGTTCATCCATCCATAATGCCCTGCTGCTGGTGCAGCATCTTCTTCTTCTTCTTCTTCTTCTTCATCATCATCATCATCATCATCATCATCTTCTTCTTCTTCTTCTTCTTCTTCTTCTTCTTCTTCTTCTTCTTGTTGTTCTCATTTTCTGTGGGAGATGGCTTCGCAACAAGCTCTCTGGACCTTGCAGCTATCTCGAAACTCACACTAGCATTGAGTGCATCATATTTTATCTTCTCGTACTTCGTACTTTAAGGGATAATTCTCCCATCCAGACGACTTTAATGCCAGTGTCTCGTCACCCTTCAGAAGATTTGTTCCTAGCATAAAATTTGCTACGTCGAATAGGGATGGTGTCGGTTTATCACAATCTTCTTCATGAATTTTTATTCTGGTTTGTAGGTCAGCAATGCTTTTCAAATCAAGGTTGTACGGCTCCAACTTCTGTTTGTCCCCTGTGATGGCTGCCCCACAGAAGTATATGTCCTCCCAAGACAAGAAATCATGAAGCTCACCCGGTATGGAGGGCATGTGTATGATGTGGTACACCAAAACATCATCTTCGAGGCACAGTTGAAGGATGGCGGCGCGTTGGATCTTCCCAGTGGCATGCTCCGTGTACTCTGCGTCGAGACCGATGACATTCATCTCCACCTTTGGGAGGGATTTGGATACATTGTTGATCCACTTCCGAACAACCCTTGGGTGGTCGGTGACTGTGGTAACCATGCTCAACGAGCCTTCGACGAGGACATGTTGGACGTTAAAAACCTGCAACTCGATCTCTTTTACCATTTGGAACCGCTGGACCGGAGGGCTATGGTTTGGAGATTTAGGATTAGATGGCTAGTCGAAGTGAAGAAAATGATTATTTATAGGGGCTTCGGAATTACTCCAGGAGGATGTGAAGAGGTTAAAACAATGTGAATGCGGCGTGGTTTGGATGCAAATGAAGATCAAGGAGTAGTGAAGAAGCCGAGGAAAATCGGTTCTCGATGGAGAAGTAAATGGTAGAAGTGGCCTGCAGGCAGTTCATTAGACGTCTAGGTAGACTAAATGAAAAGGCTACGCGGGTAGGCTGAGGAGTGGGGCCTCTCCCTGTATGTGCCCATCCTTCCAGCGCTACATGTGCCACTGGCTAGTTGAGGTCACTCTTTCGAATCACCATGGCGAGACATTTTATGATTCCTTTTTATTTCTGCACCCCTCCTGATAGGTGGGACCTATGCAAACGAGAATTTGGTTCTGCTCGCAATATGGATGATACCTGGAGAATGAAGTGAACCTAGAGGCATGCTAGCACGGGATTACTACTCATGTTCCTACTAATCCTAGTAGTAGTAGTAGTAGTACAACTGTGGTACACTTGATGGTCAAAATACTATTATTCATCCGGTCCTCACAGTGAAGTGACAAGACCATGCGCCCGAGGTGACACCAGTCCAGGCGGCGTGTCCGGGTTACCAAAGTCAGCCTCACCTTGTGCACTATGCAGTCACTGTCACCGCCACTGTATAGCATGCCTCGCCTCGTCTCCCTCTCCCCTAGCACCACTCCATCTCCATCTCCGTCTCGCCGGAGATCCTGAGGTCACTCTTCATTATCTCACTGTGCCCCTGCATACCCTCGCCTTGCTCGTCTCCCCCAGTAACACTATTCCCTCGCTAGCCGCTCCAGCACTGATAGCCTTCTCCCCGTAAATCAAGCCCCCCAAAACCCCACCTTCCAAACTCCACCATGGCCGAACGCGAACCGCGCAGGATCCATATGAGCCGCGATTGGAGCAATCTCCCCAGTGACGTCCTCGACCTCTGTTGTTCATGTATGGATATGTTGAGCGCCCTGTGGCTGGCTGCATGCTCGAGGGGCATGCACACGGCCATCATCGAAGCGAGGCCAAAGCTTTTCAAGACACCCTGCTTGCTGCTATCTAGTCTTGCGAGATTGGCTCACCATGATACGGAGGTGTACATGATGCCTCTTGACTTCAATCCGATCTCCATTAGCCGAAACTTCTTTGCAGATATGTAGTGGGTCGCCGTACATCATTTCCCTCAACTTCGATCCGATCACCATCGCCCGAAACTTCTTGGCAGGTATGTACTGGGTCGGCATGAACTCCCACTGGATAGCTACCTTCAGAGAAGACGGTAAAAAGTTGGTGCTCGTGAACTTCCAGACCCTCCGTTGGATTATATAGAGTTTTACCATCGCGATCCTAGTCATCTAGATTACCGCGTTAGTTGGACGAACCTTGTTTTGTAGAAGATTGTAAACTGCCAAGTGCCCACACGACATGCGAATTACGCAGACTTCAAGCTAATTGCCTTGTTCGACCGCGGACTCACCTATCTTTATGACGGTGCCTTATTTAGCTAGAGACAACTCAGCTCGGAGTGGATCATCGTCAAAGCTGATACACACTTCTGTGATGCTATTGAACACAATGGCATCATCTACGCGATCGACAAAGCAGATGGCACAACATATTGCTGGGACGACGCATATAAGTTGTTTTCGTCTCATGTAAATGACGATGCCATGACACTGTTTGAACTTTTTGTGATGATTGGCATATCCCTGTTTGAGCAGAGTTTGAGTAGAACTACGGCAATGTACTAGAGATGCCGTAAATCAGCTATATTTGGAATGAGTTAATTCATGCGATTGTGATCATGTCATTATAGCCAATTTGTACCCCTGAATAATCAAACGGTTAGGTATATATGGATATTATCCTTATTTTATTGTAATCTATATACTACTACTAAATATGAGTGTGTATCAATGTCCATGTTAGTTTCCTCATTTTCATGATGTAGAAACATGCACCACACTGTTGGTTTCATCTAACCATACATTAGGGAAGTAAATGTGCATATGGAGAACTCTATATTTGGAATTAGTGAAATCCTGTAATGCTTACCATGTGTACATACCTATATTCACCCTTCAGCATTCAATGGATAGAATAATATCCTCACAAAAATTTTGCCCACAGAACACGAGTATATAAAAATGCATGGTCTGTTAGTTACCTTGAAGAATTTGTTTGTGAGGACAGAACATGATTCCATAACATGCATGACATGGTAGTTTCCTGTGAAGAATCGATTGCAAGATAACATGAGTATAACCATGCATGGCACTTCTATATTTTCGAACCCAGTATACATTTCCCTGTATTTTCCTCCCAGTTCCAATAGGGACATATCAATGTTATTTCTTGCATTATCCTACTCATACTCTGAACAATGCTGATCTTACATTAACAACGCCTGTTCTTTTTGATATGATGCAGTGTCCCTACAGTTACTGCCCTTTGTAATCACACCACCTTTGCCAAAAACAGGGAAGCACAACTGGTTCGTCGCTCGATCAGACGACGGCAAAAGACTGATGATCATTCGGACACATGAGCCGGAAAAGTTATATTGCAAAAACCCCATTGTATACAAGCACCATGAAATACGTGAGTATATGGACAGTGGCTATTACGTCTATGAGCAGGATACTAGCTTGTTGGGGCCTTCAGGATTTTTTAGTTGGAGGTGGGTAAACAGCCTTGGTTCACACTCTCTGTTTCTCGGACTCAATTATCCGAATAACCAGGAGATCACTATTGGCAAGGACCTTGATGGCACAGAGGCTCTGTTTGCTATGGAAAATTGTGTCTACACAGCGAGCCCTAGGAGTTCTGGAGCAAACTCCCCTGATTGTCAGCAATACAGCCTACATCCAAAAGAAGGTGAGAATTCCAAAGGCATCCGGATTAACTTTGATCCTTGGATGTCTCAATTACGACAGGCAGTGATGTGGTTCAAGCCTTCAGGTTGATAGGTAATTGGGCTGTTGCGTCGAAAGGGTGGAGTACTGGTGTCTCCGGATCATTGGTCGCTGAAGCGGGGATGCAAATTATGATGGTGTTGGATCATCTCTTCGAATGACTTTGTTGTCTTTGCTGCTTGTTCTGGATGGGTAGTTCTTTCTTTTGTTATCCATATTCCTTGTCATTTGGTTATCCTCGTCTTCACAATTACTATGTAATAGTTGGCCCTGTTTAGAATGTCATTCTCGTGTGGATCACGAGAGTCTGAGCGCTGCAGATGGGTGCGTTTTGGTGGTGTGGCAAGACTTCTTATGAACTATCATGTCTTGTTGTTTATGTCAATAGTAGGTACCAGTCAGTGTTTGAATGTTGTATATATCGTTGTTTCGAACTGTTTATTGTCTCGAACTACTGCTGGGCTAAATGAGGGCATCACCATTCTCCAGTGTTCAGAGTGTATCTCCTTTTTTCAAGTTATATAATTTGAGCTCAGTGTCTTTTCGATGATGTACACTGGTTTGGGCTAGTGAGGTGTCGTTGAATATGGGCCGAGTAGTAACGCAATGCCAAACAGGTCAATTATGACTCTCAGGCCGGGCTCTCCAAAAAAGAAAGAATAAGGACTCTTAGGCCGACATGTGGGCGCCACTGGTATTTTCGTGTGCTTGCGCGACGAGAGCATATTGGCGCGTGTTCTAAATTCAAGCTACCTTTTCATCCCCAATCTCCTGCCCCTCCCCCACCTCTGGAATCTCGATTCCTACTCCAGTTCCCCCAAATCCCCCTCATGTACTCCCTGTACTCAAGCTCACTATCATGTCGCCGGTCAACGTGGATCTCCGAGCCGGAGATCCTGAGGTCCGTCCTGCCTTCGGTCGTTGCGTGCTGTCGCTCAACAGTGGCATGGCGGCACTTGATGACCAGTTTGTTGGCAAAGTGCTGATGGCAACCATCAATGGTGACCGGCCTCCCGGCTCGCCGGACGACCTTGTCAAAGCTCTTGGCATTGCGCACGGCATCCAAATAAGTGACTTGCTCGTCGAAGTCTATCTGCCACCGGTTGATTTCTTTGTTAGGTTCCGGACAACTTTCGAATGCAGCCGTTTGTTCGAATCTTCGTGTCGTTTGTTCTGGGATGGCGCGCTATGAGCTTTGATCGGCGGCACCCAGGATGGGGCTCGGTGCCCTCTGAGCTTGAGTTTTTAACAAAGCTTACCTTCCACGGCATGCCTCGACGTGCTTGGAACAGCGAGTCCATGAATGAGCTTATCAACAACCTTGGAGGTGAGCTCGTAAGTATGTTTGTTCCTCCAGACAGCTGGGCTTTGACGGTTATGGCATGGATGAAGAAGCCGTCCACCATACCGAAGGTGATTGGTGTTGGGATACCGGTGCAGGAACCAGGGTTGTACTATTCGTCGCCACCAAGGCCGCCGCGGACCATGTTAGGGTTGTACTTGTATCGAGTGTTCGTGCATGTCGAAGAAGTGGTCAATCCATCAATCGAAGTCATGCCGCCGCCGCTGGTGCCAGGGTCCGTCGACGACGTCCATTACAGGAGTCAACGTCAGACTTTCCCTGTGTTGCTCGGAACGGTGGATGGCACATGGCCTACTACATCGCGTGGCGGAGGCCACTGCTTCTTCAGGCGAAGAGGCGGGGTTGGCTGCCTGGATGTGCTCTAATTTGAGGTAACAACTGAATCTTGTCATATACTAGTTAAATCCGAGCTATGGGTGTGAAGAACTGATGTGCTAGTACATTTGATTGTGACCTGTTCTAATTTTGTACCTGAACTTTTTTTAGAAAGGGTTGTACGTCAACTTATTGTGTTGTCTATCTGTTTTCTTTGCACAACATTCAAGATATTTCCCTGTCATTGATAAAGACGATGAACCGTTATGTACGAGTTCGTTGGTTTCAACATAGCCCTAGCCGTAGCGATCCACTGCTTCCATCCTGATTGTGCCGGCTGCGTGAAATTTTTGTATGCAAGTTCAGTGTGCTATGATGTTCTATATGATTGTGTCAACTATATAAGTTTTTACTGAGCATTAGCAATGCATATGGCTGAAAGATGTATTTACGAGCATCGACCGATGGGTCTCTCTCTCTCTCTCTCTCTCTCTCTCTCTCTCTCTCTCTCTCACACACACACACACACACACACACACACGCGCGCGCGCGCGCACACACACGCACAAGTGGGACCCGTTGAATTATTTCTTTGCTCGTGACAACTTTTAATTAGGTTCCACTGCAATCTAACTTTTTTCTGAAGTTATTAGTTGAGCTCAGTGACTTCAAAAAGTTGTACATAATCCTTGTTTGGGCCTGTCCGGCGTCGCTGAATGTGGGCTGAGTAGCCATGTTAGGTTGTACTGTACTACACAGGCCTTTTTTTCAACATCAGCAATGCAACTGGGCCGACAGTTGTACACAATATCTGGGTCAACTTGTTATTCTCCGCCCCACTGGGCTGCTAACTTTCCTAGAGGTATGAATTAGGCCTAAAAAGAAAATGGACTTTAAGGAATAATAAATGGGATGTAATTATAATAACTGAGCAGTAACTATAAAAAATGCACCAAGCGCGTAATTAGTTTAAAAATATATTATTTTCGGAATTTGAAAATTTTAATTTCATTACTTGTTGCGCGCACAATATTTCATTGGATTTTAACGTAATACAACTTTATTTTGAAATTATATTTAATCCGACTAGAAATTTCGGATAAAAATATTTCGGATCCCATAAAAATGTGGGAATTTTTTTAGAATTCTGTTTTGAGCGGTTGGTTGAAATTACTAATCGTTGTCCTACCTAGAAAATGGGTTGCACTTTTACCAAACTGTAAATGGGCTGTAGTAAATTCCATTAGAATTAAAAAATGGGCTGTACATTCTTACAAATTTCAAATGGGCTATATGTTCTCTGCCACATACTTGTGGGCCTTCTAAGTTGACGTGTCCCCTAGAAAAAACTAAGTTGACGCGTATGTAATGATTTGTCAACAACACACGGTTCTGGCAGCTGTGGTCGCTGGTTGTCCATCCAACGGATGTCGTGCTTCTTCTTCAATCTCGGATATTCTTGCTTCAGCCGCCCAAAAAATGATTCCTCCCCATGACATTTGGGGCGCACCATTTTGGAGGTTGACCTGTGGGCCTACTAAGTTGACGCGTACCAAGGGCTTTGTCAACTTAGTAAATATAAATGATTCTAGCTGCAGTGACCATACAATGTCCATCCAAAGGCCGTAGTGCTTCTTCAACCTCTGGTCTTCTTGCTCCAGCCGCCCAAAGCAGCGCCGGTCGTGCCGCGTGCTCCTGTCTCACGTGGCCGACTGTGATGCCGCGGAGGCCTCACCGCCCCATACTACTCCCACCGCTAGCCAGGCCATCCCTCTACTCACCCACACCCCCTGTTATTCTACAGCGACGGCAACCTCACACCGCAACCGAATCAGTGAACCCTCGTACTCCTCTCCGCGCGGGCTTCCTCTGCTGCGTCTTCCCCGGCTCCGCGTAGTCCCCTTCCTAGGACTCGCAGTCGTCCACCGCCCTGGTGCTCTCGGAGCGGCGTGGTCAACGTGGTCAAGGAACGGCTTCCATCGGACATGGACTGTACGTGGAGAGTCTGACAGCTGGGTCCACGACGGCGGCAAGGAAGTGCCTCCTTATTACGTGGAAAATAATGATTCCTCCACCTTACAGCAGGGACTGATACGTCCAAAACGTATCTATAATTTCTGCTTGCTCCATGCCACTTTTGGGTGATATTGCTATGATATTCATACACTTCCATACACTTTTGATCATATTTGGACTAACTTACTAATCCAGTGCACCCGAGTGCCAGTTTCTGTTTTCTGCTGTTTTTGTATTTCAGGTTTTCACGTTTCGAGAACTGCCCAGAAAAATCCAGAAAAAATATATAAAAAATCAGCGATCCGGGAACGACACTGCTTCCGAAGGGCAGCCTAGGGGGGGCACAGGGGCTCTAGGCGCCCTATGGGCGCCCCCCCCCTGGGCCGCGCCGGGGGGGGCGCCTCGGCCCCCCGAGAGCCCCCCGATGCCCCCCTTTGGCATATATTTAAAGGACTCTCCGAAACCCTCAAAACAGGACTTCTTTTCGCGATCCCATCTCTGTTCCGCCGCCGCCGCCGCTTCCAAGATCGGGAGCACTAGGAGAACTCTTCCCGGCACCCTGCCGGAGGGGAGGATCACCACCGGGAGCTTCTCCACCACCATGGACGCCTCCCGGATGACTCGTGAGTAGTCTCCCTTGGACCATGAGTCCATGACCAGTAGCTATGTGATGTTCTCCTCCCGTTCTTGTGCTTCACTAATTAGTCCTCGTGAGCTGCCCTACATGATCGAGGCACCTATGTAATCCTTATGCTGTTGCTATGTTGAGTTTGCTGGGATCCGATGGATTATGAGATTATGTTCAGATTGATCTTAAGTAATATATTTGATTCACCTCTTTTATATTTTAGTTCTTAAGTAATTCTTGCATGTTCTCCGTTGTTATTTATTGCTTTGGCCAAGTAGTAGGTAGTGACTCCAAGAGGGAACGTTATGCTCGATTGTGGGTTCATGCCCCTCGATGACTAGCTTGAGTGACAGAAACATGAGTCTAGGGGATGTGTTGTTGCCACAAGGGGCAAAACAACGGTGCTTGTGCCCGCGGGTGCAAGGATTGTTTACTTTACGCAAAGTTCTTTTAATGCAGTTGTCTGTTGCATTGAGTTTACACTATGGGTGGGACTCGCAACTTAATACCAGCGAGATGTTAAGGATAGATATCTCAAGGTGGATGATTAGTAGTAGATATTGATGGATTTTGGTCTACTTACTTTGGCGTACCGCCCATGCTTTGAACCTCAACCTTTCTTGCAATGTAGTCAGCATTGGTTTGCGTTCATGGTCCTGTCAATTGCCCAGCTGTAATTTGTTACCTCACATAGCTGTTTTATCGTCTTTTGGGAGAGAGACATCACTAGTGAACATCATGTGACTCCGGTCCATATTACTATCATTGATCACATACACTATTTTACTTTCCGCTATTTTATTTACTATTGCAAAACACTATCTATCACTACTATCATATTGCTTTTAACCCTTTGTGAACTGCAAGGCCGGAGAGATTGACAACCTCTCTGTACTCGTTGGGAGCAAAGTTATTTGTATCTGTGTGCAGGTCCACGTTGATTGCTAATTGCGCCGTTAGTAGTTGACACCTACCTGTTGAACCTAGGAGTCTCTGGGGATTCGATCCTTGGCATCTTTGCTAAGGGAAAACACTTCTACTTACTGCATCTTACACCTTCCACTTGGGGTAACCAACGAGGGGTTCGAGGCCCATCAAGGAGTATTTTCTGGCGCCGTTGTCGGGGACTCCACTCTTCAGGATAGGGGAGTTGCATGCTATCTTTTATCTTTGCTTTTTAGTCTTGTTAGTTTACCTTTCAGTTCTCTTTATGTCTTTTCACTAGTTGTCCTTATGGACAACCCTATTATTGGATCGCTGCTTGCGGGAAGACGCCCCACAACTGTCGTGGTTGATCCTCCCCCTACTGAAATTGTGCCTTATAAAATACCAGCTGGTATTATCAATTATGTTTTGGCTAATCGTTACGCAGGAGACAGACATCCCGGTGAACACTTGCTATATCTGTCACAACTATGTTCATTATTTAAGCTTGCAGGTGTATCGAGGGAGTTTGTCATGAGGAAATTGTTTGTCGTATCACTTATAGATAAAGCTTTAGATTGGTATGGGCTTCTCGATAACTCACACTTGCTGGACTGGCAGGAGCTTATGTCTCTCTTTTATACTAAGTTTTATCCTCTTCATGATGCTTATGTGGAGAGTAAGAGTACCTTTTTGCATGTGGATCATGGTAACAATGCTTTATGTGATGCTTATATTGTTGATTTTATTTGTGATCCCACTGAAAATTATTATGAGAAGGGAACATATGCTTATAGATATTTCAATAAGATCAAGTTCCCTCTCTTTATGTTGAAGGTTTTGAAGCTGCACTTGTTTTGTCTTCCTATGCTTATTGCTTGGTGCTTCAATGAATTATTCTATTGCAATATTCCTATGCATAGGAAGCATGTTACGCTTAAATGTGTTTAGTATTTTCTTCTTGATGCTCTCTTTTGTTCTTCAATTCTTATTCCTACAAGAGCATCATTTAAGTCTTATGCCTAGCTTAAAGGCATAAAAGAAAGCGCTTTTGGGAGGCAGCCCACATGAATAAATTTTTTGCTTTTGTTGTGTCTTGATGTTGTTTACTGCTGTAGCATCATCATTGTATCTTTGCTTTTCATATTTGTGCCAAGTATAGCCTCTGATAGCTAGAAAGTTCAAAAGTTGTGAGGTGCTGTCCAGGAAACAGATTCTGTCCTTGGATACAAAAATTCGTATAAAATCACCAGATCATCTTTTTGGTCTGAATTTGTTAGACAGCGTTCTCTATATAATTGTCTTTCGTGCGTCAGTTCTGAGTTTTTTTATTTGAGTTGCAGAAGTATCCCGAACAGGTCAATTACTGCCTGCTGTTCTGTTTTTCACAGATTCTGTCATGTTTTGCCTTACCTTCACTTTGCAAATTGAGAACTTGTTTTTTTCTTTGCAAAAACCTTTTGGAAATCTTGATAAACAGTAGAACTTCAAGAATATCCTTATTTCCAGCAAGGTATAATTATTTTATTAAGGGTACTAACCTCGCTAATCAGATTATGATGAGTTATGTATGAAGGGAGTTTTCAAGTGTGCGAGGGAAGATGATAAAAAGATTCAGGAGTGTCAAGCGCTCAAGCTTGGGGATGCCCCCGTGCACCCCCAAGAAATATTCAAGGAGACTCAAGCGTCTAAGCTTGGGGATGCCCCCCGTGCATCCCCTTCTCCATCAACATTATCAGTTCGTCTTTCGTTCCGCTATATTTTTATCACTTCATGTGTTATGTGTTATGCTTGGAGCGTCTTGCTTTTAGTTTTCTTTTTAGTTTTTCATAACGAGTCGGAACTCAGCATTCCTTTATGTGGGAGAGAAACACGCTCCACTTCTACCTAGAACATTACATAGAATTTTCATGTCTATCTATGTTGTGTGTGTTCTTTGTCTTTTAAATAGCTACTATCGTGCTCTGCTCTTAGTATTCATGCTTATCTTTTCAAGAGCTTTTATTTAGTTGGTTGCTTGAACTCTCTTTAATTACCATGCTCACCTTATTAAGAGAGTTTGCTTCCGTTGCATGGGTTAATGTGTCTATGATAAAGATGCTACTTTCATGATGGTGCTTAGTAGTTCAGGTTTTCTTATGGTTAATCTCGAATAGCTGGGGGGTTCCCAATGTGTCATTGGAGTACCAACTTGGTTTGTTTGCCTATGATGTGGTATGGTTTAGTAATATCTTCCTTTGAGAATTTATTTTGATTGACTTGGCGTATGCTCACGCATATTCAAGACTGTAAAGAAAGTCTGTCAAGCCTTGATGATCTTTTATTTCTAAGTAGCAATATAACTACCATGCCTGATTCAATATTGCTTTGTCGCTCTGCATGATTATGACTGTCATTGCTCTCTTAGTTGGTCGCTCCCAGTCTTTTGCTAACCTCACCTGCACTAAGCAAATTAACCATGCAATACATAGCTCATGGGAAAGTAGCCTAAAAACTATTGTGGTAAAGAATATGTTGCCTATGTATCTTATTTCTTATGAGTTGCTTGCTGAGCGGTAACCATGTTCTTGGGGACGCCATCAACTGTCACACTTTTGTTGAATATCATGTGAGTTGCTATGCATGTTCGTCTTGTCTGAAGTAAGGGTGATTTACCGTGGGTTGAATTAATATGCATATTGTTAGAGAAAAACATTGGGCCGCCAACCAAAGCCATGCATCATGGTGGAAGTTTTAGCTTGGACCTTAATCCTCAATCTCTCATGAGAATATGCTTATGCATTAAAGAGGAGTCCATCATCTATTTTCTATGTTGTCCCGGTATGGATGTCCTCAAGTTGAGATCTATCAAAAACGAGAAATCAAATGCGATCTATCTCCTTGGACCTTTGTACAGGTGGCATAGAGGTACCCCTTTGTGACACTTGGTTAAAACATATGCAATGCAATGATAACCCATGGGGATCCGAGCTAATTAGGACAAGGAGCGGGCACTATTAGTATTCGATGCATGAGGCTTGCAACTTATAAGATGTTTTATATATGACACATATGAAGTACTACTACCGTTGACACAATTGCTTCCATGTTTCAAAATAAAAAGCTCTAGCACTTCAAGCATCAACTAATGAGAGCATGATTGTCATTCTGAGTGTAATGTGCATTGTCCCAAAGTAGCATTGTCTTTTGCATGATTGTGATATCGTTTATTCTGAAATGATTGTATCTAGTCATCACTTAAACCTTGAAGGTGCCCCTGCACTTATGTTTTGCATCACTAAAGGGGGCAAGCTAGATATCACTTTATCATATTTGCACATCATGTTCATTGCAAATCTTTTTGATGTTTCAGTTTCATGTTGTAAAACTTTCAGTCATTTGTGATTTTCTCTTGAGACAACTTAACTACTTTAGAATCATTGTCTCAGTAAGCTTTTGTCATATGACTATGAGAAAGTCCTATATCGTTAATAGCATGTCACCACAGAAATTATTCTTGTTATCATTTACCTACTCGAGGACGAGCAGGAATTAAGCTTGGGGATGTTGATACGTCCAAAACGTATCTATAATTTTTGCTTGCTTCATGCCACTTTTGGGTGATATTGCTATGATATTCATACACTTCCATACACTTTTGATCATATTTGGACTAACTTACTAATCCAGTGCACCCCAGTGCCAGTTTCTGTTTTCGGCTGTTTTTGTATTTCAGGTTTTCACGTTTCGAGAACTGCCCAGAAAAATCCAGAAAAAATATAAAAAATCAGCGATCCGGGAACGACACTGCTTCCGAAGGGCAGCCTGTGGGGGGCACAGGGGCTCCAGGCGCCCTGTGGGCGCCCCCCCCCCC
>LR738712.1:103223653-103268202 GCA_902687465.1 Secale cereale
CCCCCCGGGCCGCGCCGGGGGGGCGCCTCGGCCCCCCGAGAGCCCCCCGGTGCCCCCCTTTGGCATATATTTAAAGGACTCTCCGAAACCCTCGAAACAGGACTTCTTTTCGCGATCCCATCTCTGTTCCGCCGCCGCCGCCGCTTCCAAGATCGGGAGCACTAGGAGAACTCTTCCCGGCACCCTGCCGGAGGGGAGGATCACCACCGGGAGCTTCTCCACCACCATGGACGCCTCCCGGATGACTCGTGAGTAGTCTCCCTTGGACCATGAGTCCATGACCAGTAGCTATGTGATGTTCTCCTCCCGTTCTTGTGCTTCACTAATTAGTCCTCGTGAGCTGCCCTACATGATCGAGGCACCTATGTAATCCTTATGATGTTGCTATGTTGAGTTTGTTGGGATCCGATGGATTATGAGATTATGTTCAGATTGATCTTGAGTAATATATTTGATTCACCTCTTTTATATTTTAGTTCATAAGTAATTCTTGCATGTTCTCCGTTGTTATTTATTGCTTTGGCCAAGTAGTAGGTAGTGACTCCAAGAGGGAACGTTATGCTCGATTGTGGGTTCATGCCCCTCGATGACTAGCTTGAGTGACAGAAACATGAGTCTAGGGGATGTGTTGTTGCCACAAGGGGGGAAACAACGGTGCTTGTGCCCGCGGGTGCAAGGATTGTTTACTTTACGCAAAGTTCTTTTAATGCAGTTGTCTGTTGCATTGAGTTTACACTATGGGTGGGACTCGCAACTTAATACCAGCGAGATGTTCTGGATAGATATCTCAAGGTGGATGATTAGTAGTAGATATTGATGGATTTCGGTCTACTTACTTTGACGTACCGCCCATGCTTTGAACCTCAACCTTTCTTGCAATGTAGTCAGCATTGGTTTGCGTTCGTGGTCCTGTCAATTGCCCAGCTGTAATTTGTTACCTCACATAGCTGTTTTATCGTCTTTTGGGAGAGAGACATCACTAGTGAACATCATGTGACTCCGGTCCATATTACTATCATTGATCACATACACTATTTTACTTTCCGCTATTTTATTTACTATTGCAAAACACTATCTATCACTACTATCATATTGCTTTTAACCCTTTGTGAACTGCAAGGCCGGAGAGATTGACAACCTCTCTGTACTCGTTGGGAGCAAAGTTATTTGTATATGTGTGCAGGTCCACGTTGATTGCTAATTGCGCCGTTAGCAGTTGACACCTACCTGTTGAACCTAGGAGTCTCTGGGGATTCGATCCTTGGCATCTTTGCTAAGGAAAAACACTTCTACTTACTGTATCTTACACCTTCCACTTGGGGTAACCAACGAGGGGTTCGAGGCCCATCAGGGACCCATCGGACGGGCCACCGTATTTCGCGAAAACAATGTTTTCCCCTGACTGCTCGGACCCACTGGACGGGCCACCATATTGCGCGAAAAAAACGTTCCCCCCGTTGTCAGCTCGGACCCACCGGAAGCGCCTCCTTATTACGCACAAAAAAATGAATACTCCCCCTGCTAGTTGGGACCCACCTTGGTGGGAGGCTGACTTGTGGGCCTACTAAGTTGACGGGGACGGAGTGCTTTGTCAACTTAGTCAATATGATTGATTCTAACTCTAGTGACCGTACGATGTCCATCCAACAGCCGTAGTGCTTCTTCAACCTCTGGTCTTGTTGCTCCAGCCGCCCAAAGCAGCGCCGATCGTGCCGCATGCTCCTACCTTCCGTGGCCGGCTGTGCTGCCGCGGAGGCCTCACCGCCCCCTACTATTCCCACCGCCGGCCAGGCCATCCCTCTACTCACCCACACCCCCTGTTATTCTGCGGCGACGGCAGCCTCACACCGCAGCGAACCAGTGAACCCTCGTACTCCTCTCCGCGCGGGCTTCCTCTGCTGCGTCTTCCCCGGCTCCGCGTAGTCCCCTTCCTAGGCATTGCCGTCGTCCACCGCCCTGGTGCTCTCGGAGCGGCGTGGTCAGTGTGGTCAAGGAACGGCTTCCATCGGACGTGGACTATACGTGGAGAGGCTGGCAGCTGGGTCCACGACGACAGCAAGGAAGTGCCTCCCTATTACGTGGAAAATAATCATTCCTACACCTGACAGCAGGGACCCACCGGATGGGCCACCATATTTCGAGAAAAAAACGTTTTCCCCCTGACTGCTGAGACCCAGTGGATGGGCCACCGTATTGCGCGAAAAAAATGTTCCCCCCGTTGTCACCTCGGACCCACCGGAAGCGCCTCCTTATTACGCACACAAAAATGAATACTCCCCCTGCTGGTTGGGACCCACCTTGGTGGGAGGCTGACTTGTGGGCCTACTAAGTTGACAGGGACGGAGTGCTTTGTCAACTTAGTCAATATGAACGATTCTAGCTCCAGTGACCGTACGATGTCCATCCAACGGCCGTACTGCTTCTTCAACCTCTGGTCTTGTTGCTCCAGCCGCCCAAAGCAGCACCGGTCGTGTCGCATGCTCCTGCCTCTCGTGGCCGGCTGTGCTGCCGCGGAGGCCTTACCACCCCCTACTATTCCCACCGCTGGCCAGGCCATCCCTCTACTCACCCACACCCCTGTTATTCTGCGGCGACGGCAGCCTCACACCGCAACGAACCAGTGAACCCTCGTACTCCTCTGCACGTGGGCATCAACTGCCGTGTCTGCCCCGGCTCCGCGTCGTCCCCTTCCTAGGCCTCGCCGCCGTCCACCGCCCTGGTGCTCTCGGTGTGGCGTGGTCAACTTGGTCAAGGAACGGCTTCCATCGGACGTGGACTATACGTGGAGAGGCTGACAGCTGGGTCCACAGCCGCAGCAAGGAAGTGCCTCCTTATTACGCGTGAAATAATGATTCCTCCACCTGACAGCAAGGACCCACCGGACGGGCCACCGTATTTCATCCCCACGATTAATCAGGGCATGATATACATGTCAGGAGATCAAAGTCATGACTATATAGATAAAAGGGGTAAGAAGAATTATGATATGTACCCACACAATGATGTTGGATAGTTGATCAAGAACATTTGGCATTGCGCTTACAATGTTCTTATGGATCTTCGGAGTACCACATACATGCTTCGAGATAGCACCGACATGGTCATTAGGTAAAGATCATTCTTTGAATACACGAAGGATCCATCCGAAACAACTTATAGAATAAGTCTTACATGTTCAGTAAGGAAAAGATGCGGATGTGGCCGATGGGCTCAGCAACGATTCATCGAGATTCCCATAAGCATGGATTTCTACATTCAAGTGAACAAGATGAAAACATTGGACATACCGCAGTATGTTAGAAGAGAACATCCATAAGGAAACCTTGAGTGGAACATGCACCTGGAAAATGGACTGAGTAGCACGATCAATGTTATAATGGTGATTCAATAACCAAAGGACCGAGAATGAGACTATCGACCATTCACTTCAAAGCAATAGGGTTGCTAGAAGTTTTTTTTTTTTGAATTCGCACGTAATACTTCAATTGTTTGGTTTCCGTATAGAAACAACACGGGGACCAAGGAATGAACAGGTATGGAAAGAAGTATCACATGTATCAAGAATTCTTAAGAGGTGGTGAAATTCTCACGACCTTCTTGACATAACAGATGGTAATACTCCAAGGTAAATAACTAATGCTGGATAGCAAGGATCTCAAGGTATAACACGAAACACGAACAAGTTTGTGTTGGAGGGAAGGCAATAATGTTGTCGATGATAACTCAAATCATCGAGGGGAAAGGAGCCAGGTAGCACAGTTAAAATTAGTCCGATAATGAGATAGCCGATCAGGCTAGGTATGACATGAAGGAGTATTAAATTTGTAAGCAACAAAATTACTTAGAGTTATTGAATCGGAGTGCGAAATTGATTCACTTATCGGGGTCCTTGAGTGTCAAACATCTCAGAACCCGAGGAAAATTGCAGTCATGAAAATGTAACACATAATGAAGAACTCATAAGGAGCTATGCAGTTTCGTGATAATCTCGAGATACCAGGGGGTAATACTCGACGACAGCTCAAACTAGAGGTTGGGCTGGGGGTATTGCTCTGTAGGAGACAAGTGCTTAAACCTGCATGTGAAATGGTACTTAAGGGAGAACATGGTCAGAACCACGATTGCAAAAGGCCAGATCCCTGATATAAGATTACTTATATCAAGGGGATAATTAATTTTAAGAGAAGCCTTAATGATAAGATCCGCACCGTGTCCATGGGCATGGACAAAAAGTTCAAGGTTGACTCCCACTTCTTCAATGCGTAACCTTTCATTCACTACTCTATTCAAAATGAATTGATTGCGAAGACTTGCTTGGTGAATTACCAGAGGAGTATGATCCTTGGAAAACTTTCGGGTTCACACGGATTAAGGAAGGCATAAGTTCAACCCATCGGGGCATCTTAGACTCATACTACGCAAACTTCAGGAGAAAATTATACAAGCTCAAAAGCAGAGCATGGTTGAGAAAGAAGATGATATATTTTACCCAAGCATTATATATCATGGCAGAACTCACAGGGTGTTTGAATATGAAGGACACTGTCGAATAAAATCCAACAAAGGATCCGGTGGCCTACAAGGGATCTGATGTGAGCATCGGTACTCAACCAGAAGAAGAAAGAATGCAAGGGTATCATTTTATATAAACAACTGACTAATTCAACACTCAAATGCAAAAGGAATTATGATTTCCAAATCAAGGGATCAGAAGCAACGCTCTGATTAAGGATGGGTAAGTTGAAGTGACTTAGGGGTGCAATCAACGACAATTTGGTTGGCAAGAACCAGCTCATATTCAGAATGACGTCGAGCTGGAAGAACGAATTCTAGTTTGACTAATGATTGTGAGTATTTGCAACCTATTGAATCAATAAGATCATGAAGTCAATCTCAAAGGATTTTAACGAATATTGACATACATATGGAATTAACCATAATGCAAGCAGGTAAAACTTCCCAGAGCAATAGGTTGCTGAGGATTTTAGGAAATTGAATAGCGTTTCAAAGACATTTGTGAAATGCATGAACAATTGGGGATGAACAAATCCTCGATAAGTGGGAGGAATTATCCATAGACGTAATCAAGCGGAAATGGAGCTGCAAAGAAGCAGGCAAAATGGTTCTTAAAAGTTGGAGACTATTACGATGTATCTTGTAATAACAAGAACAACTGGAATGAAAGTAAGAATGGCAAGCGTAAGTAGTCATTCATAGGGGTTGACAGTGGAAGGGAATTGCAAACGCGATGAGCACAAGTTATCGGGATAACATCGGAGAGTATCTTCGGGGTCTTCTGATGAAGCAAGCCATCATCTGGAATGAGGGGCTCTCCGGGGGGGAATATTTACGAGTACCTAATGTTAGAGTTTGCAAAATCATTTAACCCGAATGAAGAGAGATCAGAGTCCCAGAGTAAGGACGAGGAATAAAAGATCCTAATACCACCCAATTGGCGACGTGGGCCCGTAAGCCACACAGCCAAGTTAGTAAAACAGTCTTTCAAGGACTAGACCCAACTTCGTCCAAGGAGTTGGAAAGGGGGTTCCTACAGGCAGTCGGCTCTGATACCAACTTGTGACGCCCCCGATTTGACCATACAATAATCATGCAAGCAAATGTGTACGACCAAGATCAAGGACTCACTGGAAGATATCACAACACAACTCTAGACACAAATAAAATAATACAAGCTTTATATTACAAGCCAGGGGCCTCGAGGGCTCGAATACATAAGCTCGAATACACAAGAGTCAGCGGAAGCAACAATATGTGAGTACAGACATAAGTTAGACAAGTTTGCCTTAAGAAGGCTAGCACAAAACAACACGATCGAAAAGGCAAGGCCTCCTGCCTAGGATCTCCTAACTACTCCTGGTCGTCAGCTCTCTCCACGTAGTAGTAGGCTCCGCCGGGGTAGTAGCAGTCGTCAAGGGTGGCTTCTGGCTCCTGGACTCCACCATCTGGTTGCATCAACCAGAAAGAAGAAGAAGGGGGAAAAGGGGGGAGCAAAGCAACCGTGAGTACTCATCCAAAGTACTCGCAAGCCAGGATCTACACTACATATGCATCGGTATCAATGAAAAGGGTAGTATCTATGGAGTAAGCTGTAGAATGCCAGAATAAGAGGGGGAGAAGCTAGTCCTATCGAAGGCTAGCATCTTCTGGAAACCACCGTCTTGCAGCAAGAGGGGGAAGTAGAGTAGTGTAACATAAGTCATATTTATGTTGTTGTTCCAACGCTCTGGGATCCTTTCTCGACTCCCGAAGCAACATATCCAAAACATGCCTCAACATCCAGTTCTAGTTGTAGCGATCCGTATACAACTCCAAGTGTCCGTTATCGTAGGATAGGCTATCGATAGATGTTTTCTTCCCTGCAGGGGTGCACCAACTTACCCACCACGCTTGCTTAACTCCGGCCGGACACACCATCAGGTCATGCCCGCCCTGGCCAAACAATATGTCGCAACCTGACCAAGGCTTAATAGAGAGGTCATGCACGCCGGACTCAACCCTATGCCCCCAGGGGTCATGGGCCAATTGCCCCGAGAACTCTTGCATGTTGTGTACGCGGCCGGTGATCAGACCTGGGCTACCTCCTTAAAAAGGCAGGTGCTTACGCAGTCCAACCCGACGCGCGCCGCTTAGTCGCATGACGTCAGTTAAGCTTCGGCTGATGCATACGACGCAGAACGCCCATACTATGCCCACGTGGTGTTAGCGCTATTGGGCCAGAGGCCCCTCGGATCAAATATCCAAACCGTTTAGTGTCTTGGGAACGCGTGGTAATGAGCAGAGACTCACGATCATGTGACCCCATCGCCCCGTCTCGAGGACTTGCGGCAAGGGCGAGTGCCCGGCCACGCCTCGTATTTATCTCGCGGGCACCTTTTGAAGGAAATATGCCCTAGAGGCAATAATAAAGTTATTATTTATTTCCTTATATCATGATAAATGTTTATTATTCATGCTAGAATTGTATTAACCGGAAACTTAGTACATGTGTGGATACATAGACAAAAACAGTATGTCCCTAGTATGCCTCTACTAGACTAGCTCATTGATCAAAGATGGTTATGTTTCCTAGCCATAGACATGAGTTGTCATTTGATCAACGGGATCACATCATTAGGAGAATGATGTGATGGACAAGACCCATCCGTTAGCATAGCACTATGATCGTTTAGTTTTACTGCTATTGCTTTCTTCATGACTTATACATGTTCCTATGACTATGAGATTATGCAACTCCCGAATACCGTAGGAACACCTTGTGTGCTATCAAACGTCACAACGTAACTGGGTGATCATAAAGATGCTCTACAGGTGTCTTCGAAAGTATTCGTGGTGTTGGCATACATCAAGATTAGGATTTGTCACTCCGAGTGTCGGAGAGGTATCTCTGGGCCCTCTCGGTAACACACATCACAATAAGCCTTGCAAGCAAAAGACTAATGAGTTAGTCACGAGATGATGTGTTACGGAACGAGTAAAGAGACTTGCCGGTAACGAGATTGAACTAGGTATAGAGATACCGACGATCGAATCTCGGGCAAGTAACATACCGTTTGACAAAAGGAACAACGTATGTTGTTATGCGGTTCTGACCGATAAAAGATCTTCGTAGAATATGTAGGAGCCAATATGAACATCCAGGTTCCGCTATTGGTTATTGACCAGAGATGAGTCTCGGTCATGTCTACATAGTTCTCGAACCCATAGGGTCCGCACGCTTAACGTTTGATGACGATCGGTATTATGAGTTTTTGAGTATTGATGTACCAAAGGTAGTTCGGAGTCCCGGATGAGATCACGGACATGACGAGGAGTCTCGGAATGTCCGAGACATAAAGATTGATATATTGGACGGCTATATTCGAACACCGGAAGTATACCGGAAAAGTTTCGGATTTATCGGGAATGCCGGAAGGGGTTACCGGAACCCCCTACGAGAGGGGATGGTCCATAGTGGGCCTAAAGGGTGAGAGAGAGGCAGCCCATAGGGCTGGCCGGCGCCCCCACCTAGGAATCCTAGTTGGACTAGGATTGGGGGGGCGCCACCTCTCCTATTCCTTTCCCCCTTCTTCCTTTCGGTGAATCCTACTAGGAATAGGATTGCAATCCTATTCCTAGTAGGACTCCCTCCCTAGCCGCACCAGGAGAGGTTGGCCGGCCTCCCTCCCCTGCTCCTTTATATACGGGGGCAGGGGGCCACCCAAACACACACAAGTTGAATTGTTTTAGCCGTGTGCGGTGCCCCCCTCCACAGAATCACACCTCGGTCATACCGTCACGGAGCTTAGGCGAAGCCCTGCGCCGGTGAACACATCATATCCGTCACCACTCCGTCGTGCTGACGAAACTCTCCCGTGAAGCTCAACTGGATCAAGAGCTCGTGGGACGTCATCAAGCTGAACGTGTGCTGAACGCGGAGGTGCCGTACGTTCGGTGCTTGATCGGTTGGATCGCGAAGAAGTTCGACAACATCAACCGCGTCACTTGACGCTTCCGCTCCCGGTCTACGAGGGTACGTAGACACACTCTCCCCTCTCATTGCTATGCATCTGGTAGATAGATCTTGCGTGATCGTAGGAAAATTTTAAATTACTACGTTACCCAACAGTGGCATCAGAGCCAGGTCTATGCGTAGATGATATGCACGAGTAGAACACAATGAGATTGTGGACGATATTAGTCATACTGCTTACCAGCATGTCATACTTTGCTTCGGCGGTATTGTGAGATGAAGCGGCCTGGACCGACATTACGCCTACGCTTACGCGAGACTGGTTTCACCGTTACGAGCACTCGTTGCTTAAAGGTGGCTGGCGGGTGTCTGTCTCTCTCACTTTAGCTGAATCAAGTGTGGCTACGCCCGGTCCTTGTGAAGGTTAAAACAGCACATACTTGACGAAACATCGTTGTGGTTTTGTATGCGTAGGTAAGAACGGTTCTTGCTAAGCCCGTAGCAGCCACGTAAAACTTGCAACAAACAAAGTAGAGGACGTCTAACTTGTTTTTGCAGGGCATGTTGTGATGTGATATGGTCAAGACATGATGAGTTATACGGTTTTGTATGAGATGATCATGTTTTGTAAAGTTATCGGCAACTGGCAGGAGCCATATGGTTGTCACTTTATTGTATGAAATGCAATCGCCATGTAATTGCTTTACTTTATCACTAAGCAGTAGCGATAGTCGTGGAAGCAATAGTTGGCGAGACGACAACGATGCTACGATAAAGATCAAGGTGTCAAGCCGGTGACGAAGGTGATCATGACGGTGCTTTGAAGATGGAGATCAAAAGCACAAGATGATGATGGCCATATCATGTCACATATTTTGATTGCATGTGATGTTTATCTTATTATGCTTCTTATTTTGCTTAGAACGACGGTAGCATTATAAGATGATCCCTTACTAAATTTCAAGGTATAAGTGTTCTCCCTGAGTATGCACCGTTGCGAAAGTTCGTCGTGCCGAGACACCACGTGATGATCGGGTGTGATAAGCTCTACGTTCAAATACAACGGGTGTAAGCCAGTTTTGCACACGCAGAATACTCGGGTTAAACTTGACGAGCCTAGCATATACAGATATGGCCTCGGAACACTGGAGACCGAAAGGTCGAGTGTGAATCATATAGTAGATATGATCAACATAAGATGTTCACCATTGAAAACTACTCCATCTCACGTGATGATCGGACATGGTTTAGTTGATTTGGATCACGTGATCATTTAGATGACCGGAGGGATGTCTATCTAAGTGGGAGTTCTTAAGTAATATGATTATATTGAACTTTAATTTATCATGAACTTAGTCCTGGTAGTATTAGCATATCTATGTTGTAGATCAATAGCTCGCGATGTTGCTCCCCGTTTATTTTTTCATATGTTCCTAGAGAAAACCAAGTTGAAAGATGTTAGTAGCAATGATGCGGAATTGTTCCGTGATCTGAGGATTATCCTCATTACTGCACAGAGAAATATGTCCTTGATGCACCGCTAGGTGACAGACCTATTGCAGGAGCAGATGTAGACGTTATGAACGTTTTGACAAAAGCTCAGTATGATGACTACATGATAGTTTAGTGCACCATGCTTTATGGCTTATAACCGGGACTTCAAAAACGTTTTGAACGCCACGGAGCATATAAGATGTTCCAAGAGTTGAAATTAGTATTTCATACTCATACCCGTGTCGAGGGGTATAAGACCTCTGACAGTACTTTGCCTACAAGATGGAGGAGAATAGCTCAACCAGTGAGCATGTGCTCAGATTGTCTGGGTACTACAATTACTTTAATCAAGTGGGAGTTAATCTTCCAGATAAGATAGTAATTGACAAAGTTCTCTAGACACTATCACCAAGTTAGTAGAACTTCGTGATGAACTATAATATGCAAGGGATAACGAAAGGAATTCCCAGCTCTTCGCGATACTGAAGTAGGCGAAGGTAGAAATCATGAAAAAGCATCAAGTGTTGATGGTTAACAAGACCACTTGTTTCAAGTAAAGGGCAAAGGGATAGAAGGGAAACTTCAAGAAGAATGACAAGCAAGTTGTCACTCCCGTGAAGAAACCCAAAGCTAAACTCAAGCCTGAAACAAGTGCTTATATTGCAAAGGAAATGGTCACTAAAAGTGGAACTGCCCTAGATACTTGGCGGATAAGAAGGATGGCAAAGTGAACAAAGGTATATTTGATATACAGATTATTGATGTGTATTTTACTAGTGTTCATAGCAACCCCTCGGTATTTGATACTGATTTAGTTGCTAAAAAGTAGTAACTCGAAATGGGAGTTGCATAATGAACAGAAACTAGTTAAAGGATGAAGTGACGATGTGTATTGGAAGTAGTTCCAAGATTGATATGATCATCATCGCACACTCCCTATACTTTCGGGATTAGTGTTGAACCTAAATAAGTGTTATTTGGTGTTTGTGTTGAGCATGAATATGATTTGATCATGTTTATTGCAATACGGTTATTCATGTAAGTTAGAGAATAATTGTTGTTCTGTTTACATGAATAAAACCTTCTATGGTCATACACCCAATGAAAATAGTTTGTTGGATCTCGATCGTGTGATACACATATTCATAATATTGAAGCCAAAAGATGCAAGGTTAATAATGATAGTGCAACTTATTTGTGGCACTGCCGTTTAGGTCATATTGGTGTAAAACGCATGAAGAAACTCCATAATGATGGACTTTTGGAATCACTTGATTATGAATCACTTGGTACTTGCGAACCATGCCTCATGGGCAAGATGACTAAAACTCCGTTCTCCGGAACTGTGGAGCGAGCAACATATTTGTTGGAAATCATACATACTGATGTATGCGGACCAATGAGTGTTGAAGCTCGCAGCGGGTATCGTTATTTTCTGACCTTCACTGATGATTTGAGCAGATATGGGTATATCTACTTAATAAAGCACAAGTCTGAAACATTTGAAAAGTTCAAAGAATTTCAGAGTGAAGTAGAGAATCATCGTAACAAGAAAATAAAGTTTCTACGATCTGATCGTGGAGGAGAATATTTGAGTTACAAGTTTGGTCTTCATTTGAAACAATGTTGAATAGTTTCACAGCTCACGCCACCCGGAACACCACAGCATAATGGTGTGTCCGAACGTCGTAACCGTACTTTATTGGATATGGTGCGATCTATGATGTCTCTTACCGATTTACCACTATCGTTTTGGGTCATGCATTAGAGACAGCTACATTCACGTTAAATAAGGGCCTCATCTGAATCCGTTGAGACAACGCCTTAAGAACTGTGGTTTGGCAAGAAACCAAAGTTGTTGTTTCTTAAAGTTTGGGACTGCGATGCTTATGTGAAAAAGTTTCAACATGATAAGCTCGAACCCAAACCGGAGAAGTAAATCTTCATAGGATACCCAAAAGAGACTGTTGGGTACACCTTCTATCACAGATCCGAAGGCAAAATATTCGTTGCTAAGAACGGATCCTTTCTAGAAAAAGAGTTTCTCTCAAAAGAAGTGAGTGGGAGGAAAGTAGAACTTGATGAGGTAATTGTACCTTCTCCCGGATTGGAAAGTAGTACATCACAGGAAATTGTTCTAGTGATTCCTACACCAATTAGTGAAGAAGTTAATGATAATGATCATGAAACTTCGGATCAAGTTTCTACTAAACGTCGTAGATCAACCAGAGTACGTTCCGCACCAGAGTGGTACGGCAACCCAGTTCTGGAAATCATGTTACTAGACCATGATGAACCTACGAACTATGAGGAAGCGATGATGAGCCCAGATTCCGCAAAATGGCTTGAAGCCATGAAATCTGAGATGGGATCCATGTATAAGAACAAAGTATGGACTTTGGTTGACTTGCCCGATGATCGGCAAGCCATCGAAAATAAATGGATCTTCAAGAGGAAGACCGACGCAGACGGTAATATTACTGTTTACAAAGCTCGACTTGTTGCGAAAGGTTTTCAACAAGTTCAAGGAGTTGACTACGATGAGACTTTCTCACCTGTAGCGATGCTTAAGTCTGTCCGAATCATGTTAGCAATTGCCGCATTTTATGATTATGAAATCTGGCAAATGGATGTCAAAACTACATTCCTGAATGGATATCTCAAAGAAGAGTTGTATATGATGCAACCAGAAGGTTTTGTCGATCCAAAAGGTGCTAACAAATTATGCAAGCTCCAGCGATCCATCTATGGACTGGTGCAAGCATCTCGGAGTTGGAATATACGCTTTGATGAGGTGATCAAAGCATATGGTTTTATACAGACTTTTGGAGAAGCCTGTATTTACAAGAAGTGAGTGGGAGCACTACAACCTTTCTGATAAGTATATGTGAATGACATATTGTCGATCGGAAATGATGTAGAATTTTCTGGAAAACATAAAGGAGTGTTTGAAAGGTATTTTTCAAAGAAAGACCTCGGTGAAGCTGCTTACATATTGAGCATCAAGATCTATATAGATAGATCAAGACGCTTGATAAGACTTTCGATGAGTACATACCTTGATAAGATTTTGAAGTAGTTCAAAATGGGTCAGTCAAAGAAGAAGTTCTTGCCTGACTTGTAAGGTGTGAAGTTGAGTAAGACTCAAAGCCAGACCACGGCAGAAAAATATAGAGAGAATGAAAGTCATTCCCTATGCCTCAGCCATAGGTTCTATAAAGTATGCCATGCTGTGTACAAAACACGTTGTGTACCTTGCCAAGAGTTTGACAGGGAGGTACAATAGTGATCCGGAAGTAGATCACTGTACAGCGGTCAAAATTATCCTTAGTAATTGGATGACTAAGGAAATATTTCTCGATTATGGAGGTGATAAAGAGTTCGTCGTAAAGGGTTACGCCGATGCAAGCTTTGACACTAAATCCAGATGACTCTAAGTATCAATCTGGATGCGTATTGAAAGTGGGAGCAATTAGCTAGAGTAGCTCCATGCAGAGCATTGTAGACATAGAAATTTGCGAAATACATAGGGATCTGTATATAACAGACCCGTTGACTAAACTTCTCTCACTAGCAAAACATGATCACACCTTATTACTCTTGGGTATTAATCACATAGCTATGTGAACTAGATTATTGACTCTAGTAAACCCTTTGGGTGTTGGTCACATGGTGATGTGAACTATGGGTGTTAATCACATAACGATGTGAACTATCGGTATTAAATCACATGGCGATGTGAGCTAGATTATTGACTCTAGTGCAAGTGGGAGACTGAAGGAAATATGCCCTAGAGGCAATAATAAAGTTATTATTTATTTCCTTATATCATGATAAATGTTTATTATTCATGCTAGAATTGTATTAACCGGAAACTTAGTACATGTGTGGATACATAGACAAAAACAGTATGTCCCTAGTATGCCTCTACTAGACTAGCTCATTGATCAAAGATGGTTATGTTTCCTAGCCATAGACATGAGTTGTCATTTGATCAATGGGATCACATCATTAGGAGAATGATGTGATGGACAAGACCCATCCGTTAGCATAGCACTATGATCGTTTAGTTTTACTGCTATTGCTTTCTTCATGACTTATACATGTTCCTATGACTATGAGATTATGCAACTCCCGAATACCGTAGGAACACCTTGCGTGCTATCAAACGTCACAACGTAACTGGGTGATCATAAAGATGCTCTACAGGTGTCTCCGAAAGTATTCGTGGTGTTGGCATACATCAAGATTAGGATTTGTCACTCCGAGTGTCGGAGAGGTATCTCTGGGCCCTCTCGGTAACACACATCACAATAAGCCTTGCAAGCAAAAGACTAATGAGTTAGTCACGAGATGATGTGTTACGGAACGAGTAAAGAGACTTGCCGGTAACGAGATTGAACTAGGTATAGAGATACCGACGATCGAATCTCGGGCAAGTAACATACCGTTTGACAAAAGGAACAACGTATGTTGTTATGCGGTTCTGACCGATAAAAGATCTTCGTAGAATATGTAGGAACCAATATGAACATCCAGGTTCCGCTATTGGTTATTGACCAGAGATGAGTCTCGGTCATGTCTACATAGTTCTCGAACCCGTAGGGTCCGCACGCTTAACGTTTGATGACGATCGGTATTATGAGTTTTTGAGTATTGATGTACCGAAGGTAGTTCGGAGTCCCGGATGAGATCACGGACATGACGAGGAGTCTCGGAATGTCCGAGACATAAAGATTGATATATTGGACGGCTATATTCGAACACCGGAAGTATACCGGAAAAGTTTCGGATTTATCGGGAATGCCGGAAGGGGTTACCGGAACCCCCTACGAGAGGGGATGGTCCATAGTGGGCCTAAAGGGTGAGAGAGAGGCAGCCCATAGGGCTGGCCGGCGCCCCCACCTAGGAATCCTAGTTGGACTAGGATTGGGGGGGGCGCCACCTCTCCTATTCCTTTCCCCCTTCTTCCTTTCGGTGAATCCTACTAGGAATAAGATTGCAATCCTATTCCTAGTAGGACTCCCTCCCTAGCCGCACCAGGAGAGGTTGGCCGGCCCCCCTCCCCTGCTCCTTTATATACGGGGGCAGGGGGCCACCCAAACACACACAAGTTGAATTGTTTTAGCCGTGTGCGGTGCCCCCCTCCACAGAATCACACCTCGGTCATACCGTCGCGGAGCTTAGGTGAAGCCCTGCGCCGGTGAACACATCATATCCGTCACCACTCCGTCGTGCTGACGAAACTCTCCCGTGAAGCTCAACTGGATCAAGAGCTCGTGGGACGTCATCAAGCTGAACGTGTGCTGAACGCGGAGGTGTCGTACGTTCGGTGCTTGATCGGTTGGATCGCGAAGAAGTTCGACAACATCAACCGCGTCACTTGACGCTTCCGCTCCCGGTCTACGAGGGTACGTAGACACACTCTCCCCTCTCGTTGCTATGCATCTGGTAGATAGATCTTGCGTGATCGTAGGAAAATTTTAAATTACTACGTTACCCAACACCTTTCAGGTCAACCCGACTACACATCACTCGCAATTAAGCTCGCGCGGGTACCCCTCAGGGCTGACCCGTCTTTAGTAAACAGGTTCAGTGTAAAGTCATAGTGACCATAGTAACTGTGTGTCTAACACCAAAGGGGAAACCTGAGGAAATCACCCTCGATGGAATTCCACTTGATGTTCATCGTCAAGGTGAACGAAAGAGGAGTTACCCTCGAGGTCCACTCTTGAGGAGTTGCACGACAGTGTCGTTATCGGGAGTGGAGAAAGAGGAATCACCCTCGATGACCACAACCGATGAACTAACCTACAAGGTTAACATCAGAAGTGCTGATGAGGTCTCACCCTCGGCACTCGATAGTAACCTAGTAGTGTCGAGCAACTAAGGGGAAAGTGAAGTGCGGTGCTGGGTCCTGGTCTTCGATCCCGTTGATTGGGTCTTCTGATAATCCAGCGGGGCAGACAGGACAAAGGGGGGTCTCTGATGGATTTTTAACTAGCCTATACTAAGCAGTTTAGTATAAACATGTAAGGTATGAAAGCAGGTATCAACAACAGGCTATGCATCAGAATAGGATCATACAAAAAGTAGTAGCAGTTCTAATGCAAGCATAAGAGAGAAGAGAGTGGGCGATATCGGAATGATCAAGGGGGGTTGGCTTGCCTGGTTGCTCTGGCAAGAAGGAGGGGTCGTCAACACCGTAGTCGATCACCGGGGCATCATCGGTCTCGGGGTCTACCGGAGAGAAGAGGGGGAAGAAAAATATAAAGCATACAGATGCAACAAAGAAGCACGACATGTCAACACGCACTGCTAGGGTGCTCTAACGCGGTTGTACACGATACCGGCGAGGGGGTAACATCCGGGAAAGTCTCCCCGGTGTTTTGTGTTTTCGGGCAGATGAATCGGAGGGGGAAAGTTGCAGGTTCGGTATGATAGAGATGTGTGGTGGACGAACGGACCGCGTATTTCGATTCGTCTCGTCGTTCTGAGCGATTTTCATATATATAACATTTCCATCCGAGTTACATATTATTTTATATGATTTTCTAAAGTTTTAACCATTTTCTGGAATTTATTTAATTAAATTAAGTCAACATTATCCATAATAGTAAAAGGTGATGTCATGATGACATCACCATGACGTCAGCAGGTCAAACCCAGTTGACGAGAGTCAAACCTGACGTGTGGGGCCGTGTTGTCATTGGCTCAACTAACTAACTACTTATTTAGATTACCTAATCTAATTAATTAGGTTAATTAAGATTAATTAATTAAGTTAATTAATTATTATTATTATTTTATATTTTTTTAAAACTTCTTTTTTTTAAAGGGGCTGGGGCGGGGCCCGGCTGTCAATGGCCATAGGCCTTTGCGGGCGCGCGGGCGACGGGTTTACGGGCGCGGGCGACGGGTGACGAGCGCCCGCTGGCCATTGGCTCAGGCCAGTGGCACTGATAACCCTCAACCGTAAGGGATCGAGATAGTCTTCGCGGGTAAGAATGTTGGGGAACGTTGCATGGGAAACAAAAATTTTCCTACCGTTCACCAAGATCAATCTAGTAGATGCAACTACGAGGGGAGAGTGTGATCTACGTACCCTTGTAGATCGCTAAGCGGAAGCGTTATGAACGCGGATGATGGAGTCGTACTCGTCGCGATTCAGATCGCCGAAGACCTAGCACCGAAGCAACGGTGCCTCCGCGTTCTTCACACGTACGGCTCGGGGACGTCTCCTCCTTCTTGATCCAGCAAGGGGTGGAGGAGAGGTTGATGGAGAACCGGCAGCACGACGGCGTGGTGGTGATGGTGGAGAAGAACTCCAGCAGGGCTTCGCCTAAGCACCGCGGGAGAGGAAGATGTGACGGGAGAGGGAGGGCAGCACCGAGGCACAAACTGTGTTGGCTGCCCTCCCTTTGCCCCACTATATATAGGGGGGGTGGAGAGGTGAGGGCGCCCTAGGGTTTCCCCCTAGGGGTCGGCGGCCAGGGCAAGGGGAGGGGGCGGCGGCCAGGGCAGGGGGAGGCGCCCAGGCCCTAGGGTTTCCCCCCTAGGTGCCTTGCCCCCCAAGCCCAAGGGGTGCGGCCAGCCCTAGGGGGTCCCACCCCCTTAGCCGCATGGGGAGAGGGCCCAGGGGGGGCGCACAGCCCCCTGAGGGCTGTGGTGTCCCCCCTTGTGGCCCAATAGGCCCAGAACAACTTCCGGACCCCCCGAAAACCTTCCCGGTACTCCGCCGATTTCCCGATGCTCCCCGGAACACTTCCGGTACTCCGAAACCTTTCATCCTATATATCAATCTTCGTCTCCGGACCATTCCGGAGACCCTCGTCATGTCCGGGATCTCATCCGGGACTCCGAACAACCTTCGGTAACCATGCACTCTTCTCACTAACAACCCTAGCGTCACCGAACGTTAAGTGTGTAGACCCTGCGGGTTCGGAAACCATGTAGACATGACCGAGACACTCCCAGGTCAATAACCAATAGCGGGATCTGGATACCCATATTGGCTCCTACATGTTTCTCGATGATCTAATCGGATGAACCACGATGTCAAGGATTCAGGCAATCCCGTATACAGTTCCCTTTGTCTCGTCGGTATGTTACTTGCCCGAGATTCGATCGTCGGTATCTCTATACCTAGTTCAATCTCGTTACCGGCAAGTCACTTTACTCGTTACCGTAATACACAATCCCGTGACCAACTACTTAGTCACTTTGAGCTCATTGAGATAACGTATTACCGAGTGGGCCCGGAGATACCTCTCCGTCATACGGAGTGACAAATCCCAGTCTCGATCCATGTCAACTCAACAGACACCCTCGGAGATACCTGTAGAGTACCTTTATAGTCACCCAGTTACGTTGTGACGTTTGGCACACACAAAGCACTCCTACGGTGTCAGTGAGTTACATGATCTCATGGTCATAGGAACTTATACTTGACATGCAGAAAACTATAGCGATAACTGACACGATCAAAAGCTATGTTTACGTTTGGGTCTCGTCCATCACATCATTCTCCTAATGATGTGATCCCGTTATCAAATGACAACTCATGTCTATGACCTGGAAACCGCGGTCATCTTTGATCAACGAGCTAGTCCTGTAGAGGCTCACTAGGGACACAAAGTCTATCTATTCATCCACACGTGTATTTGAGTTTCCAATCAATACAGTTATAGCATGGATAATAAACGATTATCATGAACAAGGAAATATAATAATAACTCTTTTATTATTTCCTCTAGGGCATATTTCCAACAGTCTCCCACTTGCACTAGAGTCAATAATCTAGCATTACAAAGTAATGAATCTAACACCCATAGAGTCTTGGTGTTGATCGTGCTTAGCCCGTGGAAGAGGCTTAGTCAACGGATCTGCAACATTCAAATCCGTGTGTACTTTGCAAATGTTTATGTCCTCCTCCTTGACCGAATCGCGGATGGAATTGAAGCGTCGCTTTATGTGTCTGGTCCTCTTGTGAAACCTTGGTTCCTTGGCTAGAGCAATGGCACCAGTGTTGTCACAGAACAGAGTCATTGGGTTCAGTGCACTAGGCACAACTCCAAGATCTGTCATGAACTCCTTCATCCAGACACCTTCCTTTGCCGCCTCCGAGGCAGCTATATACTCCGCTTCACATGTAGAATCAGCTACCACGCTCTGCTTGGAACTGCACCAGCTTACCGCTCCCCCGTTGAGAATATATACGTATCCGGTTTGAGACTTAGAGTCATCCGGATCAGTGTCAAAGCTTGCATCGACGTATCCCTTTACGACGAGCTCTTGATCACCTCCATAAACGAGAAACATATCCTTAGTCCTTTTCAGGTACTTTAGGATATTCTTGACCGCTGTCCAGTGATCCATACCAGGATTACTTTGAAACCTTCCGGCCATACTTATGGCAAGGCTGACATCTGGTCTTGTGCACAGCATTGCATACATGATAGAGCCTATGGCTGAAGCATAGGGGACGACACTCATCTTTTCTCTATCTTCCGCAGTCACTGGGCACTGAGTCTTACTCAACTTTGTACCTTGTAATACCGGCAAGAACCCCTTCTTGGATTGATCCATTTTGAACTTCTTCAAAACTTTATCAAGGTATGTGCTTTGTGAAAGTCCTATCAAGCGTCTTGATCTATCTCTATAGATCTTGATGCCCAATATGAAAGCAGCTTCACCGAGATCCTTCATTGAAAAGCTCTTGTTCAAATACCCCTTCACGCTATCCAAAAATTCTATATTGTTTCCAATCAGCAATATGTCATCCACATATAATATTAGAAACGCTATAGAGCTCCCACTCACTTTCTTGTAAATACAAGCTTCATTGTAAACTTGTATAAACCCAAACGCTTTGATCACCTCATCAAAGCGAAGATTCCAACTCCGAGATGCCTGCACCAGCCCATAAATGGAACGCTGGAGCCTGCATACTTTGTTAGCATTCTCTGGATCGACAAAACCTTCCGGTTGCATCATATACAACTCTTCCTTAAGAAAACCGTTAAGGAACGCTGTTTTGACATCCATCTGCCAAATTTCATAATCGAAATATGCAGCTATTGCTAACATGATTCGGACGGATTTAAGCATCGCTACGGGTGAGAAAGTCTCATCGTAGTCAATCCCTTGAACTTGTGAAAAACCCTTTGCCACAAGTCGAGCTTTATACACGGTGACATTACCGTCAGCGTCCGTCTTCCTCTTAAAAATCCATTTATTCTGAATGGCCTTCCGCCCTTCAGGTAATACTTCCAAAGTCCATACTTTGTTTTCATACATGGATCCCATCTCGGATTTCATGGCCTCTAACCATTTGTCGGAATCTGGGCCCACCATCGCTTCTCCATAGCTCGTAGGTTCACCGTTGTCTAACAACATGACTTCCAAGACAGGGTTACCATACCACTCAGGTGCAGTGCGTACCCTTGTCGACCTACGAGGTTCGGTAGTAACTTGATCAGAAGTTTCTTGATCATTATCATTGGCTTCCTCTTCAACCTCTGTAGGCTCCACAAAAACATCTTTCTGTGCAGCGCTACTTTCTGGTTGAAGCAGAGGTTCAATAACCTCATCAAGTTCTACCTTCCTCCCACTCAATTCTTTCGAGAGAAACTCTTTCTCGAGGAAGGACCCGTTCTTAGCGACAAACACTTTGCCCTCGGATCTGAGATAGAAGGTGTACCCAACTGTTTCTTTTGGGTATCCTATGAAGACACATTTGTCCGCTTTGGGTTCGAGCTTTTCTGGCTGAAGCCTTTTGACATAAGCATCGCAACCCCAAACCTTGAGAAAAGACAACTTAGGTTTCTTACCAAACCACAGTTCATACGGTGTTGTCTCAACGGACTTAGATGGAGCCCTATTTAAAGTAAATGCAGCTGTCTCTAACGCATATCCCCAAAACGATAGTGGCAAGTCGGCAAGAGACATCATAGAACGTACCATATCTAATAGGGTTCGATTACGACGTTCGGACACACCATTACGCTGTGGTGTTCCAGGTGGTGTCAACTGTGAAACAATTCCACATTTTCTTAAGTGATCACCAAACTCATAACTCAGATATTCTCCCCCTCGATCAGATCGTAGGAACTTGATCTTCTTGTTACGATGATTTTCAACTTCACTCTGAAATTGCTTGAACTTTTCAAAAGTTTCAGACTTATGCTTCATCAAGTAAATATACCCATATCTACTTAAGTCGTCAGTGAAGGTGAGAAAATAACGATATCCACCGCGCGCCGTTACACTCATCGGACCGCACACATCAGTATGTATGATTTCCAATAAGTCACTTGCCCGTTCCATTGTCCCTGAAAACGGGGTCCTTGTCATCTTGCCCATGAGGCACGGCTCGCACGTGTCAAGTGATTCAAAATCAAGGGACTCCAAAAGTCCATCAGCATGGAGCTTCCTCATGCGTTTTACGCCGATATGACCCAGACGGCAGTGCCACAAGAAAGTGGTATTATCATTATCTACTCTACATCTTTTGGCATCAATGTTATGAACATGTGTATCATCACTATCGAGATTCAATAAGAATAAACCCCTAACTTCGGGTGCATGACCATAAAAGATATTACTCATATAAATAGAACAACCATTATTCTCTGACTTAAATGAGTAACCGTCTCGCAATAAACAAGATCCAGATATAATGTTCATGCTTAACGCAGGCACTAAATAACAATTATTCAGGTTCATAACTAATCCCGATGGTAATCGAAGAGCGAGCGTGCCGACGGCGATCACATCAACCTTGGAACCATTTCCCACGCGCATCGTCACTTCGTCCTTCGCCAGCCTCCGTTTATTCCGCAGTTCCTTTTTAGAGTTGCAAATGTGAGCAACCGAACCGGTATCAAATACCCAGGCACTACAACGAGAGTTGGTAAGGTACACATCAATAACATGTATATCATATATACCTTTGTTGTTGTTGGCCCCCTTCTTGTCCGCCAGATACTTGGGGCAGTTCCGCTTCCAGTGGCCATTCCCCTTGCAATAGAAACACTCAGTCTCTGGCTTGGGCCCAGCCTTGGGTTTCTTCACTGGATTAGCAACTGCTTTGCCACCCTTCTTAGAGTTACCCTTCTTGCCCTTGCCATTCTTCTTGAAACTGGTGGTCTTATTGACCATCAACACTTGATACTCCTTCTGGATGTCTGCCTCAGCGACTTTCAGCATCGAAAACAGCTCGGCGATGGTTTTATTCATCCCTTGCATGTTGTACTGCTGGACGAAGCTTTTGTAGCTTGGAGGGAGTGACTGGAGAATTCTGTCAATGATAGCCTCATCCGGGAACACAAGTCCCAGATCAGCTATGCGGGTATAGTACCCAGACATCTTCAGTAAGTGCTCACTGACAGACGAATTCTCCTCCATCTTGCAAGCGAAGAATTTATCGGTGGTCTCATACCTCTCGATCTTAGCATTCTTCTCAAAGATGAATTTCAACTCCGTGTACATCTCATATGCACCATGACGTTCAAAACGCCTTTGGAGTCCTCCTTCCAAGCCGTACAACATGGCACATTGTACTATCGAATAGTCATCCGAACGCGTCTGCCAGACGTTCATATCGTCCGCAGAGGCTCCAGGAGCGGGGGGTTGACCTAGCGGTGCATTTAGGACATAAACCTTTTGGGCAGCTGTGAGGATGATCCTCAGATTGCGGAGCCAGTCCACAAAGTTGCTCCCATCATCTTTCAGTTTAGCTTTCTCTAGAAACGCATTAAAATTCAGGGGAACTCCTGCGCGAGCCATCTACAACATAAATTTGCAAAGACATTTTAGACTATTGTTCATGATAAGTGAGTTATTACCTAATCAAATTAATTATAACTCCCACTCAAATTGACATCCCTCCGGTCATTCGAGCGTGACATGATCCAAATTCACCAACCCAAGTCCGATCATCACGTGAGATGAGGTGGTGTCAATGGTGAACATCAACATGTTGATCATATCTACTATATGACTCATGCTCGACCTTTCGGTCCTCCGTGTTCCGAGGCCATGTCTGTACATGCTAGGCTCGTCAAGTCTAACCCGAGTGTTCTGCACGTGCAAAACTGGCTTGCACCTGTTGTATGCGAACGTAGAGTCTATCACACCCGATCATCACGTGGTGCTTCGAAACGACGAACCTTCGCAACGGCGCACACTCGGGGGGAACACAATTTTATCTTGAAATTTTAGTGAAGGATCACCTTATAATGCTACCGTCGTCCTAAGCAAAATAAGATGCATAAAAGGATTAACATCACATGCAAATCATAAGTGACATGATATGGCCATCAACTCGTGCTTTTGATCTCCATCTCCAAAGCACCGGCATGATCTCCATCGTCACCGGCGCCACACCATGATCTCCATCATCATGATCTCCATCATCGTGTTGCCATCGGGGTTGTCGTGCGCCCACCATGCTCTTACTACTATTGCTACCGTTTAGCGATAAAGTAAAGCATTACAAAGCGCTTAATGATTGACACGCAGGTCATACAAAAATTAAAGACAACCCTATGGCTCCTGCCGGTTGCCGTATGCATCGACATGCAAGTCGATGTTAACTATTACAACATGATCATTTCATACATCAAAATATATTTCATCATGTCATTGGCCATATCATATCATATACATACCCTGCAAAAACAAGTTAGACGTCCTCTAATTTGTTGTTGCATGTTTTACGTGGCTGCTATGGGTATCTAGCAAGAACGCTTCTTACCTACGCAAAACCACAACGGTGATATTCAAGTTGCTATTTAACCTTCTACAAGGACCGCCTTGTTCTATTCCGATTCAACTAAGATAGGAGAGACAGACACCCGCCAGCCATCTTATGCAACAAAAGTCACATGTCTGTCGATGGAACCGGTCTCATGTACGTGGACATGTAAAGTTGGTCCGGGCCGCTTCATCCTATAATACCGTTGAATCAAGAAAGACTAAGGAGGGCAGCAATTTAAACATCAACGCCACAAACTTCTTTGTGTTCTACTCGAGAAAGCATCTACGCAAGATCCTAGCTCTGATACCACTGTTGGGGAACGTTGCATGGGAAACAAAAATTTTCCTACCGTTCACCAAGATCAATCTAGTAGATGCAACTACGAGGGGAGAGTGTGATCTACGTACCCTTGTAGATCGCTAAGCGGAAGCGTTATGAACGCGGATGATGGAGTCGTACTCGTCGCGATTCAGATCGCCGAAGACCTAGCACCGAAGCAACGGTGCCTCCGCGTTCTTCACACGTACGGCTCGGGGACGTCTCCTCCTTCTTGATCCAGCAAGGGGTGGAGGAGAGGTTGATGGAGAACCGGCAGCACGACGGCGTGGTGGGGATGGTGGAGAAGAACTCCAGCAGGGCTTCGCCTAAGCACCGCGGGAGAAGAAGATGTAACGGGAGAGGGAGGGCAGCACCGAGGCACAAACTGTGTTGGCTGCCCTCCCTTTGCCCCACTATATATAGGGGGGGTGGAGAGGTGAGGGCGCCCTAGGGTTTCCCCCTAGGGGCCGGCGGCCAGGGCAAGGGGAGGGGGCGGCGGCCAGGGCAGGGGGAGGCGCCCAGGCCCTAGGGTTTCCCCCCTAGGTGCCTTGCCCCCCAAGCCCAAGGGGTGCGGCCAGCCCTAGGGGGTCCCACCCCCTTAGCCGCATGGGGAGAGGGCCCAGGGGGGGCGCACAGCCCCCTGAGGGCTGTGGTGTCCCCCCTTGTGGCCCAATAGGCCCAGAACAACTTCCGGACCCCCCGAAAACCTTCCCGGTACTCCGCCGATTTCCCGATGCTCCCCGGAACACTTCCGGTACTCCGAAACCTTTCATCCTATATATCAATCTTCGTCTCCAGACCATTCCGGAGACCCTCGTCATGTCCGGGATCTCATCCGGGACTCCGAACAACCTTCGGTAACCATGCACTCTTCTCACTAACAACCCTAGCGTCACCGAACGTTAAGTGTGTAGACCCTGCGGGTTCGGAAACCATGTAGACATGACCGAGACACTCCCAGGTCAATAACCAATAGCGGGATCTGGATACCCATATTGGCTCCTACATGTTTCTCGATGATCTCATCGGATGAACCACGATGTCAAGGATTCAGGCAATCCCGTATACAGTTCCCTTTGTCTCGTCGGTATGTTACTTGCCCGAGATTCGATCGTCGGTATCTCTATACCTAGTTCAATCTCGTTACCGGCAAGTCTCTTTACTCGTTACCGTAATACATAATCCCGTGACCAACCACTTAGTCACTTTGAGCTCATTGAGATGACGTATTACCGAGTGGGCCCGGAGATACCTCTCCGTCATACGGAGTGACAAATCCCAGTCTCGATCCATGTCAACTCAACAGACACCCTCGGAGATACCTGTAGAGCACCTTTATAGTCACCCAGTTACGTTGTGACGTTTGGTACACACAAAGCACTCCTACGGTGTCAGTGAGTTACATGATCTCATGGTCATAGGAACTTATACTTGACATGCAGAAAAAACTATAGCGATAACTGACACGATCAAAAGCTATGTTTATGTTTGGGTCTCGTCCATCACATCATTCTCCTAATGATGTGATCCCGTTATCAAATGACAACTCATGTCTATGACCTGGAAACCGCGGTCATCTTTGATCAACGAGCTAGTCCTGTAGAGGCTCACTAGGGACACAAAGTCTGTCTATTCATCCACACGTGTATTTGAGTTTCCAATCAATACAGTTATAGCATGGATAATAAACGATTATCATGAACAAGGAAATATAATAATAACTCTTTTATTATTGCCTCTAGGGCATATTTCCAACAAAGAATAACCCAATTTATTGATTCGACACACGGGGAGCCAAAGAGTATTTATAAGCTTTGACAGTTGAGTTGTCAATTCAACCGCACCTGAAATATACTTACTTGCAGCAAAAGATAAGTGGTAACAGTGATATGATAGTGATAATAGTGGTAGTAAAAGTAAACAACAAAAAGTAAATAGTGAAGGTAAATGGCAAAAGTAGCAACTAGTGACAAGCAGGGTTTAAAACACTGTAGGCTAGGGAGATGGATGGTTGGGCGCTGCATGGATGAGATAGATTCTAACTTGGGGCACGGCACACGGAAAAGTAATGATCATCTAGGCAAATATCAAACATTAGGCATGTATCCCGTAGGTAGTTGTACGTGCTTGCAATAAGAACTTGCACAACATCTTTTGTCCTACCATCCCGCTACGAACGGGGCCAAAAGGAACTTATGGAGATTAAGGTGCTCCTGTCAAAGAGCACCGGAACAAAGCAATGAACTCAATGGATATATGTAATCCTCAAACTACGGACCATCCCCTTTGGTGTCCCAAGCTGTCACTTTTGGGATCGCCGGTTCCGAACCGTAATAGGTGCAAACAACTCATAGATAGGATCACGAACACAAATATATTCATGCAAACACATATGGTTCAGATCTGAGATCATGGCACTCGGGCCCTAAGTGTCAAGCATTAAGAATAACAAGTTGAAGCAAAGATGATAAACACCATAGTAGATGATAGGCAACATGCCCCCAACGATCTGACAAACTATTACATGATCTAACTCATCCAATCCCTACCATCCCCTTCGCCTACAGCAGGGGAATTACTCACACATGGAGGGAGAAGTCATGGAGGGATGATGGAGTGGTGATGATGATGACGATGGCGACGATCTCCCCTCTCCGGAGGCCAATTCAGCCTCCAGATTAGCCCTCCCGAGGAAGAACAGAGGGTGGCGGCGGCTCCGCGACGGAAAACTGCGAAAAGAACTTCTGATCTGGGGTTTCCGCGTCGCGAGTAAAAATACGAGGCGAAGTAGGGCACCAGGGGGTGTGGGCCCCACCCAGGTGACCCCCCGGCGCGGCCCAGGGGGGGCGCGCCCACAGGGCGCCTGGGCACTCCCTGGCCCCCCTCTGGCCCCACTTCTGGCTCCTGGTTCCTTCGGGTGCGTGGATTTTCTGTGATTTTTCGTGGATTTTTCTGAGATACTTAAAAATCTGTTTTCCTGCACACAATAAAACCATAAATGCAGCTCTGCTGAAAACAGCGTGAGTCCGGGTTAGTTTAGTTCAAATCATGCAAGAATGAGGTCAAAACAATATCAAAAGTGTTTCGAAAGTTGATACGTTTGAGACGTATCAACTCCCCCAAGCTTAGCATATTGCTTGTCCTCAAGCAATTCAGTTCAACGAACTGGACGCGACAAAGAAAACTTTGACAAACTCTTTTGCTTCATTAGATGTATATAAGCATGTACTACGAAAAGAGTTTAGCAAGTATTGAAACAGTACTTATGAGGACAATGCAAGGAGCAATCCTTCTTTCAAGTGACCAGTCACAAATACTTAAAAGTAAATAATATATTACTAAAAATCAAGACAAGATTACATTGCACATAGCTTGAGCATATTAGGGTGGTATCTCGCTAGCCCTCATGAGTGAAGCAAAACATAAATGCAGAGACTCCTCCAGAGTTTTTAAAACAAACTAGAACTAAGAATTTCAGAATAAATCATATCACAAGTATGCAGAAGACAATGTAATACTTTGGGACAATGCACGTTACACTCAGAATGACAATTATTCTCTCATAGTTGGTGCTTTGAAGAAAGAAGGTGAGACTCTTGAACCGTGGCTTTTATTGGCAAGGTTGAAAACCCGTGGTCGGAAACAAGAACTAAACATGTACCAGAGCTCTTGGTTTTAAAAAAAAGAGATAAAAACGTTTTGAGAGGTGCATATTTCGTCAACGAATGCTAGCAGATAACTCAATCACTTCTTGAGCTGGACAAGTTTCGAGGACCGGCTCCCGCATGAGGACGATCACATCCTCTTAATCTCCTTTGTTTATCACTGCCAAAGTTTTCTGATTTCTCATGAACAAAGCGTGAAGGAGGGTTTGTTTGTTATATTATCTTTCTGAGCCGGGCGCACTCAATGCCAGTTCCTTTTCATATTAGGGGTTTGCACATTATACATGCAATCCAGGGGTGAAACTTGTCCAACTTAAAAAGATTATGAATTAACTACTACTTCCTCATGAGCTAAAACATAGTCACAAAAGAGAAATGCTTTTGATTAATTTCGAGATGGTACACGAAAGTCTTTGTTAGGAATGGCAGGTAAATACCATGTATAGGAAGGTATAGTGGACTCATATGGCATAACTGGTTTTAAGGATTTTGGATGCACAAGCAGTCAGTCCGCTTAGTACAGGTGGAGGTTTAGCAAAAGACTGGGAAGCGACCAACTAGAGAGCAATAACGGTCATAATCATGCAGAGCGACAAAGCAACATTGAATCGGGCATGAAAGTGATATAACTATTCTGAAACTCAAAGATCATCAAGGCAGAGTAGACTTTTTAGTCCTAACATGTGTAAGCATGTGCCAAGTCAATCCAAAAATTCTCCAAAGGGAAATACCACCTTAGTATACCGGACTATGAACAGTGCAATGCATGTAGATCATTTCAATAACACATTATATACTCTAGTTATTCGAGGCTAGCCACAAGGAAAGCATGAACCACTGGACGAGCATTGTAAACATAGCACTATGTCGCTACAAGCTGGTCTCTAGATCATAAGTACAAGCATATGTACAAAAGTAGAAACAAAAAGAGTTCATACCGGTCTTCCTTGTTGCTTCCCTTCAGTCGATCTTCGTCATTACTGCTTGTCACTTGCACGATCGAACGTAGGAAATATAATTAAATGCCATCACGGACTCGAGCTGAACTCTGAAAACAAAGCAATCTAAAGAGAGAAAGGAAATCTTTTTGGATTTTTCAAAGGTTGGATAAAAGCAAAAGAAAGAGAAAATCTTTTTGTTGTTTTTGCAAAGAGAGAAATAAAGAAGAACGGGCAAAAACTTCGAAAAGATCAAAGCGAATAAAACGGATAATACAATGGAAAAGTGAGAAGGGCACGTACTCCCCCAAGCTTAGGCTTTTGGCCTAAGTTGGTAGCACCTACTGCGCCCAGGAGCCTCCTGCTCCGGGGGTATGGTGGTGAGTCCAAGGGTCGTAGAATGATGCTGGCGCGTACACCGAACTCCTCGGAGTCTCCCACGAGGAAGGTTCCGAGCGCCAAACAGAGGAAGAACCTTCACCAAACTCGGTGGCGGTCTCTTCCTGAAAATGTGGTAACTCACCGTGCTTCTCCTCGTCGGGCACAACCCCCTCCATAGGGTTATGAAACTGATACTGGACCATGAACTCATCGAACTGGACAACATCAAAGGACCATTCGTTCCTGCGAGAAAAATCAAACAAAAGAGGTGCAGGTAGACGGATCTCGCGTTCCGCGGTAATTCTGAAACGCAAGATATAAACAAGATTATCAAGCTCAGAACCCATGGTGACAAACTTATGCCTTTTCATAGCAGCAAGAACAAAGCTTAAATAAGTAAAAGGATTATCATCAGGGTGTGGGGTGCCTCCAAGAACAGCAAGAACACAAGAACAAGTGCAGAACTCGGGTTTTTGGAGAAAAAGAGAGAGGGAGGAAGAAGACATACCTGGAGGGGGGGCTGTGGGCCCCAGGCGCCCTATGGGCGCGACCAGGGGCTGGGCCGCGTCAGCTGGCCGCCTGGGCCACTGGTGGGTCCCCCTGGCTGGCCCCAGGACTTTCCGGGTCTCTCCCGACGTGGAAATATTTATTTAAATTTTTCTGGAATTTTTCTGAAAACTTCACTGTTGAAAATTTTTCGAAGTTCAAAAAGCTGCGAAACTCTCTGAAAACTTGAAGTAGTGAGTAGTATTGTGAAGCTTCAAAACATAAATACTTGGTACAGCAAGTAGGAAAAAAACTAAAAACAAATGAAAACATAACAAGCTCAACTTTTTATCCATATAAAACATATTTGTTAATAAGGTTGATCAAGTCTTACCAACAAACAGGCGATATATAGAGCAAAAAGTCTCACCTCTCACGAAGTAATCACTGAACCTTTACCTTGATGGACATTGTCCCTACCATGATAGTTTTATATCTGTGAGGCACATGTAGTGGACAATCCCATTCTCCAATTTTCACGGTCTCGATATTCTCTATAGAGTTGAGGGCATGCCTCCTGTCGATCTTCTTCGGAAAATATACCGTGTGTTCTTTATCATTCACATGGAAGGTAACCTTCCCTTTATTGCAATCAATAATAGCACCTGCGGTGTTAAGGAAAGGTCTACCAAGAATAATGGACATGCTCCCATCCTCGGGCATGTCAAGCACAACAAAAATCAGTAAGAATCAAACAATTAGCAACCTCTACGGGAACATCCTCACAAATACCTATCGGAACAGCGGTTGACTTGTCAGCCATCTGAAGGGAGATATCTGTAGGAATTAGTTTCTCTAAACAAAGCCTCTCGTAAAGAGAGAGAGGCATAACACTCACTCCTGCTCCAAGATCACATAAAGCAGTTTTGACATAATTATTCATTATGGAGCAAGGAATGGTGGGTATACCTGGATCACCGAGCTTCTCAGGAATCTTGCCACTGAAAGAGTAGTTAGCAAGCATAGTAGATATTGCATCATTAGGAACTTTTCTTTTGTTAGTGACAATATCCTTCATATATTTTGAGTAAGGAAGTAACTTAATAGCATCAGTCAAAGTGATTTGAAGAAAAAGAGGTTTAATCCACTCACAAAACTTATTATAATGCTCTTCTTCTTTAGATTTGATGGACTTACCTGGAAAGGGCATGGGTTTATGTACCCATGGTTCTCTTTCCTTCCCATGTTTTCTTGCGATGAAGTCTTCTTTAGTGTACCTCTTACGTTTGTCAGGTGCTTCTTCTTCTCGAACTTCAGGCGGATCATTCTTCTCATTATTATTACCTTCAGGTTCAGCACCGTCTTCAGTCTCAGCATCGGAGATAGATACGCTGTTAGGATCAATAGTTGGCTCTTCATCTGCAATAGGATCATTAGAATTGTCAGTCTCCTTATGTTTCTTCTTTTTCTTTGGAGAGCCAACAATTTCTTCTTCCTGCATTTGAGAATCCTGCTCGATTCTCTTCGGATGTCCCTCTGGATAGAGAGGATCTTGAGTGCTAGTTCCTCCTCGGGTCTTAATCCCGAAAGCCTGCAAATTATCTTGTTTGGCATTGTTAGCAAGCAAATCTCTTTGCACTTTAGAAATTTGGTCAAGCTGAGTTTGAACCATTTGAAAATGCTTCACAAGACATTGAACATCATTAACTGTTCTATCTAAAACATCAAGCAGTCTTTTGATAGCAAGGGAATTATCATGCAATTGACTTTCTATCCTCTCATTAAAATGATTTTGTTTCATAATAAAATTATCAAACTCATCTAAACATTGATCAGGAGGCTTACGATGAGGGATGTCACTTGCGTTGAAATCTAAAAGAGAGTGTACCTCTACCATAGGAGGGTGAGTAGTAGGCTCACACAGCTTCTCAATAGGGGGTAGATTCTTCACGTCTTCAGCTTTAATACCTTTCTCTTTAATAGACTTCTTTGCTTCTCGCATATCTTCGGGGCTTAGAACAAATATGCCCCTCTTCTTCGGTGGTGGAGGTGGTTCAGGGACTGACCAATCTTCATGGTTTTTGGCAATCCTGCCCATCAAATCCTCCGCATCGTCCGGTGTTCTTTTCCTGAAAACACAACCAGCACAACTGTCCAAATAGGACCTGGATTCATCAGTTAGACCAGCATAGAATATATCGATTAATTCATTCTTAGGGATTTCATGTCCTGGTCTAGCCCGAATCAGACCGCAGTACCTCCCCCAAGCTTTAGGGAGGGACTCATCCTGCAACTGTTTAAAGTTATAAATTCTTTGTAAAGCAGCATGTTGCATGTGAGCAGGAAAGTACTTATCGACAAAAGAGTGAGCTAAGTCTTGAGGACTCTTAATGGAACCGCATGGGAGTGAATCATACCATGCTTTAGCAGCTTCCTTCAAGGAGAAAGGAAGAAGCTTGGTGATATAAAAGTATCGTATCTTCTCATCTGTGGTAAACAGGCCACCTAACTCACCGAGTTTAGTCAGGTGTGCAATAGCATCATCATTTTCTCTGCCATAAAAGGGGTCAGCTTCAACCATAGGTATAAGTGAAAGATCAACAGAGAAATCATAATCAGGATCATCAATGCATGTAGGAGATGTAGCAAATTCAGGATTAGGAATGGTTTTGTTCTTCAAAGAGTGTTTTTCAAATAGTTTCTTAATAACTTCAGGGTCAGAGCCAGAAAACTCTGTCAGTTCCCTGCATAAATCTTCATCAAGCACATAGTAATCATCATCAAGGAGCCTCTCTTTGAGTTTACTCAAATCATGATAATCATAAGTTTCACCAATAGGGTAGCGAGTAACAGGAAGTTCAATTCCAGACTTTTTAGCAGCAGCAGCAATTTGTTTCTCAAGAGCATAACCAAGCGAACTAATATCATCAAAAGTAGTAGAGGCATCATCAAGAGTATCAGACATAGTAACAGATTCAGTAGGAGCATCATGTGGTGGTGGTGAGGCAAACTTACTCATAACAGAAGGTGAATCAAGTGTAGCACTAGTGCTCAGAGCAGTACCTCTTCTTGTAGTAGATAGTAAGATCGGAACTTTGGGGTCTCCTTTCTTACCCATAGTGGATGAAGTGCAGCAGGTAGGATACCTCAAGTAGACTTGTAAATATTGCTATGCTCCCCGGCAACGGCGCCAGAAAACGGTACTTGATAACCCTCAACCGTAAGGGATCGAGATAGTCTTCGCGGGTAAGAATAACCCAATTTATTGATTCGACACACGGGGAGCCAAAGAGTATTTATAAGCTTTGACAGTTGAGTTGTCAATTCAACCGCACCTGAAATATACTTACTTGCAGCAAAAGATAAGTGGTAACAGTGATATGATAGTGATAATAGTGGTAGTAAAAGTAAACAACAAAAAGTAAATAGTGAAGGTAAATGGCAAAAGTAGAAACTAGTGACAAGCAGGGTATAAAACACTGTAGGCTAGGGAGATGGATGGTTGGGCGCTGCATGGATGAGATAGATTCTAACTTGGGGCACGGCACACGGAAAAGTAATGATCATCTAGGCAAATATCAAACATTAGGCATGTATCCCGTAGGTAGTTGTACGTGCTTGCAATAAGAACTTGCACAACATCTTTTGTCCTACCATCCCGCTACGAACGGGGCCAAAAGGAACTTATGGAGATTAAGGTGCTCCTGTCAAAGAGCACCGGAACAAAGCAATGAACTCAATGGATACATGTAATCCTCAAACTACAGACCATCCCCTTTGGTGTCCCAAGCTGTCACTTTTGGGATCGCCGGTTCCGAACCGTAATAGGTGCAAACAACTCATAGATAGGATCACGAACAAAAATATATTCATGCAAACGCATATGGTTCAGATCTGAGATCATGGCACTCGGGCCCTAAGTGTCAAGCATTAAGAATAACAAGTTGAAGCAAAGATGATAAACACCATAGTAGATGATAGGCAACATGCCCCCAACGATCTGACAAACTATTACATGATCTAACCCATCCAATCCCTACCATCCCCTTCGCCTACAGCAGGGGAATTACTCACACATGGAGGGAGAAGTCATGGAGGGATGATGGAGTGGTGATGATGATGACGATGGCGACGATCTCCCCTCTCCGGAGGCCAATTCAGCCTCCAGGTTAGCCCTCCCGAGGAAGAACAGAGGATGGCGGCGGCTCCGCGACGGAAAACTGCGAAAAGAACTTCTGATCTGGGGTTTCCGCGTCGCGAGTAAAAATACGAGGCGAAGTAGGGCACCAGGGGGTGTGGGCCCCACCCAGGCGAACCCCCGGCGCGGCCCAGGCGGGGCGCGCCCACAGGGCGCCTGGGCACCCCCTGGCCCCCCTCTGGCCCCACTTCTGGCTCCTGGTTCCTTCGGGTGCGTGGATTTTCTGTGATTTTTCGTGGATTTTTCTGAGATACTTAAAAATTTGTTTTCCTGCACACAATAAAATCATATAGGCAGCTCTACTAAAAACAGCGTCAGTCCGGGTTAGTTTAGTTCAAATCATGCAAGAATGAGGTCAAAACAATATCAAAAGTGTTTGGAAAAGTAGATACGTTTGAGACGTATCAGGCACCCGGGCACGGCCAGCACGGCCGCCGGCGAGAGGGCCAGGGGGGTGCGGTGCGGCCGAATCGAAGAGGCGGGGCGAAGGCGAAGCAGGGGCTGCGGCCCGCGGGCACTAGGGCGGCGGCAGCACGTGGCGGTGCGGGGAACGGCGACGGGGGGCCGCGGGACGGTGCGGCAAGCAGCAGTTGCCGCGGCTGCGGGAGGGGCAACGCTCGACGGCGGAAGCGGGAAAGGTGCGATGGCCGGGCGAGCAGGCGCGCATCGGCGGGCGGCGGTGGAGGCGTCGGCAGGTGGGGCTCCGGTGGGCGTGCGGTCGTCGCGGGGCACCCCAGGCGCGGCTGTTGTGGGGTGAGTGCGAGAAGGGCGAGGTGAGCGGCGAGCAGGGCGGAGCGGGGCCTGGACGAGGCGTGGCACGGCGCGAGTGGCGGAGCGGCCGCGGGTGGCGAGGCGCCGGGGGGTGAAGCGTAGGAGGGGGCACGGAGTGGCATGTCCAGTCGGCCAGCGGGCATGGTGAGCAGAAGCAGCAGCAACGGCGCGGCAGAGGCAGCAGGGGCGCAGGAGGAGGCAAGAACAAGAGGCCGTGCTGGGGCAAGGCGGTTCACACCCGAGAGCGAGGGGGCATCCCGGGGTGGTCACGGCATGGCGGGGCAGAGCTCGGTCACGTCGGCGCTAGCATCCTACGACGAAGGAGGCTGTAGGGGGGAGGGGAAGCTTCACGACGAGGGGGGTCGAGGTGGTGCTTGGGGAGGCCGGCGGGAGGTCGAGGCCGACCATGGTGAGGCAGGGGCGCGGCGCGAGGTTGTCAGACCCGCGCCAGTAGCGGTGCGAGAGAGTTTCGAGACGGACGGCGACGGGGCTTGCTGCTCAGTGGAGGTCCAGGGGCGACGGGGCGACAGGGCGGAGGAGCACGCCGGCGTCGGAGACTTTCGGCACGGAGCGGATCTGACGAGTGGGAAGGAGGAAGCGAGGAGGAGAGGGGAAAATATATGGGGCTGACGAGGACGAGGCCGAGGGGGAGACTTATCCCCTCGGCGGCGTGGGTGGTTCGAGTGGGCCGGCCTGGCCGACCAGCTGGATGGCCAGCTGGGCCACGAGGCCCGCTAGGCGGGTGGCCTTTTCTTTTTTTCTTTTTTTGAATTGCCTCTGTTTCCTATTTAAAAGAGCTACTAAAATATTTTTGTTAAATGTGGCACTTTGCACAAAAATAGATAGGAACAAAGTGAAGTTGCATAAAAAGTTTGGGGTCAGAAGGAGTTGGCTAACCATTTTTTAGAAATTGGAAAGGCCAACTTAATTATTGTTGGACCACAAAATAAAATCGTAGGGGCATCTTGGGAACTCAAATGAGGTTGGTTCCAACATGACAAATATCCAGGGATTATTTGCCACACTTTGAACATTTTAGTTTTCATGGTTTGCAATTTGAATTTTGGACTTTGATTTGAATTTTAAAATTGAACCGGTTTTGAACCAACGTGAGTTTAACAATAGTAATCATGGTGACGTGGCACCATTACCAGAGGGTTACTGTAGCTTGATTACCCGGGCGTTAGAGCCACACCTTCAAGGGAGCTCCAACATGTTTGAGTACGAGGATCACTGGGTATGTGGTTTGCTTCATGATTCATGCATCTTCAGTCTTCATGCTAGCCTGAGCCCTTAACTAATATTTTGTTCCTCTCTGTTAGGTGCATCACCACAAGAAGGAGGTACCACCGTTGTTCGACCTCTATGACATGGCCCATACTGCCCCATACAAGAAGGCCAAGGCATTCTCTGAGTCTAACCTCGATCATCTAGAGAGCTTCACCAATATCTCCTCCCACAACAAGCTCGTGAAGTACAGAGACTTTGGGAAGGCAGCAAAAGGGGAGGACTTCAACCCGAGCCAGAGTCCTTTTGGTCCAGAGCTCGTGATGCTATCTGGTGACGGGAGGAAACATGGCTCGATAGCCATTGGAGATGGACTGATACGTTGTCCTAGAACTCTCTCGGAGATCCAGAAGCGCCAGACGAGCTCTCTTCCTGAGATGAGGCCTCGTCCATGGCCAATGGAGGTCGCCATCGAAGCTAGGGACCAGGAGCTTCTGGCGGAGGCAAACAGGCACGCAGTAGAGAGGGAGAAGAATATAGAGGAGAGGGAGGCTAGGCTATTGGAGGAGGAGAGGAACCGGAACAACGCAGGTCACCGGGCCCTATACGCTCCTCATGGTAAGTTTCTCCTGCATATTAGCCAAATCATGGACGTAATGTTCGTTCCATTACTAACTAATATGACTGACTCGTGAAAACAAAATGTGCAGTCCGTGTGCCAGAGCAATGGTCAGACCCCTCCGCCGATGCCCCATATTGTTATAGCGCACACGGTGAGTTTCATTTGAATGGTCATTAGTTACTAGTATTCACATTTGAGTTGCATCATGCTAACGAGACATTGCAAATGATCTTTGGTGCAGCATGCCTCCCGACAAACATCGATCGATCCTTCTCTCTCTGGCACTGGTGCAACCCTGACCGGTCCTTCACCTCCGTGATTATGGTACGTTTTCCCAAGTGTTTTGCTTAACAAATGCATACTTAGCTTAAGAAATGACATATTTAGCTACAAAATGACCTATACTTAGCTTATTTTCCTTGAAAATGACATAATAACCTTACTTAGCTCCAAAATGACATATTTTATCTAGGATAGCTATAAAATGACCTACACTTACCATTTATGTCCTCCAAAATGAATAAATAAGCTTAGTTAGCTCAAAAATGGCATAACTACCGAGGTTAGCTCAAAAATGACCTATACTTAGCTTCTTTAGTTCATTTATGACATACTTAGCATACTTAGGTTAAAAAATGCATAATAACCTTGGTTTAGCTCCAAACTATCATATCATTAGTTTATTTTCCTCCAAAATGACAAAATAACCGTACCTAGCTCCAAAATGACCGATTTTAACTAGGATAGCTCTAAAAGGACCTACACTTACCATTTTGTCCTCCAAAATGAATAAATATGCTTAGTTAGCTCAAAAATGGTCATAACTACCTACGTTAACTCAAATATGACCTATACTTACCTACTTTAGTTCATTTATGACATACTTAGCATAGTTAGGCAAAAAAATGGCATAATAACCTTGGTTTAGCTCCAAACTATGATATCATTAGTTTATTTTCCTCTAAAATGACAAAATAACCGTACCTGGCTCCAAAATGGCCGATTTTAACTAGGATAGCTCTAAAATGACCTACATGTGCCATTTTGTCCTCCAAAATGAATAAATATGCTTAGTTAGCTCAAAATGGCATAACTATTGGGGTTAGCTCAAAAATGACCTATACATAGCTTCTTTTGTTCATTTATGACATACTTAGCATACTTAGGTAAAGAATGGCATAATAATCTTGGTAACCTCCAAAATGACATATACTCAGCTTATTTTCCTCGAAAATGACATAATAACCTTACTAAGCTCCAAAATGACCTATTTACCTAGCTTAGCTCTAAAATGACCTACACTTAGCATTTTTACTTAGCTTAGCTAAAAAATGGCATTTTTACCTACCTTAGTTAGAAGAAGAAGATAAAGAAGAGGAGAGGAGAAAAAGAAAGAGAAGAAAAATTCTTCTTCTTCTTCTTTTTCTTCTTCTTTTTCTTCTTCTTCTTCTAGCTAGTCTTCTTCTTCTTCTAACTTTCTTCTTTCCCAATTTGCAGATTTGCTTTAGATGAGGAAGCTTGCATTGATGGAGTCTACTCTTCTCCTTGTGCATCCTTTTTGTTTTGATTTTGTACGATGAACAATGTGAAACTTGCGACCTATATATGTATGTATGGATGAAACCATTGTATGCTTGTTGTTGGATATGTTGGCTATATGTTGCATATATTCCTCTCTTCACGATTCATATGTTGCTATGCTTGTTGAAAGTATTTTCAAATGTGTGTGTATATATATGTGTGTATGCGAAATTCTGTGAAATTGAATGATTCAAGAAAAACAGGGGATGTACAGGCTCTTTGCCGTTTGCTGGCAGATGGCAAAGAACTTTGCCATCAGCCAGCAGGCGGCAAAGATGCCACGTGGCAGCTACCTACGCAACCCGGGGGCATTGTGGCTGCCTATATGGTTGCTTTGTCGTCTGCTGGTAGACGGCAAAGACCTTTGCATCTTTGTCATCTGCCAGCAGATGGCAAAGCACGTCGTTAACCCCTACCTGACCTAACCTGACACCCGTGTCGTCCCTGCTCTTGGTCGTCTGGTGGCTGATGGTAAAGTCCTTTGCATCTTTGCCGTCCGCCAGCAGACGGAAAAGTTCCCTTTGTCGTAGCTCGTTCAGCTGGATGGTTTGCCGTCTGCTGGCTGACGGCAAAGGGCTTTGCCGTCCGCTAGGCATGCCTTTGCCGTCAGCCATGGCAGATGACAAAGTTCCGCATTCCTATAGTGAAAGCTTATCATATGGGAGATAAAGCACATCTTAGCTCTTCCAGATGCCAGACATATAAAGAGGAGAGAAGTCACATGTCTTTAAGAGGGGAAAGACATGTCTATATATGGTTGCTTGAATATTGCTTTAGCTTTATGCTCTAATTCTTGCTCTGGTATTTTTATCTTGCTCTGGTTTTCTTTTTCCCTATCTTCTCTTGTTATCATTTAGATTCAGGGGAGAAAGAGCTCATTTCCAGGGAATAAAATCATTGGAATCCATTTGCATATCTTTACAATCTTTGGGGACATGCCTATATCCAAATGAAGTACTAAGTACTCACCCATTACATGGCATCCCAGTCTTGGTACTCTTGTGATTCCCTGAAATTGCTTTACATTAGAGTGTTCTTGTGTTATCTAACCTTGTTTTCTCAAGTGCACTTCTTCTGAAGCCAATTCAAGACCACAAGGTAAGTATATGCATCACAATCATGTACATGACCAAGAAGGATTCATGAACATGAATGTACACATTTCTTCATCTAATTCATTTGCTCTAATGCATATAGCCAAGATACATGTAACTCATTACTTGCTCTGTCATGCCTATGCATTCACATGCTCTTATATTCAATCTTTGCATGAATGCATACATGTAGGGGGAGCCTATGCAAGTTACATGTCTTTCCAAAGCTTTACTCATTACTCTTCATATCTTTTACCTAGAGCTTTGATGTATGTTGTCATCAATTACCAAAAAGGGGGAGATTGAAAGTACAAGTGCTCCTTGGGTGATTTTGGTAATTAATGTCAATATATCCCCTGTTGGACTAATACCTTTACCTAGTGTATTTCAGATGAGTTCAACATTGGAGTGGCAAGGACAAGAGGATGCGGAACCCTTTCAAAATGCTAACGACAAAGATTGGCAAAAACTCAAGACTCTCCATTTTCATTTTAGTGATCCAAGATCACATTGAGTCTATAGGAAAGCCAATAATATTAAAAGGGGATGAGGTGTTGCTTAATGATCTGGTTGCTCAAGTGCTTAGTGATGTAGCTCCAAAAACCCTCAACCACTTTCTCGTTTCCACATTTGTCCAAAATCCAAAGTCAAAATCGGCCCCACCGATTTGATCTATTCGGCGCCACCGAGTTCATTTGATATAGCCATTGCCAGAAACCCTAGACAATTTGGTCACACCAATACGGATCTCGGTCTCACCGAGATGGCCCTGCAAACTCTCTGTTTCCGTTTTGTAACATTTCGGTCTCACCGAAATGAGCGATCGGTCCCCTCGAGTTTGCTTGACCAACTCTCTGTATTGCTCTTTGCTGAAATCGGTCTCACCGAGTTCATGCAATCGGAGCCACTGAGATGAGGTTTTACCCTAGCCCTAGCACATCGGTCACACCGAGTTGATCTAGTCGGTCCCACCGAGATTCCTAACGTTCACATTTTGAACTGGTTTGGTCTCACCGAGTTCTTCTATTCGGTCTGACCGAGTTGGGTCAAATGTGTGTAACGGTTGGATTTTGTGTGGAGGCTATATATACCCCTACACACCCTTCTCCATTTGAGAGAGCCGTCAGAACATGCCTACACTTACACTACTCATTTTTTGAGAGAGAACCACCTGCTCATGTGTTGAGACCAAGATATACAAATCCTACCACAAGAATCTTGATCTCTAGACTTCCCTAAGTTGCTTTCCACTCAAATCATCTTTCCACCATATACAAATCTGTGAGAGGGAGTTGAGTGTTGGGGAGACTATCACTTGAAGCACAAGAGCAAGGAGTTCATCATCAACACACCATCTATTACCTTTTGGATAGTGGTGTTTCCTAGATTGGTTAGGTGTCACTTGGGAGCCTCCGACAAGATTGTGGAGTTGAACCAAGGAGTTTGTAAGGGCAAGGAGGTCGCCTACTTCGTGAAGATCTACCCGAGTGAGGCAAGTCCTTCGTCGGTGATGGCCATGGTAGGATAGACAAGGTTGCTTCTTTGTGGACCCTTCGTGGGTGGGGCCCTCCGTGGACTCACGCAGTCGTTACCCTTCGTGGGTTGAAGTCTCCATCAACGTGGATCTATGATAGCACCACCTATCGGAATCATGCCAAAAATATATGTCTCACCATTGTGTTTACACTCTCCAATCCCATCCCTTTAATTTCTTGCAGTTAGCATGCTTTACTTTTTCCACTGCTTATACTCTTGCCATGCTTGCTTGAAATGTATTGTGAATGCTTAATCTTGTGCTAGAACTCCACCTCAACTTAAAGAATTTAAAAACTGCTACATTTTCTTGTTGAGGGTATAATCACCCCTCCCCTCTAGACACCTCTTCTTCGATCCTTTCACCAGGCAAAGCCCGGTCGGCGTCGACGGTTGCGGGACCTCATCTTCCCTCGGCCGGTGGCCTCTAGCACGGGCAGGCGGTCTCCGGTTGGTGGAGGCGCGTTGGCTACAGGACGCGGTGGAGGGGGCTTGCTCCTGCCTCGCTCCCGCCGTGCTTCTTGGAGGTTGCATGGTGGGTCGTGTGGGGCACGTCCATGGCAGCTTTGGTGGTTTGATCTGGTCGCACCAGATTTGTCTATCGTCGCCTCGGGTGGCATGGGCCCCTTCTCCATGGCCTGATATGGGATGGAGCTCCCCTTCGGTGGTAGTTCGCTCTGGATGTGGCTCTCTGATGCTTCGGTTCAACACGGTGGTGGGTGCACGGGTGCTCGACATGGACGCAATACGGTGGTTGACGTCCATCGGCGATGTGCTAGTGGTGGTGCCAATCTCCCTTCTCCTGAGTGTCGGTCGGTGGCGCTCGGTTGCGGTCATTGGGATGGCTTTGTCCTTGGGTTTGTGCTCGAGCGGACTAGATCTGGGACCAAGGCAGATCGGAGTTGTCGCTCCAGATAGGTGAGGTGGCGCCTGGTTTGGGTGGTGCTCAGTGGTGGTGCTCGTGTTAGCATTGTGTCGGTGCAGGGATCGGTGCCGATTACCATGGGCATGGCATCGTGTCCGCTTGCCTGGCCAAGGGCTCGGAGCTTACTGTCGCGCGCCCTTCGGTGGTCTTGGAGCCGTGTCCCCCATTCCCACCAAGTCCACCGGGTATGGCTGAGGATGCAGGTGTGGGTGCCTCCTACGGTGGAGGCGCCTACCCAACATCGGGGACAGATGCTGGGTTGTGAGTATATGGAGTCTCGTCGCTCGTCCTTCTGTGGTTGAGTGTGTTGTGATGTGGGTGGCACACAGTATCTTGCGACATGGACGCTGGGGCGCCGCCCTGGAGGGCGGTCCACATGGGTGCTCTTCGGTGATCATCATTGCGGTGGTAGTGGCTCCCCTCCTGTGTTGTGTGGGCAAAGGGAAGGGTGCGATGGGTAGCTCGGACATGCCCTCTCTCTCGATGGGGAGGTGTCCTGCTCGAGATATAGGGTTCTGACATCATCGCGCTCCTCCTGGCGGTCTCGTGGTGACACGAGTGCATTAGCGAGCGACGGCTCCGTGCCTTGGCGCCGACGATGACAACACCAAGGATGTCGTGCTCTTCTCGAAGACGTCGTTCTGGTTCTTCTCTCCGTATCCGCGCTCCCGGTAAAGACATTTATCTGGTGTGAACTCGGCAACAGCGACACTCTGCACCATTCTCCCTCTTGGGGCGTTAACGTGGAGCTTAGGTGTGCTAGGTCGTAGCTTGAGGGTGTTTAGTTCTTCCGGTGTCTCATTGTTGGTAGCATAGTCGTGTGGGTTTAGCGTGAGCCGGATATCTCATGATCGGCTTTGTTACTCATCGCTCAAATAGCTGATAGGTAGCAAAGAGGAGCAGAACGTTTCGCCCACGTCGCTTCAGGGGACCGTCTCGAGGGATCCATATCTCAGCCACCGCCGCTCCCACCCCCTCATCCTTCGTCTCCTGCCACCGCCGGTGGAAGTCACCGGGCTAAACCTGTGCGGCTGACGACGGTGGTAAGCCTTCATCTCCTCGTGCGGTGGGTGATGGTGTGGGCCTTTCATCCCCATGCGGCGGGATCTCCGGCTGCGGCAGATCGGCAGCCAGGTGCACCCGACGGAGAAGGATGCCGGGGCGGCGGCCTCGGTCTTCTTCGGTGCCCTTGGCATCCGTTGTGGCCGCGAGGGCGGCACGGCGCTCGGTTCGGGGGTCTCGGCGTGGGTACGCCCCTCATCTCCGCGTGGTGCAGGTGGTGACGGTGGTGTCCGCTCAGATCTTCGGCCTGCTGTTGGGAGCCGGTGGGCGATGGCGTGGGGGTCGTCGTTCTGCCTAATAAAGGCGGCGGTCCTATGGTTCCTTTCGCGCCAAGACAAAGATCTGCTTGATGCTTGTCCTCCTTGATATGGACGGTGTGTCAAGTTCGGGAAGGCTACGCCGGCGAACTCCCTTGGGTGCCTCATGCATGGAGAATGCTGGATCGGATGGGATTTGGTCATGAGCACCCATGTTTTTTCGACCGTTTGGCTTTTGGAGGGAGTTGCGGGAAGCTCTGCTGTTTGTTGCCATCAGGGGACATGTCTTTTTCGTTCGATGCTGAAGTCATAGGAAGATATTGGCATGGAAGCTATGATTTGAGGACTAGTAATGGTGGTTCGAGTCTTTGCAGTGATGAGGAATTTTCTTAGTGTTTCGGGACTCGTAGCAGCCGCATGCAAGCGGGGGCGACAACACATGAGAAGTTCAAGGTCTTACATTTCAAGGTGAAAATTCAACGTCTCGCCATAATTTGTTGTGCCTGGCAACGGCCTTTTTGAATGCATTGTTTTGAGAGCGTGGACTTTCTTCAAGGTGAAAATCTATGATCTATGATCGGGCGACGACAGCGTTTGTGCACTATTTCCATCCTGGATGTGTCACCTTTGGAGAATTTGAACTTCGGGTTTGTCTTGGTGGTGTTTGTACTGCTGTTTCAAGGACTAGATCAATGTAACGGGGCTTTTCTTTTTTTGGCTTCTTCTTTTTTTTGGTTGTGTGTATCCGTAGTGTCATTAAGGTATTGCATTGTTACAAAGGCTGGGTGTAATTGATATCTTCACGATGTTAATATATTACCTTGTCAGAAAAAAGAGGTCTACCTCACCGTCTTGTATCATTCGAGGACGAGGATCCTCTGCCGTTCGGCAGGGTGACGTTTCACCATTGACAGATGGGCCCATCGGGAAACAAGCCCACAACGGCAGGTGCCGTACGTCAAGGAAGCCGTCTCCATCGTTCGATCGTGTACTTCACCGGGTTTTTTTCTTGATAAACTTCTTCTCCTTTATTCATTCATAAGTAATGTAGTATCATTTACAAGTAAAGGGATAACCTCATCAGGGACGTTTTCCATCCAAACACTCGGAAAAGAAAACCTAGCTAACCTTACTAGTTCATGAGCTACTCGGTTATCATGATTATCGGTTGTTGTTTAATATATATAAAGTGGGGTGAAAACATGTTTCAAGAGAATGATTATATAAAACCCCTCTTTCTCAGATATGAGACCCCATGATACTCCGGATCTAGAGTGGCCGATAAAGCTCGGGCACTTTAGTTTTGCAAGTTTGACTCAGTCAATTAGCTGCAATAAAGTTGAGATATATTCGCAGTAGAAAAACTAACAAACTGGACGCAATCCGAGGCTGTAAGAGTGTGATGCCGACTGGGTACGCACCAGTTTAGTATTAGAATATGTCAGTTGTGTCCACGTCCACGTACGTACGTACGGCTAGCTGAGTGCAGTCCAGAAATATCTCGATCGCTTTTCACTGCCCGATGACTCCCCGTATAAAAGCGATCGACTTAACTAATTAGCCAGATGAGAAGTAAACGGGTGGATTTTTCTTTTTGAAACTCCTTAGATTTTTTTTGTCAGAGATAAATATCGTGATCGCGATGCAAGGATGAACGTGGCCCACTGGCCCTAGTATCGAACTATCGATCGTGATATGCTACTAGGTAAGCTAAGGCGGTCTCTCGATTGAACTAGTATTGTAGTACTACTCTTTTTTTTTGGGG